>OW119928.1:37192171-37254671 GCA_933210815.1 Meta bourneti | reverse complement strand
AGAGATGCATACGTACGGGCATGAACTCACACCTTTTTATGCACTGGTGTTCAAACTTAAGAGAATTTTCATTTTTGGGTGATTATCTCAAGAACTACTGGAATGAAATTAGTTATGTACATAGGGTTGAAATAATACAAAAAATAACCATTCGACAGTTATGGTACACACGCGTGATCATGTTTAAGAGGTCTAAAACAGAGGTTACAATATCGACACAAAAAGTGTGTTAATAGGGACCCCTTTTACAGTTATACAGCTCTCACAAAGTGAATTCATAATGGAAATGAGGAAATTTATGAGTCCCTGTGGCAGTCGGTCCCACTCCTCCAGAAACGTTGTTTTCAGGTCCTGGATGATTCTGGGAGGAGGAAGGCGAGTTTCAATTGCTCTCCCAAGAGCGTCCCAGATATGCTCTATATTGTTTAGGTCTGGAGATCTGGATGGCCAATCCATCCCGTGAATATCCTCACTTTCCAGATATTCGTCGACCAGAGGAGCCCTATGTGGACGAGCGTTGTCGTCCATAAAAATGAAATCAGGGCCAACTGCACCCCTGAAAAGGCGAACATGGGGATCTAAGATCTCATCCCTATATCGCACAGCAGTCACAGAGCCTCTGTCAAATACATGGAGGTCTGTGCGCCCATAAAGATTGTATTTCATCAAGAATTTGAAAACCATACTCACAGAAAACAAAAAGTATAAAACTAGCAGACATGCTCATAGTATCAGCACTAAAGTTTATTTATTCTAATGTCTATTGATGGTACTGTCATTACTCTCATTTCATAACTTATTTAAATTAATTTATAATGAATTTAAATATTATACGTCCAAGTAAAATAAAATTAGTCAAAAATATGAAACATCATTTTATTTCAAACGTACTCTTGTTGGTGTTAATTCTTATTTCCAATTATGTGCAAGGGAAAAAGTTCACACCTCAGTCTTATAACAATTAGCTTCTGAACGTCCACTTAAATAACATCTCGTTCACTTGCTCAAAGGCGATTTAATGTTTTTTGACTTCCAAACCTATTTTCGGGTTGGACCAAATTTTCTTTTATGCGCTAATTTCTATTTTTCAGATTTCTCATTGGCACCTGTAATCAGACAGCTGAAGAATTTCGTTAGTTCAGCCAGAGTTCTTCCATGTAGTTCTTGCAATATTATGCAGTTCCTAGTTTAAATTAAAGGGGGCTGGTGCACGTTAAATCTGTCGTGGCCTCAAATGTCCTCACGTTGGCGTGGTGTGGAAGTTTGGAGAGTGGGGTGCCAGCTCAGGTGTTGCCTCGTCATCTGACCGTGGTTCAAAATTACGTGGTGTTGTCCTCAGATCTTTCCCTTTGGGATTGATCCCGGACCCTCACCAATAGCCCGTTGTGTTGCTCCAGTGTGACGTTAATTGAAATACCCCCTAGTTTAAATTAAGCACATTTAAATCTGCGGGATTATTAGCGAATTAATCAGTGGTTGATTTTATATTCTTTATATTGTATTGTTCCCATTCGCCAATGTACAAATAATGCCAATTTTTGTGCCACTTATTTTAGTGAAATATAATAAACATATCATTACTCCCATTTTATATCTTATTTCAATTAATTTATAATGAATCCATGTTCATATAAATGTATTTCATACCTCTGAATGAAATAAAATTACCTAAAAATATATAACAGCATTTCGTTTACTTTTACTGGTATTAATTCTTATTTCCAATAAAATAAATTACAAAAGTTACACCTGAGTCATGTTACCACAATTGGATTCTGAACGTCTTCTTTGATTTCATACCATTCCCTTGTTCAAAGACGATTCGGCATTTGTTGGTGCTAAGCCTATTTTCGCTCATATTTTCTTTTCTGTGCTGAATTCTATCTTCCACATTTCTCATTTCGTTCTGTAATCAAACTGCTGAAGAAATTCATTGTAAAGTGGCGAGTTCTTCCATGTAGTTTTAACAATACTATGCTGCTTCACAGCTCAAATCCATCATATTTAGACTAAGCGGAGAAAATGGCAAATGAATCCCATAATGCTCGATTTTATATTGTTTATATCCGCTGTTACCATTCGACAATAAACAAGTAACGTTAGTGAAATACATAGAGAAATAGAAACGGAACGGACGTATTAATTAGGGTAGGTAGGTATTTAATTAACGTCGCACTGGAGCAACACAGCGGGCTATTGGCGACGGTCCAAGGGAAAGATCCGAGGACAACAACACGTAAATTTTAACCACAGTCAGATGACAAGGTCCCACCTGAACTGGCACCCCACACTCCAAACTTCCACACCGCGCCAACGTGAGGACATTTGAGGCCACGACAGATTCAACGTGCACCAATCTCCTTTGTACACGACGGTCTTTGGTTTGATTCGAATTCGCAACCCACCGTTTGCTAGTCCGTTACTCTTCCAACCGGGCTACCGCGACCCATCAATTACGGACTACCTCGTAAATAACTGCTTGACATAATAATTGATAGAATTTAATAAAAATAAAAATTCCAGAAGAGAAGAAAGTTAAAGGGAGTGGCAAATGCACTTTAAAAGTAGGAAAATAATTATGATAGAAGATAGAATTTAGTTATTGATACAATTAGATCGAAAAACAGACAAATGGAATTAAGCTAAAATATTTTGTAAGTGCATACTGCCCTTATGATTTGCTTCAGTAGCCCCCACTGTTTTTCTTCTTTGCCGCCCTTTTGATGGACTTTCTGACGAACAACAAAGTTTCCAATATCTCTATCAGTTAAGACGCAAGGCGAGAAATGACGTATCGCGCTTCCACTCGTTTGGAGTGGTTTTCAAGATGGTGCATGCCTGTTTGTTCGCCGTTCCAGCTCTCAGGCACGTGATAGCGATGGTACTACTGAGATAATTCCCCAATTCCGATTTTCCAGGGAAAAAAACACAATCAACGCAATCAATAAAAAAAGTTCATCATCTCTGGCGTAATATTTTAAGTTTTATCAATTTTGTAAAGGATGGTTTTTGTTGGATATGGAATTTTGTTGTTTATGGAATGCTGATAGCTTCCGAGGAGGAAAATGTAAAAGTGAATACGTGGAAGTGAAATAAAATTAAATGTCGAATCTGATCAAGGATGGGGCAAACTTCATTTAGTGACCTGATACGGAGTTAATTCATTTTATTCAAAGATCTGCGTTTCCTGGTATTTTTCTCAGTAATGTTACTAAAAGAGATTAAGAGGGGCTATCTGCTTTCATCAACATCTTCAGCAGAAATGCTGAAGATGTTGATGAAAGATTAATCGAAAGATGTTGATGAAAGGTTTAATCAACCTTTTTTCGATTCATAAGTAGATTTTTTTCTAAGTTCTGATATCTGCATTAGCCAGTTCTTGGCTCCAATTTCAGAAATATAATTCCATCCTTATCCTTCATCCCCCTTCAATGAAGCTTGATTAAAAGTATCAGTTCCTATTACAACTTCAACATCCAACTGACCAGCTGATACAACATGCAGTAGAAGAAATAAATGGTGATCATCAATGTTAATTTGTACAAAAAGGCCTTTCATCCAAACTTGGTTTGCACCAATACCTGATATCATCAGACTTATTTGAATACCTTCTAGAACTACTAATCTTATGGAAAATGTCCTCACATATGAGACTAATAGAACTGGCTGTGTCAAAAAGAGCAGAAATAGACAAATCACCCACTTAATTTCTTTCGTGCGAATTTGGTTTCACAACAACATTAAAACATGTTGTGATATGTGTGTACACGTCAGGGGAGATCACATTCCATATTAAATTCATAAGCCTTAATTTTTTCAGAGTTATTCTTTTTTTGTGAACTTTCCTTGTCACATATTATTGCCATTTTTATTGTTTCATGATACAGTTTTATATCATATGCTGTGCTCTTAAATTTTTCCTTTGTATTTATGTGTTATGTTGTTATGTATCATTTCACACAAGTTCATAAAATTATTAAAATTATAGTTCACAATTTCTGAGAAATCCGTGATTTTATGCATCTAAAGATAATTTTGGACATGAGTGTACAACTGTTAAAACCAAAATGACTTCAGCCATCCCATGTAACATCTGGAATCATGAAAGATGTTCCGTCTTCTTTCGTGTCAATAAACTGAAAAGTACTTTCAAATCTCATGACCTTCAACTCAAGAGTACAGAGCTTGAAAGGAACGATTTTATGAATATTCATAGAACTTTTATGCATTTAAACATCACAATGATCAAAAGACATTCATATAAGACTCGGTTACTTATTGTTAGATTCAATGTAGTATTTTGTATGCATGTAAGTAGTATTTTGTTACCAAGGGTTATTAATAGGCAACTGAGTTATCAACTCTTGACTTCGTGGTAGATAGTACATATCAACGAGTCTTCACCTTATATCATTTTTTCACATTCCAATGATTATCTTTGAACCCATTACTCGTAGAGACATACTTCTAATAATCTGATTATTTTTATTTTCAGAAATTTTCTATGGAACCAAAAATTCAGTTAAGATTTTGAATGTTTGTCTTATTTTAAAAGGAAGGGGACGTTTGTATATAAAAATACGAAAAAAATTTTGTGTTGATATGCTACGAAAACCTTTAAACTAGAATTAAATGCTGTCACACTGTCAAATTAGTTAAATAAACATCTCCACCTTTCCAAGATAATATTGTGGGTTTGCTTGCTGAATTTGCAACTTGAGGAGTGCAAGTCACAGGTTCGATTCCTGTAACCTACCCTCAATGTATTTTTCTCTGTCTTCGGTGTCAATAAAACTTTCCATATGGTTGTCCGGTACTGACGTTATCCGTCTTGTGTTTGGCACAACATGGTCCATAAAACTTAAGCCAAACAAAAATATCCTATGAATATTGCGCACTTAAAATTTTAATATTGTCATCGAAGTGTTAGCATTGAGTTGTATGGTGCAAGGGACATATTTGGTCAAGCTGGACCTAACAGTAACTGAGCCACATAAGGAAAGCTTTACTGACATTGACGAGTGAAATATACCCATGGAGGAATCGAACCTGACACACCAAAGTGTTAGGGAAACTTTTAATTTGAATGGAATGCTTGATATTCTTTGTGGATATTTGGAGAGGAGCTGAATGGAGACATGTAGCTACGCAAGAAGTGTGGCAGTAGGTTTCAACTATTTTAAAGTTCGGAAAGAAGAACAATTGATAATATTTAATTATTTAATGTCAAGAACTAATATTCTATTCAGTATATTTTACAAGAAACCTTTCCATTAGAATTCCATAACATTTTGTATAGCAAATTCATTTTAAGTTTGATAAGAAAACTTCGGACTTGATTTTTCAATTCGATCAATTAATAGACAGCTTTTTTATATTGCACTTGAAACTCAAAATTGTGAATATTTTGGGAGTAAAAATTCGATTTTTATACAATCGAAAAAAATCCTGCTTTCATAAGTGTCTTCATGTTTTCAAATTCCATATTATTAGGGACTGAAAAATTTGCAGAAGTTAAGAGACACAAAATGTTCTTTATTTTTCCTCAGAAATGAACTCTTTAAATGTTTTAGCCCTTGAGTTGTAAGAAATAATTTATTCTTAGTCAACTAGTGGCAATTGTTTTACAACGTACTGACTGACCCACGTATAGCATTTGCCTTACAGTTTTGCCTATATACATATATGTTAATGGCAGTATCGTTACTTTATTTAAATCCATTATGATGAATATAAGTATTGATATGCACATTTCAAACCTCAAATAAAATAATCAATTTTTACAATTAACTCCAATAATGATGGAAACTATAATATATATATATATATATATATATATTTATTTATTTATTTAAACTATATATCTGTGGCTTGGTACAAGAAGTGCCAATGTCATTATTTCTAACTTTGAGATATTTGAAATTAAAGATAAAAGTTAGAATTTACTTGTATATAACCATCAGTAAAAAATTCTAATAACTCCAAATTAAGCATTTATTGAAAGAATTTGGAATGCGAAATATGTGATTGTTTTTATCGGAAAATGTCGGAAAATAAAGGAAAAACTCTTGACATTGGCAATTTTACCATAATTTTTTAAAGACATTGGCAATAAAAGACACATCATTTTTTTATTTTTCATTTTCTTATTTTTACAATCTAACACCAAAATATTCTTATTATTTAATAACTATTAAGTATAATTTAATGATTCTTATTAAGTATTATTTACATTACAGAAAAAAATATAATTTTATTTCTCTTCTCTTTCGTCAAGTAAAAATGTCGTCAGTTTCTTCGCCATTTGGTAAATTCTGATGAAATGGCTTACTTGTTTCACTTAGAAATGAGGTTCAAAATTTTAAATCTGTGACTTTTTTGGAGGCAAAGAAATAGGGGAGTTATTGATGAGAGTTAATTTTGAGAAGGATTTGGAGCGTATGTTTTGGGACGTCATTCTGCTTATTTGTAGAGTATGGAATGGTTCCTCTGTTTAGAATGAATTTTTATAAAACATTTCATCTGGCAAATAGCCAGGTATGGTATCCATTTTATTTTCCCCTACTCCACACTTTACTACTTTGAATTTGACTTTGGCACTTCTTGCACGAAAAAATCCGATGCTAAACAATGAAAACAGGTCGTAACTCATTTTCGCCAAAATTTGACATTGGGTATTTCTTGCACCAATACATATATATATGTATATATATATATATAATCAATTCACTTCCTTTAGTATTTCCTGAGACAGGAAGGAGAATGTTTTTGTAAAGTTCCGTGTCAACTTAGCGGGGTTTCATATCAGATAAAGATAAAATAAAATACTTGATTACAGTCTAATTGGTGGTCACTCGGAGATAAAATTGATTTTCTTTACTGAAAGGAGGTGTTGAATTTATAGGCAAAAATTCTGTTCGTACAAAAATGTCGCTTAAAAGAGTGGTCTCAGAGAGGTTTTGATGTATTTGTGTATTCATTTTATACATGCACTAATCGTTTCAAAGGTCAAAACACATCAGTCAGTTACCAGTTTTGAATTTTCATCCCTCAAGAAATATTGTATAGGACCTCACATTAGACTATCAATAATTTGAAAACCTTTCTCAAGATATGAACTTGGAGGCTCATTCCTAGAAAAGTTAAGTTGGTTAAGTTCCATGTCAACTTAACGAAGTTTCATGTCAGATGAAGATAAAATAAAACACTTTATTAGAGTTTAATTGGTGGTCACTTAGGTAGGTTAAATTGATTTCGTTAGTTTCTGAAAGGTGTTGAATCTATAGGCAAAAAATCTGTACAAGAAAATGTAGCTTTCAAGGGTGGTCCCTCAGAGAAGTTTTGCTGTTTTCGTGTTTATTTTTATGCACACACTAATCGTTTCAAAGGTTGAAAATCATCAGTCAATTGCCAGAATTGTACTTTCATACTTCAAGGTTGAAGGACCTCACATTAAACTATCAATACAATGAAAACCCTTTACTAGAAGATATGAACTTGGAGTCTTCTTTTCAAGGCAAACACAAAAATATATCAGTTTTACTTTTCATTATTTTGCTTGGGGGCTTTTGGGTTGCAAAGTTGATTGCGCGTCAGTGAGATAAAAAATATTGTAATACAAAAAATGGCCTTGAAAGCAAGCTGTGATAACCAGTTCCAATAGGAGAATGGAAAAATCGTTACGGCTTAGACGTAGTTGTACGCGGATGTATATTATGAATCTTTAGTTATTGGAATTCAACATTCCAGCAAAAGCAGCGGGGCGAGAACTTCTATGAGAGTTGGAAGAAAGGTAAACTTTTGTGACCATTATTGTATTTATGGAAGTTTTTTTATTAAGCTTATTCGAAAAAACATCTGTCAATCTTGAACATTTTAATCTTTTCTCAAATTAAACCGTGAAATCTTCCTCTTATGTGTTCGCAATTTTAATCTTTTCAGATTGTGATACTATTAGAGAAGAATTAGTCTCTACATACAACTTTAATTAAGTATGGAACAAATTGTGAACAAAAAATTAGAAGTCTTCTATTGTAGAACGTATTTTGAAGTAAAACTTGTAAGACCCAACCTTGAATTGCAAATTTCAATGTCATTAGTGCAAAACGCTTTAATTTTCAAATTAACGCAAGATGTCATAAATTTCATTTGAGATTTCTGGGACTATTTTTAAATACATTTTAAATTTATAAATTTCAGTTTTTATTTTTTCACACGATTGCAATAATTGTACTCGAAATGCTTCATGAATCCAAATATGACTTTGCAGATGAAAATAACAGGTGTATTAGACTAAATATTTTAATTTAGCAGTAGTATAAAAATGAGAATATTAAAGTATTCTTTGTAACCTATGCTTGTTTACGATATTTAACAAAAATATCCTTCATTCCATGGAGGTTTTGATTTTTACACTTTCAATTCCTTAAATGAGATATTTTGTAAATAGATCACTAAAAAGTTTTAAATATAATCATATTTACGAATTTTTCAAGCTAGCAATTTTTAAGTTTTTAAAATTCCAAAACTACAATGATTTATACAATATTTAAAAGATTATGTTGCCTTGAACTTTCAAGCCTTGAGCACTTATTCAAACAGTTAGAATTTCTTTTGATTATCTTATATATATTTTGCTTTATGTTTTTTCATTGCCGTGTTATTCTGTGGCTTATCACTAGGTTCCCGAAGCCCCATATTCTTCTTTAGATTCTTTACAAATGATTTGTATTCAAAACTTAATATCCATCAATATTGAGTTCAATAAACAATGCTGTATTCCATACGTTCCTAAATTTAGTCGGTTTGCATAGTTTGTGATTAAAAAGAGCTGTAGTATTTCCTTTCTGTTATTAAAGCAAATAGTGAAAGCTTAACTTATCATTTATTAATACTTTTTAATCTCTTTAACACTACTTCCCGTGATGTGTGGAAGCAATTAAAATAGTTCCAGTTTTTAAGAAAGTGATAAATTGTGTATAAAAACTCCACACCTATTGCTACTATTTCAATATTTGCTAACATTTTTTAATCGATGATTAATAAACAATTAGATATTATTTATACTGATTTTGAAAAGGGTTATTAGAGTAAATTTAAAACTGTTAATGGTTGAAATTAATTAATATTTGTTTTGAGTAAAATCTAATCAAAATATGATATAATCAAATTGGTCTCTTTTCTGAAAGACTAATCTATCATTTATAAATCCGTCTGTTTTTAATGTTCTTCTGCAGCACCCCAGGTATCTGTTTTATAATCCCTGTTTTTTATTTATTAACGACTGGTGGATATATTTCATTCATGCCTATTCTTTGTAGATGATATTAAAATTTACTAGTGTATTTCAACTTATCGCGATTGTTCAGTCTGATTAGTCCTTGTGGCATGAAATAGACTGTTTTTCAAATTAATAAACATTTATTTAATATTTTTACAAGACATTTGAATCATTACATATAGTGTCAACAGCAAAACATATCTTTATTTCATATACTTTTACATTAATGGGTAATTTCTCAGTACGAAAAATAATACCTCTGATCTAGGAATTTTGTTATTCCATTTTTTTAATTTTGATGCTTCTATTCATGGAATAATTAGAAACGCTTATAAAAACATACTACATTCAAGGATTTTAATAATATAAAAACATATTTGTCCTTTTAATTCCTTCGTGTGTTCTAATTTGGAATATGGTTGACTTTTTCTAACGCGCGTTTGATAAGACTTTTCGAGCGTTACCATGTGAACACCACTTGGGCGTTTTTCGAGGTCAGTTTCCGTTATGCATTAGTGTTTTTTATTCTCCTAATCCAAGTTTCTATCTTTTGAATGGTTAAAAATAGAGTCAAAATTTCAACGGATTTCAAATCAGTCAGATCGATACCAAAAACATGATTTTCTTTGAAAAAATTATTTTTTGTCAATAGTCGCAACTAATCTGTTTGCAGATATTCCTTGTATTGACTTGTTTTTAAAGGGAATGTCACTTTAATAAGATATTATGTTGCCCCCTATCAACTGTTTTAATTTTATAGCCATTCAAAATAGTATGAAAATCTTTCTTTTCCAACCTAAAATTGATTTCCCTGTGTTCACAAGAGCCTGGATTTGGTTAACTTACAAATGTATAAAAATGACCAATAAAATGCGTAAGATAATCTAAAAAATATTCAAAATGACGTAAAAATTTGATATTCTTTCGATTTGTAAAACATCCGTTCCCTAATTGCCTGTGAATAAAGTGTTTTTGAACTTAAATCTTTATACATAAATAAATGCGATATAATCGACTTGCTGACCAGAAGTGACAACCTAAACAGGTAAATCTTTCGTAACGTATAGTATACGATGCGTTCCGGTGCAATGCCACTTCCACCAAACCTCAGTTGTGAATTTTTGCAGGTTAGTTTTTCGTACGTTTTTCCAAATTTTTCGAATGACGGGATTATTTTGGATCTAGGAACAGGTATGAGCCAGCGGATCACAGAGAACAGTGCTTTATGTAGTTCACATTGTGGTATTATTAAACATTTTCATTAACTCTAAAATCCTCATGTATTCGATTTTTACTGTCAAGACTAGAGGAAAAAGCCCTATAACCTTCACTCTCCAGTGTCGATGATTCCCCCACCAATAAAAAATAGTAAGGATTTGTTTTGTGTTAAGGGGTGATCACGGATTTTTTGGGCTCAAGAAGCAAGCAGATGAATCATTTGTAATGCGTTTTTTCGTTAAAGCGAAACCGCTTATGAAAAATTGGAATATTTCTATAAAACTTTGATTAAAACTTAACTAACTGGAAAATGACCAAACAATTTCCTCGAAATTTTAAAATTGACAGCGTAAAGTAAAAATATATTCCCAAAAAAACTACATTTCTAGAACCAGGAAATTGTATACGGAATTTCTGTTTATATTGCATTGTCTACGAAGTACTATCAAAAAGATGACAAGCAAACAAAATACGGCACTGGTGATAACCTTTTTTGTTATTTTTGCAGGTTTTATGTTTCCTACGATCTATAGCTAATTTTTATTTAATTTTCCTTCAAATAAATCTCTATATTTTTAAAACCTATCTCTAAACGTTTTAATGTATCAGCACAAATAACACGTATATAACAATAATTAGTTTTTTAATTTTTAAACACAATTTTCCCTGAGTTCTGACTATCCAAAATGAAAACCAACCCTCCAACATACCCTCTTTCAGGGGTTTTGTAGTACAAATGGAACCACGAATGGAATAACGTCTGGGAAATATTTCAACTAAAATTTGATTAAAACCCACGATGAAACGAGAAAGTTATGTTAAAACTAAAAAAATCCCAAAGGAAACCCAAAAAGCAGTACATATCGAAAAACAGGAGATTGCTATTAGAATTTGCATCTATAAAATTTTCGATTAAAGTTGTAATAATACTAACTGCAAGATTAAAATATAAATTCTATGAAAAATAAGCTCACAGAAAATTAAGTTCAGTAAATCAGAAGTTCATTTTCAACAGTTATATAGAATTTAATGTAACACGAGGATGTGAAAAATGAATGAAAATTGGAACTGACCCTACTCATTTCACGTTGAGGACAAAAAATTAACTTTAGAGTTTAGCTTTAAAATTGAATATTTAATTTAGCTTTATTTTAAAGACGTTTGTCCCACATGAAAACTAGAACGGACAGTTGTCGGTATACGTTATTCTCAGAAATAAAATTACCTACTATCCCTTTAGTTGTATACTATCACATTTTTACAAGTTTTGTGTGAAAGCAGGGTAAATGTCTTCAATAAATCGAATACGATTAAATTTTCTCATCCTATTTTTAATGGCCATAAATATAAAGCATTGGATAAAAATAAAATATTCCAATCAAGTTATATCTTTTCTATAAAAACGAGATGAATACTCCCTTTTGTGTTCGTAATGAATATATTCGTTAAATGCGTATCGCGAAAATATTAGTTACAGTTGAAAAATTATTTATTTAAAGAAAATTACGTTTTAGGTATCGATCTAGTGTAAAATTTTCTGCAGATTTCAAATCCGTTGAAATTTTCCCTCTACCTTTAACGATCGCGAAGGTAGGAACTTGGACTAGGGGAATAAAAAAGTCCTAACAAACGTCAAAACGCGTGTCAGTGAACGGTGCAGTACAATCCTATGTACACCTCGATTTGCACGGTACTCGGTTTACACGGTTTCGCTTTTACACGATTTCTAAATTTTATAAATAAAAAAAATATTTGTATTATTTTCGTGTTGTACATTGAACGCACTCATTAATTATCAGTACAGACGTCACAAGTGCATTGCGTCGCGTTGCGTTTAGCATTGGCGTCATTAAAGTAGATTTTGTTTCATTTCCATACTGTTATTCCTAGTGTCTTGTTTTACACGGTTTCGATTTACACAATTTGTCGTGGAACGCATCTACCGTGTAAATCGAGGGATAGGTGTATCTCCAAGCGCCTTCTAATCGCTAGAACGACCAGAAATTGTTGAAGCGCCGAAGCTATCTAGGGCGTGGATTCTCGCGATTTCTGCATGTGAACACTCTAGTATAACTGTACTATGTACTTTGGCTACCCGCGTTTTGTTTTGTCGTAAAACGCGCATTAGAAAACGCCTCATGTGAACGACATTCAAAATGTCCTCCTTAGAGAGAAGAATAGTTTATTTTGTATTTAATTATTTTTAATTTATTATATAACAATAACGACAGCTCTAGGTTTACGTGCCTGTTTATTGATATCCATACAAAATATCCTCTATGGAGAGCAGAATAATTTATTTTGTGTTTAATTATTTTTTATTTGTTATGTAACAATAATGACTGCTCTGGACTTGCGTGTCTTTTTAATGATATCTATACAAAATGCTCTCTTTGAAAAGCAATATGATTTTTTTAGTTTATTTTTAATTTATTACATTACAATATTGACTGTTTTAACGATATCCATATAAATGTCCTCTTTGGAGAGCAGAATAATTTTCTTGGTGCTTATTTTTTAAAATTTATTACATAACAAGACTGCTCTCGATTTATGTGCCTGTTTAACGATATCTATAAAAGTGTCTTGTAAAGCTGAATAATTTTCTTAGTGTTTAATTTTTTAAATATATTATTCAACAATATTGACCACTCTAATTTGAAGAACATGTTTATTAAACATAAATTTTCTCTACTTATTTACTTATTATATCATAAGTTAATTATTAGAAATACGCTTAGTCAGTTTAGCTAGGAGTGTAGAATTTTTTTCCTTTCGTTTTCTCAAAAGCTTTTTTTACTTAGTATGTTTTACTTATAAGTGTATATCCTCATCTTCTGAGCGTACATGCTAGAGAGCGATGTTTTGCACAAGTAACTATACTTGAGATTTTCAGCATTTATACTCTGCAAACATCATTAAAGGAGTGAGTCAAAGCTGAACCATTTTACCGTGATTATGATTCCTGGCAAAGAAAAGTAAAACAAAAATTAACAATATTTCAAAATATGTAATTGAAGAATACTAACATAAAACGCGAATTTTAAAGCAGTGTCATAAACATCAATTAATAATGAAGCTGATATACTTAATTTTAATTTAAGGTATTTTAGTCCTATTAGATTAAACTTTGTTGTTGTACTTGTTTTCATACAACAGTACACAACATTGATATTTATTGATTGATTGTACAGCACAGTATATTGATTTTCGTTACCAGTTTATCGATTGAAATAGATTATTTCACAAAATTTGCATTTTTTATTATGAATACCAAACTTCATGTGCTATATTCTTTTTCCTCATTGCGGCAAACTGAAATGAAATTCTGAGAGAAAAGAAACTGTCACATCCATTATCAAAAGTAGATAAGATAATTTATCAGATCGAATCCTATCTAGAGTACATACTCATGTGAATATCTTTGAATAACAAAAAACTACTTTGTTCACTAGTAAGTGATCAGTGAAGGTTATGTTTTCATAAACATTTGAACATTGCTCTTTGGACTTATAAAACCACATGTTCAATGAAAACTATGTTTTTGCCCATTCCATTACGGTTTCTTTTATCGACTCGTATCGATAAGACGATCTGTCATCAATACCCAATAATAGAAAATAAAGGGCAATCTTTAGTGACCTGAACTTTGTTGCCGAAACCTTTGAAATAAAATTCGAAATTTTCAAATCTTTTTTAACGTAACGTGAAAAAGCAGCATTGTCTAGATAAAAAATTTTTGGGGCAAAGTACGATTCAATTGTAAGATAAAGGGCAATCTTCATTGACCTGAATTTTGTTGCCGAAACCTTTGAAATAAAGTTCGAAATTTTAAAATCTTTTTTAAACCAACGTGAAAAAGCATCATTGTGTAGATGAAATTTTTTGGAGGCAAAGTACGATTCGATTATTTTGTCCTCATATCGGTATCTTTTATCTTGAGTGTCTTATCATTTATTTAAAAAATTGGGTTAGTCAAAAAATTCGGTTAACGCAGCGAAAACACTCTGTTTTTAAAGCAAATTGTAACTGGCGATGAAAAGTGGATATTTTAACAATAATATGGAGCGAAAGAGATCACGTGTAGCATGGAAAGTGAACCACCTTTAGCCACCCCCATAGACCGATCTTCATCCAAAGGTGAAGCTGTGTATATGGTGGGATCGAAAGGGAGTAATTATGAGCTCCATCCGCAAAAACAAACTATTCATTCAGAGAATTACTGCTCCCAACTAGACCAATTGAAAGTAAACCTTTTCGAAAATCGTAATCTCCCATTGCGATAACGCATGACTGCATGTTACTATGGTGACCTGGCAAAAACTGTTATATCTTGGCTGAGAAGTTGATATCCACTGTATTCACGAGACATTGCACCGTCGGATTTTCAATTATTACGATCCTTATTAAATTTTCTTAATGGAAACACTTTTAATTCCTTGGAAGATTGCAAATGGTACCTGGAATAGTTCTTTGCCCAGAAATATAAAGTTTTGGGTGGATGGAATTATGAAGTACCTGAAAGATAGTAGAACAAAATGGTAAATACGTTTTTCAATCATGTTATTTGTGACAATGAAAGATCTACTTTTTCTCAAAAACCGAATAAACATTTTGGCCAATCCAATGTAACCATAACTTAAATAAAGGTGTTTCTTTTCATTGAATTTGGTGGGGGAAATGAAAACTTTTGAAGTGGTTTTATCTGCTATCGGAGTTGAGATAATAAAGACTTCTCTTTTTCATTGGGTAGAGATACACAAGTCTCTCTGTAGTTTATTAGTTTTAGAAACCTTCGTTTCTCTAAACTCTGAGTATGTTTCTGATCTGAGTAAATTCTGAAAAATCATATTTTTAATGTATAGTATGAATTGTTTAAAAATTCTTTCTAATTTTCTGCATTATTTTTCTTTTTAAATTTCCCCTTTTAAAAACACTACTACATGAACGATTTCTTCTAAATTGTTACCCTGGGTGTATTTCTCTCTTCTGTGTCACTAAACATTTCCTTGTATGTATATGTTCATTACTTGGTGCTGTCTGTCTTGTATTTGACGCAGTTGGAAATATAAGATCCTTGTACCGTGAAAACCCAACAAACTATCGCTTAAATTGACGGTATAATTACTGATTGTTTCGTTCTCTATCTATAATTTAGGGAGTGGTGCCAGTTCAGGTGCTCGACCTCGTCATCTGACCGTGGTTCAAAATTACGAGATGTACTAGGGTCTTTCCCTTCAGGATTGATCCCTGACCGTCTCCAATGGCCCGACATGTTGCTCCAATGCGACGTAAATTCAACTACCCACTTATGTTTATAAACCATAATCTTTACATTGATACATTGATCACGACATATTTTTGTGTATGCTGTGTATTTATTTTGTGTATGATGTGTATTATTTTGTGTATGCTGTGTATTATTTTGTGTATGCTGTGTATTATTTTGTGTATGCTGTGTATTATTTTTTCAAATCTGTTCAATTTTTTCTGGAGGTTTAGAATAAATACGATAGACATAGGCCAGAATGTTTTTTTAACATTTCCCTTCCCTTTCAGATTGAAATATAGAATAAAGTATGCTGTAGAGGACATAAGATAGACAAAATGACACAATACTCCATAGACGGTAAATTCTTGCCCTTTATGTACGAAGGGGTGTCCGAGGGTCTTCTCAAAAAAGCCGAAGAAGAACTAAAAGAAACTGAAGAAAAGAAACGAAAAGGTCTGATCCGACTGAGGAACTTTGTAAAAAGTAAGTTATGAGTTGGAATTCATAATTATACTAGGGAGTTACACTTCCTCCTCCCTCGGGGCCGCCATGGCTCAGTAGGTTTGCACATAGACGTGAAATGCAAGCAGACTAAGTATTGCTATTGAGAAGAGCTTCAAAAATGTGACCAACGTGTTAACTAGTTGTCACGTGACTGATCTGTGAAAGATTGACTTGGATGGTTGATTCGGCATTTTATCACCTCATTTGACGGTATAATATTTTATGACAGGGTGGGTGTATGAATGCACATTTCTTTCGAGTGGCGACAAAAATGGTGAAATCGTCAGTCTGGGTCTCGCGAACCAACCAGATGATGAATCAATGGATGGGCGTCTTCTCCCATTCCGTGGATCAATCAGATGATGAATGTTCGTTTCCTTCCGGCAGACGAAAGTGGATTAAGGATCACGTTACGACAATTTTTGCTCACATGATACTAGACACTTAAAAAGGTTACCATTACTCACTCTACTTTTATATTTCCCCTATGCTAGGAATATGCCCTATGCTGGGTTCAAAGCAGTGCAGGTTCGATTTCTGTAATATACCCGATGTATTTCTCTCTTTTGAATCTGTAAATCCCTTGTGTTTTTAAGTCGATTACTTGACGTTTTTTTTCGTGCTTGGCTCAGCTTGACCAAATATGGCTCTTATACGATAAAGCGCAACCAACAACCTGCTTTCTCCCACTTACTAATCCAAAATATTGATAAACAACTTCATTGGTTTTGCAATAAACCGCAGTACCCAAATATTTGACAATTATTTTGTTATATACAAAGCATCGATTTTGGTACACTTATCCTATCATCTATCGAATCATTCTTTCTACTATCTATACTTTGATCTATATACACTTTTCGATGAGTGTAGAAAGAAAGTTATGAAATTTACTCATTTATATAGACGTAAATATGCATTTGTACTTTTTTGCTTCGATCATCTAATCATATAGGCGGAAATAATATGACTCGTATTTCGAGGTAATGTGTGTATGTCCATTACTTGACATTGTCGGTCTTGTGTTTGGAGCAATGGCCAAATACAGGCCATAAAACCCAACCAATCATGAGCCGAAGAATACAGAGAAAATAATTTAAATTAAATGTTTTTAATGCGTCTTAGTTATTTATAAATTGAATTTGATATTATGAGCTTACAACGCTTCAAAACATTAGACAGAACACATCGACTTTCAAAATCCCTTCTAGTTTTTATCCTCATTAGAAATCGTATACAGGAAAGTGTAAACACCATATTCTTTCACGAGGGGTGTCAGTCGAGAGGGGTCACTACGCAGCAGCTTCTCCCTCCCCTTGCAGTCTGTAACACATATGCTTGTGTTAGGAACAGACTTGTGTAAGGAACAGACTTGTTTAAGGAATATATTTGTGTAAGGAATACTATAAGAAACTCCGATTAATGATAGCGAGTTTTCAGTATTCTCCGAGTCGAATATGAGGTCTTAAAAAGTAATATGATTTAATTTATATATGTAGGAGTTTCTGAATATTTCGATTCTTTTAGAGCCACAGCCACCGGTTGCAGAATTATGCATTAAATTGTATCCATTCCTATTTTACTTGACGCATACTTTTAAAATATTTTTTCATTACTTACTAGGACAGGCGGTAGCTCAGTTGGTAGAATCGTGGATTAGGAACCGGAGGGTTATTATTTTGAAACTCGATCTAACCAAAGACCGTCGTGTACGTGGGGACTAGTGCATGTTAAATCTGTCATTGCCTCAAATGTCCTCACGTTGACGTGGGGTGGAAGTCTGAGGAGTGGGGTGCCAGCTCAGGTGTTGACCTCGTCATATTACCTGGTTCAAAACTAAGAGGTGTTGTTGATCTTTCCTTTCGGGACTGATCCCGGACCGTCGCCAATAGCTCGATGTGTTGCTCCAGTGCGATGTAAATTCAAGTACCATTAATTACTGTACAGAGATAAAAAATTAAGGAACCTAAAAGTTAAACTATCCCTCAAGTTTAAATTTAAAAGTAGGTATGGAAGCAGACAAAATATATTGGTCTCTAAGAATTGAATGCACATTATAAATACCTAGTACATGTAAACAGTTCGTATGTTGCCAAACATAAATTTTATAACAAACATACTTCACTTTTTAAATTCGAAATTTGTACATTACTTCAATACTCAACATTATTCAAGAAAATAGAATTTAAATAAGACAGAAAATGATAGTAAAGCCTTATCATTTCCGTAAGGAATTAAATATAAAGAATTTTTGCAATGAAAGATGTATTGAAAAATTCATTTTTATACCATTTCACTAACTCGTTTTTATACCATGTTATATTATAACTTATTAAGGACTTTATAGTTTGCTATAATTTCATGTGTCAAAATCGAATGGCCTCGACACGTTTTACAAAGGCAAAAGTACAAAGTATACATATATGAAAATGGAGCGTTACAGGAAATGAAGAGACGAGAATTCGATAGACTGAAGCTGTTTACCGAATGAATTAATCTCAAATTGACACAGATAAAAGAAAAAAAATAAGTAGCACAGTTTATCGTTCTGAACTCAGTGACATATGGCACTGGATATAAACGTGCCGTAATTCAGTAAATATTGCAGAAGAAAAGAAAATTCGTGACCTTACCATAATCTCCAAAGCGAAGTGTAGTGTGAGTAATTGAAAACACGACAAAAAAAATTGGTATTTTTTTTATTAATGTTCTTTCTGTAAAAGTGTCGAGTTCTTAAAAGAGATTAAAGTATATATATTAAAGTAAGATTAAGTCTTTCTGTGTAACTGACAAGTTCTGCCGAATAGCCAAAAAAAAACACTGCCAATTAAAATTATTTGTTGTTTAAAAGTGTGATGTAGTAATCAATGTTTGGGCAAATTTTTAATTATCTACTGGTATTAGTCATACAGCAAACTCTGGTTATCCAATCATCAGACGGGCCACGGTAGCCCGGTTGAAAGAGTAACGGATTAGCAACCGGAGGGTTGCGAGTTCGAATCCAACCAAAGACCGTACAAAGGGGGCTGGTGCATGTTAAATCTGTCGTGGCCTCAAATGTACTCACATCGGTGTGGTGTGGAATTTTGGAGAGTGGGATGCCAGCTCAGGTGTTGACCTCGTCATCTGACCATGGTTCGATATTACGAGGCGTTGTCATCGGATCTTTCCCCTTGGGTTTGATCCCGGACAGTCGCCAATAGCCCGTTGTGTTGCTCCAGTGCGACGTTAATTTAAATACCTACCTACCAATCATCAGACGTCTTTTAAATTGGCAAATATCAAAAGTATGATTTCTCACATAACAGACGTTTCTATAACCTCACTCAAGAAAAAACTTACAAACCATATAAAAATCTGCTTGCGCGAATTTCAACTTACCTATTTGCGACATAACACTGTATCTGTTCTATGAACTTGCTAAAAGATTTAGAGGGCCGTATCTAATCTGCGTGCGGGGTAAACCTATCTTGATGACCATATACGTATGTCTGTGGTGTGGTAAACCTGTCCAGAGGACCATATCTGGTCTATGGGCTGGTTAAATCTATTCCTAGTGCCTGTGGGCATGATAAAATATTTGAAGAACAGTATCTGATCTGAGGTCGTAATAAAAATATTTGGTTAACGTAATCTAGTGGTCTGGTCTGATAATAACATTTGGAAGGCCCAATCAGGTCTGGAGGCCAGAGGTAAACCAAGAAGGTGTTATAATTCATTTATTTTACGCGTAAACATTTTTGTTGACGTCCCTTCACCCCTATCAGTACGACAGCTATTTCTCAAATAACTAGGATTTGTGAGTATCAAAGGACTTCCTAGTGATACTCTAGTCTTTCTTTATAAGCTTACGTGCAGTTTATATAGACTGAATCATAAATCGGGGATAAATTTCGCCTGCATATAAATATTATGATTGAAAGTGCCACGCATGACTATGCTCGATACATTTCGGTGTTTAAATTTCTCACTTACGTTTGCTTGTACCACACTGTTTTAAGCCTTGTGAATGAATTTCAAGGATTCAAAGAAGTTGATCTCGATGTAACCTGACGTATTAAAAGACATCATTGAGAATGCATCGTTTCTATCCTGCAGGCAAAGGTCTGCCCAAGGAATTGGACGACGATTATCTTTTGAAGTTCCTGCGAGTGGCGAAGTACGATGCTAAGAAGAGTGAGGACAGACTCGTGAACTATTGCAACATGAGGAGGAAAAAGAAGGACTACTTCGAGCGTTTGGATGAGGAGAAAGTCGACTACATGTTGGACAATAACCTCGTTGGGATCCTTCCTTACAGAGACATGCATGGAAGAGCTCTCATTTATGGGAAGGCATGTGAGTAGTTTTGTGTTTCATATGGAACATTTAGGATGTGTGTATATTTTAGTATTTTGTATATATATTAGGAAAGGCCCTCCCTTGCATAATTTTTAGCGATTTACATGCAAGAACATGAACTCGATCTCTGCATCAATACAAGATAAACAACATAGCATCGTTGGCTCAGCACATTCTTTTCAATGAAAATTGTTCATTAAACATTTTATATTGTTAACAAATTCTTTTGTTTGTAGGCAAAAGTAGCCCGGTTGGAAAAATAACGAATTAGCAACCGGAGGGTTGGAAGTTCAAATCCAACCAAAGACCGTTGTGTACAAAGCACAAAGGGGGCTACAATGGGCTAAATCTGTCGTGAATTCAGATTTCATCACGTTGGCGTGGTGTGGAAGTTTGGAGAGTGGGTTGCCAGATGAGGTGTGACCTCATCATCTGACCGGGGTTCAAAATTATGTGGGTTATCCTCGGATCTTTCTCTTGGGGATTGATCTCGGACCGTCGCCAATAATCCGTTGTGTTGCTCCAGTGTGACGTTAATTAACTACCACCACCACCGCCTTTTGTTTGTTTCCAACAGCATCTAAGGTTTTTTTAAGTAATTAGCAAAAATTTGAGTTATTGAATTATGAAAACTAGTTAACGTAAAATCCAATTTACTCTTTCGTATGAGTTCACTTCCGATCATGAATTCAATCCTAGCAAACTTCACTTTTTTTCCTATGATCGTCGTAGTCTCTGGGCTACATCGGGGTTATGCAAGGTTCTGCCACATTGCACCCTCCGGGAACTGTAGAGGACATACCTCGCTGGAGGACTGGGGAAGCTGACTCGTCTTTGCGTGTCGTCTTGAAGAAACTAGGAAACTTCAAGCACAATCCGTCTCTGGTACATACGACATTCGAACTCGCAACTAAGCACTCCAGTCTACCAGCTTAAGAGCGACGCCTTTAACTGCTTAGGCACTGAATTTCCACTTAATAAACAAATGCGTATGACTCAGCTCTAAGGTTGCACAGATACTAACAATACTAACATCCCTACCTTAAGGGTCAAAAATCCTCTATAATCCAAGGTAACTTTGTACCTCGGTGGATTTAATTTTAATGTTAATGTGCATAGTTATCACTCATGCATATAATTGTCTACTCAAATATAGAAGAATAAATCATCTTTCCAAGAGATATTAATTAAAATAAACGTAATTTTATGAAGATAAATGTGGGAGATGTGTTTGTTAAAATTTTTAAATAATTTCTTGAAATAACTAGTCTCTAAAATCGTTTACTTCCCTATATATTAATACATAAAATTGCTGAAATTACAATGCGACTGATCTTATTTATAATTAGGTATATGGCGTAATAAAGTCATTTGAACGATTTTACTTTTCTTTAGATCTTTTTCATTACTGTAAGCCTCAAAACTTGTATTATATATTTTGAGGAAGATGTAAGCATTCTTTAATTTCCTCAATATATTAAAATCAAATAACCAAATACATTGATGTTTTGCAGACATTAATGACAATGAAATTCATTCCTAATTGTTTCAGCAACTTTTATTTTCCCAAGTTCAGTATATATGTGAATGACTTCAGGTAACATAACGATAGCCACTTTTCAAATTTTTCAAGAGGGCAGTTTTCAAGTTTTAAAAAGATTGCAAAATTAAAATTATTTATTCACTGATCAAGGGATCTTGTTACTTTAAACTTCCAAGTATTACTAACTCATCCAGAGAATCAAAAATTCTTTTGAATCCCTTGAATATTTTTGGTTTTAATGTTTTGCATTACGAATATTTTTGGTGGCTTATTACTCTTACCCGAATCCCTTCGAACATATTTTTATTCACCGGTTCACTTCTCCAAAAATAAGTTGATTTTCAGCGTCCCTTCCTCATTTGAAATTATTAGTTCCTGTCCAGAAATTGTGTATGATGACTGTAATGCTCACCACAATTGACGATTCTTTTGTGATTTTTAGTACAATGGGATCCGGAAAAATGTGATATGATGGACTTGTTTGGACTTATTGTCGCCCTGACGCTTTTTGCGCTCACCTTTCCTGCCACCACAATCAGTGGAATCTGCTTTCTAGGCGACGCTAGAATCCAGCACACTAGTCACTACTTTACCGTTCTAAATATCTACAAGGACAATTTCACTTACTTTGTGAGTATCTAAAAATAGGTGTCTAGACAATTTCCGATGTTTTCACACTATCTTTAAAATATATCTGCAACCCTTATACACTGGCGTGCAAAACTTAAGGAACAGTGAGGTTTCCAGCTGTTACTTTGTTAAGTAGGTGACCTGGGTGTGGTATAAAAGGTACGGCAAGGGTTAGCGAACTGATGAGTTAAAAAAAAGTAACAAGAACAGGTGATGACACAGCACTGGGTGCCATGAGATAGAAGAGTAACTGAAAACTTTAAATAAGAGAGGACATAGTCATTTGTATTCCATATGACCACCTCAAACCCTGATGTATGCTTTGCACCGCGTTTGATTACAGAGAATGATGTTGCGAGTAAGGTCCTGTTGTAGCAGAACTCATTCTTATGTTAGAGTCTGATTCGATTCCAACATTTGAATATACATCCGGTTTTTACTTAATATCCTTAGTCATGCAAATCACCGTGGGTGTTTCGTTTTAATTTTGAGGTTGTGACCTTTAAAAATAATGGTGTTCCTTAAGTTCTGCACATCAGTATACATGTTGTTACATATTGCTTAATAATACTTATTTATTCCTTCCTTGGTCTGGCTAGACAGCTAGACTAAGCCCATGAGTCCGAATATACTTAAAAAGTCCAACTTCCTTAGAGATCCAGGGCTTTCTTCAAGATCCCCTTTTCTCAATCCAACACAGACCAGAAAATGACTTGGGAGGCTTGTTCAGTGTTACATTTTAAGAAGCTTGAAGTACCTTATGGTCCTGTACGAAGAATAGAGATCGGATGTGCCAGCTGACAAGTCTAGAAAGAGCATTCTGACATATTTCAGTGAGGCTCAAGGCTCATCTCTATGGTGCCAAATATGAGTTGTTAGGACTCTCCAAATTTTATTAATTGAGATCTTTATGGAAAATAACTCTAGATAAACAAGTTGGCAAAATGTGTGAAAAGTATAAGCCGTGACCTCCTTTGCAAGTCTATCTGCAATTTCATAAAATGTGAGGTCTACATCAGATGGATCCATTGGATATTTATATCTCTCCCTTATAAATATAAGTTCAAACTATTATAGTACTGTCGTGTCAATCAAGAAAACAGTATCTCCAAGTTTGGCCTTTTCGAGTTGTATGTAAGAATAGTATGATGTAAGTTGTAGGATTATTACTTGCTGCCATATAAAAGTATATACTTAACAATACTAAGTTATCAGGATGATCACTCAACCAACTGTTGATTGAGTGTGCCGCTACCTAACGTTACAATGACGCAGCTTATCCTTTTCTGGATCTTGCACCATAAAACCCAAATCAACCTACCAACCTAGCGTTAGAAATTTTTGTACCGGTGATTATGAAAGTGATCTGTCACACTTTTTGTTTGTCTAAGCAACATTTAACAATCCTTAAGCACGACATGAAGTCTTGAAATGACTAGCATTACAAAATACAAGCTATTATTAAGCTTTTTATCTTTCATAAACTCTCTTTACTTAGTTGCATTTAAGATTTTAAGAAGTTTTATAAGCAACAAATATAGATGTGTAGTAAATATTCATAAGTGTTTTTATTTTTCTAGAATATGCAATACTTTATATTTTCTTGTGACTGAACTGATAGATGTAACAGAATCTTTCTATGCAAGATCCAAATATTGCCCAAATTTAAATATATATTATTTCTTTTTCAGTTGTCAATGCCCTTGCGATTTCAAAGAGGGGATGTATGCCATATAAATTACTTAGTTCACATTGTTTATGCAGCTCTTCGGCCCTTTTTGCCAAAGAAAATAACAAAAAGGGTAGGCTATTGAGTTTCTTTATCTGACTACATTTAATTTTTCTAAGAAAAACCTCAAAACAGATGACTCCACATAATCTAACCCACTCTAGATGTACTGCATTATTGTTTTAAGAGCTACTAAATGTAGTAAGATGCTACTATAACGCTGTGGACAATGGTGAATGATAATGCAGCTATATACTTAATGTTTTTTAATTGAAGGGTAATACAGTGTATGCATAATAATATTGAAATCAAAGCAAAACGCAATGATATACACATCTTGTTAAAAAAATTTCCCTCTTCGTTTCACTCTACTTCTCCAGTATATCTCTCAATATCAACCACAGGTCTCGTCTTATTTGTTCTAGTGTAGCAAAAAATGATCCTACAGCGACAAGTCAAACCAAACCCTTTGTCCGCGGGCGTGGCACGCCGGTTTTTGAACTTTCGTCATAAAACCTAAAACCCAACCCTGTCTCATCACGCCTGGGCTCTCATACTTTGATTCAAACCTCCAAAAAAGTTACAGGTTTGAATAATGTGGTCAAAGGCCAAACTTCCGAAGTCAAATTACTGGGTATCCATATATTTGACCTCCCTTGCCTCTGCTGCATGTTAAACATGCATATTTAATCTACATTTCTCAGCTTAACAGTGTCTAAGAAGGAAAGTGCAGAGTGTATGGCTCTACCACAAAAGTATTCAATATATTTAAAAGTAAGGCATTATTAACACACAATTATCAATGTTTATAAACAGCAATCATAACAGCTCGAAACGGCATATTGCAAGTACAAAAACATCCTTCGTTGTTAATGACAACTAAGGTTTAAAATGCAGTTCAAGAAAGTAAAAAGTATAATCCTCTTCACAAAATAATTTGTTTCGTTTCATAGATCTCGTATAATACAATTGTTTAAAAAAAGAACCAAAATTATTCCTGTTTTAGTAAAATAAAATACCCTTTCAACCTACTCGAAATTACAGGAATTGAAAGAAGCGAATTTCATAAAACAGCTTGCTATTTAATATAGAAACTTGTCTGCTCTTAATCTTTTTGAAACCTGTTTTTTTGTCAAGAATACATATAAAAGGGAGGCCAAAGGTGACTTTTTGTTGCTATTTTTCAACCTTGGCAACTAGGGGTATCTCTTTTAAAGAAAAATCGTCTCAAAAGTTACTAATTTCAAAATTTTGGCGACTTTTTTGTAAATACACCAAAGGTCAACGAAATTGTAGTCTTTTTTTAACAAATAGCGTAAGAAAAAATGTTTTTCGGATTTTTCTTTAGAGAAAATTTTCCAGGGGCACCAATTTCCAAGTATTGGTGCCAAGCCGTTGCAGCCATAAAAGGAAAACATCGGAATCTCTCAATGCTAGATTATCACGAAAACTTTAAGAAAACGTTTAGATTTTTTAATTTTAAAATTTAAAAAATATAATTTAAATTTCTTGGTGAGATCTTCAACGTCTCTTTCATATTAAATTAGTACGTTTAGTGTTTTAGCCGATTCATTTTGTATCTGAGCAACTACAATTGTTTTTATATAAGATTTTTTGCTACTATTTCTAGAATTTTATGCTATTATTTCACAAGTGCTTTTGCTTTGGAATCATGATACAAAGCTCTAGTTTTTTCCAGATTAATATGTTTAAGGATACATACTACAACCCTATCTGTGATCCTTCCATACTTCCAGAGGAGTTCTATGGTACGATGGGACCTGCGAACAACGACCATTTCAAAGAGAAATTTATGACTTATCTGAGGTGGCTGAAAACAGAAAATTCAATTTTTTAAAAATAGAATGAACTAAATAGTATCTAAAAAAGTATTACATCAGATTCATCACATTTCCTGAAGAACTTTTTCTGGAGATCTGAAATATACTTAATGCAGAGATTGAATCAAAGCGTCGAACGTAAACATCTGAAGGAGCATTAAATTAATTATTTTTTTATTTTAATAAACTTTTTCACAAGTTATCTTTAGAACAACGCAGTTTATAGATTTTGTGGAATAGAGGAGAAAATATTTGAAGCAGGATAGAAATTTCCTGCCGCCATATGTCTGTTTCTACCATCGAAGGCAAACGGAACATTAACAAAAGACCTAAATACTGTTAGGGCAGTATGAAATGGATTCTTCTAACGTCAGTTGAAGTCTTGAAAACTGAATTTGTTTGGCAGGCTTACACAATAAGCAATAATTCATGTACAGATTGGATGCTACGGGTACAATTGCTTTACAACTGGACATCTTAATATGTTTTGAAATTAGAATAAACATACTCTAGGAAGGAGGGTACCAAATTTACATTCTATTGTTTTTTCTCCAAAGCTGAACTAGGGTCTCTGTGACTCAGTAGGTTCGCCTAATGCTCCAGCAGCCTGCGAGCTGTAATCGCCACACATCGAGCTGTAATCGCCACACATCGAGCTGTAATCGCCACACATCGAGCTGTAATCGCCACACATCGAGCTGTAATCGCCACACATCGAGCTGTAATCGCCACACATCGAGCTGTAATCGCCACACATCGAGCTGTAATCGCCACACATCGAGCTGTAATCGCCACACATCGAGCTGTAATCGCCACACATCGAGCTGTAATCGCCACACATCGAGCTGTAATCGCCACACATCGAGCTGTAATCGCCACACATCGAGCTGTAATCGCCACACATCGAGCTGTAATCGCCACACATCGAGCTGTAATCGCCACACATCGAGCTGTAATCGCCACACATCGAGCTGTAATCGCCACACATCGAGCTGTAATCGCCACACATCGAGCTGTAATCGCCACACATCGAGCTGTAATCGCCACACATCGAGCTGTAATCGCCACACATCGAGCTGTAATCGCCACACATCGAGCTGTAATCGCCACACATCGAGCTGTAATCGCCACAATGTCATGTCATCGGAATCTACTTTAACGGTTATGTTTGGCAGTGCTTTTATAGCCTTTAATATAGTTTTTAAGTTCGTCAAAATAGTTGAAGAGTAAATTTAATCGTACATCTTGGAAAAACTACGTGATGGCCAGTTGAATTTATTTGATTTACCATTGAGCTTCTACTAGTGATAATTTACTTCTACTAGTAATGTAATTAAGCTTTATCCAACTAAAGACTCAATTTGAAAATGAAAAAATTCATTAATATAATCATAATGAAGAACCACAATAGCTAAACTCTAAGCAATGGTAAGCGTTTCTGATTAGTTCCCGTCCTCTGTTGACGTCACCAAACATTCGGGTGAAACCCATATTCTACCGAAGAAGTCTTCCGCCGGTGATATTTTATAAACAAGTGCCAAATGTTTTTCTGAATAAAAATTTCAATTGTGACTCTAAAAGGATGACACGAGGGGCGACCTGTACAAAGCGACCTGATGGGTGAATACATTTCTACTGCTCCTGTCACACGAGGATCAAATCGCGTACGACAGTCGACCATCCGCGAGTTACAAGTCCAGCCATCTCGTCAACCTATTGTAGCCAGGTGACGGACGGGGCGATTTGGAAAGAGCAATTCAGGTCCGCTTTTTTTTCCTGATAAGGAAGAAAACGGATTGAACGACTCGGAACGCACAAGCCAAATCACGATCTGGGTGTCATCATCCTTCTAGTTTCAGTAATACTTTCGAAAATTCTAGAAAGTAAAATTTTTTCGAGCGAAAATATTTTTGGCTGAAAGTATTTTCCTTCTAGGTTTCGTGTTTCTCAGCCTTTTAGTCTTCGCAAAACCAAGTATTTTTCTAATATATTTTATATCTGTGATATAAGTATGTATTACACTGATATATTGTACTATATTATGTCTGTATTACACGAACGTCATATCATGTGCAATTGGATATTTTCAATATTAAAATACCCGAGTAAAAAAATTTACATTCCCGTGACTCTGAAATTCAAAACAATACCTAGAAACTTTATCAAAATTCCCATGACAATTTTTGTTATTCAATGGATGGAAGGTCGCAATTTTGAAGAATCCGTATGCCAAAGGAACGAAATTTTCTTTGAAATTTGAGACAGGATAAAGCCTTAGAAATGATAGATATTTTCTGTCAAGTTAGTGTTTGTGTGGCGATACGTGTTTCCTGTACTAATTTGACGTTCTCTGACTTGTTTTTCGAATACGATTTGAGCACGGCGCCAATAATTCCAAAGAAGGAATTCTGAATTTATTCAGTTATCGTCAGATAGTTATTCGTCAACGTCAATTAGATTAAACACCAAATAGTGATAAAATAAATTGTGATTTTAAATTAACCCCGATATGTACCAGTAGATGTAAAATCCTCTGAATAGGTTTGTTTATTCTGGAAATCTCTCCTAAGAAAATTCATTCATTGCAAATGAGTTTCATATTTATTTTCCTTTGATCTTCTTTCCTTTGTTCTAAAAATTTTGAGCCCCCTTTTGAATATAAATTCTAATTATAACCATAATTGTAAATAGTTCTCTTATTTTCTAATAAAT
The DNA here is from genome assembly GCA_933210815.1 of Meta bourneti. Taxonomy (NCBI): domain Eukaryota; kingdom Metazoa; phylum Arthropoda; class Arachnida; order Araneae; family Tetragnathidae; genus Meta; species Meta bourneti. The sequence continues at coordinate 37,225,601 of OW119928.1, read as the reverse complement.
AAGAACACATTTTAAAGCATCTACGAAAATCGCGACTATAATTTAGGAATGCGATATGATGTGTTATCTGTTTAGAAAGCAGAAATTATATGTTTCGTTCAACTTGTTTTAACAAAATATCATTCATACTTTTTTGTATTTTAATGTTTTATATAAAGTTGATCACTTCGAAGGATTTTTATATTGTAAACAAATAGGCCGATTTTGTAAGGGCCAAATTGAAATAAGTCATGGAATCATTTGATCAATGTTGCTTACACAGAAATCTTACAATGTGTTATATAAATTTTTATATATTTATTTTGTGTTTGTAACTTATAATCTTATTAGTACGGTTATATTGTGTATATAAATGCATATAATACATTAAATTTCTTTGGAGTGGTATTTTATGTTTAATGTTTTCGAGAGCACTATTATTTGAAGTACATTACCACACAAAGTATGCAATAAGAACACAAATGTAACATAGAATATATTTTCTATTTCTCTTGTATCTATTATAACTAACTCTAAATTTGAAAGTGAAAGTCAAAAGCTACTATACAAATAAATTGTAATTAAGATAGTTAATTGGTCAACGTCAATTAAATTAAACGCCAAAAACGACGATAAACTGCTTTTTACGATAACATCGATATCTATCATGCGAGAGTACTTGGATAGTGGTTGGTTGCTGGTTTTGGGGATTTTATGGTGCAAGTGCTATATTTGGCCAAGATGTGCCAAACACATACACATAATATCAAGTAATTATGAAAAGAAGGGAAACGGGAATGGAGAGGGAAAAGTGAATAAAGATCACTTTGTCATCCTGGGTTGCTTACCAGAGGCAGTAAACCCCAAGGGAAAAGAATAAATCAACTAGGGTACATCGGTTTCTTGAAGCCTGTACACAACCTTAAGAAGGTATGAAAGAATTTAAAACTTTGCTTTCTGCCCTGGATTATTTCACACTGATAATCCCTCTCATAATTAGAAACTTTGTACTTTTAACAATTCATGTTTAGATAATTTAAAGCGTCCGTGTATATATTTAGCAGGTTGAAATCATCTCTCATAGTTGTCGCCCCCCTCGATACATTTGAGAACTTTATGTCCTTAGAACGAAATCGAGTACTTCCTGTGTAGTCTATATAATACTCAAAAAGAGGATTTTTTACTTGTACAGCAAGAATCAATATTTTAATCAACGTTGAAAGATATGCGCTAGAAGACTTGCATAGAATGCCATTGTAGGCAGTATTTGATGTGATGAATTATCGAAATATTCAAAAAATGATCTCATCCAAGCAACATAGATAATCGATGGTGGTTATCTTGAGGACTATGTTATTTTGCATTTTCAGTGTTGTAGAAAATAGTTCCTTTTAGTAGAAGCGGTTTTTGTCATAGCGTTACAAAAATTACTGTCGCTCAGCTAACTAGAGTATCATTTCCAAAGTTCATAGACTTACCAGTTGTTAATAGAGATTACAATTTGTAGCCTACATAATATGCAAAAAATGGGATTGTTTACTTCTGCACCATGAATCAATATTTTAATCAGCACTGTATATATTTTACGCTAGAAGACACATGGAATACAGCTGTAGGCAGTATTTGACGTGATGAATTATCTAAACATTTAAAATATTCTCATCCAAACAACATAGATAATCGATGGTGGTTATTCTGAGGACTACAAAATATATATTATTTTCCATTTTCAACGTTGGAGGAGATAATTTTTTATATAAAGGCGGTTTCTGTAATAGCATAATAAACATTACATTCGGTCAGCTAACCATTCTCCTAAGGTCTAGTAGTCGGTCTCATCCACTTATCGATTGTTAGTAGGGACCACAATTTGTAGCCTACATAATGCACAAAAAGAAAACAGGATTATTTACTTCTGCACCATGAACCAGTATTTTAATCAACATTGTTTATCATTTACGTTAGAAGACTTGAAAAAATGCAGCCATAGATACCATTTGTTAGTAGAGACACAATTGGTGGTAGGTAGATATTTTAATTGACATCCCACTAGAAGCAACACAATGGGCTATTGGCGACGGTCCGGGATCAAACCCGAAGGGAAAGTTCCGAGGACAATACCGCGTAATTTTGAATCGCGGTCAGATGACGAGGACACAATCAGTCATCGTAATACAAGTACATGATAAACAATTATAATCTGGTAGTTATCTATGTAAGTGCAATGCAAAAGGTTGGAAACATCAGGATAAAATATCTATAATTAAAACTCACAAGAAATGTTTAAAACAATAATAAACTTAAAGACACCTTTTTAAATAAGCTTAAAGCAATTGAGTTTTAAATTAGGAGTATCGAAAGTCGCCATTTTGAAATAGCATTAGAAATATACCAGTTACCATTATAATTTTATCTGAATTTTTATCAAAATTAAAGGAGATACCATATTTTTGTGTCTCGAAAAAAATTCGGGATCTCGTATTCAAACAAACGAAGTCAAAGTTCACAGAAAACGCATTGTCACAAGAACTTAAAATTACTCAATAATTCATTGAATAATCCTATCATAATTGTATTGCAGAACGTCATTCGTTTTAACTTTTATAAGTTACTTATAACGCATATGTTTTTATCTCTAGTTGCGTATCAAAAGAGAAAATAATTGTGTAATTTAGCACTTTTCTAGGGTCTACCTTACATATTTCCGGCACGTAGAAATCAACAAATTATGTGATGATTCTGAAAACATCGCATTGAGTTTAAAATGCTTGTAATCTTTTCCTTTGGTATTGGAGTTTCAGTGTACAGGTTTTATTCCTACAGAACATATCACTCATTGATTTCAATAGTGCAACAACTCTAAAAATTTGATTTTGGGAGTAAATACATGCTTCAGTGTGAAAAACTACTTTCTAGAAGTGATCTGGATTATTCTTTCTAGATGCAAGCTAGCAAATCTCCTAATTCAGTACTGAACCGCTAGATAAATGAAGTTTTTTGCACCATTCTATTATTTTCAAAGTAATGAAAACAGTAAGCCCATTTTATATCAAAATCTGATTTTTTTTAGTTGTGTCACTGTTGTAGCCCATGAGCTGGTATATTCTTATTTTGTAACTGTGCAAGTCCTATTGCGGTAATTGTTAGTCAAACTCCTGTAGTATGCTGGGGTCTATGATATAGTCATGGGTAAAGTACACAGTGGGTGTTAATGTTGTTTATTTTGTTGCAATATTTTTTGAAAATTTAATTGCTTCTATTTCCGTGACTACTCCATTATGCTATTCATTCATTGCATACAAAAATCAAAGTTCAATCAGCTTTAGTTCGGGAATATTGAAAACGGAATACAAAAGCATACTCGCTGAGCAGAGCAGAAAAATAACTATCAACTTCGGCTCGTTGTCAACTACTATTGACCTTACGGCCTCACCACTTATATTTTTCAATAAATATCAAATATGCACGATCAAATGCTACTAGAGCCGTAGACACGCCCACGATAATCCCGGAGTTATTGCGAGTTGAAATCGGGCACACAATTATGCTGCGTCCATTGCTTTTCTTAATCGTACCATTAGGCGTATATTAATAGATATCATGTTTTCCCTAACCGCATCAAATCTTCGAGTTGTAGGCAACGCAGGTTCGATTCCTGTCAGGCACATTCCTCCCTGGTAACATGGTCAGGCACATTCCCCCTCCTTCAGTAAAACTTTCATTGTGTGTGTGTGTCGATTACTTGATGTTGTATGTCTTGTGTCTGGCGTAGCATGCCCAAATATGGCCCGTGCGCCATAAAACGCCCAAACCAACCTAACCGCATCAATACGCGTTTTGCTATTCTAACCCTCCAAGAGGTTTCGATGAGATATCTAGTCCATCAGGATATGACCAATTTTGATAATGACGAAATACCTCGTCATCAAGATATTGCCGAGTTTTTTATAGTGACGAGATATATCGTCCATCAAGGTCTGGTCCGTTTTTCAATGACGATATACCTTGTCGAGACAACAACCAGGAGGGGAAAAATAACAGTAAGGCAGGCTTAACTTGAGCCTCTGACACTTCCATTTAAATCAGTATAATAGAAATAGGTAGTTGGTTGGTAGTTGTAGCAACACAAGGGGCTATTGGCGACGGTTCGGGATCAATCCCGAGGATAACACCTTCTAATTTTGAGCCGTGGTTCAGATGACGAGGTCATCATCTGAGCTGGCACCCCCACTCTCCAAACTTCCGTACCACTCCAACGTGAGGACATTTGCAGTCACGACGGATTTAAAGTGCACCAATTTTGAACTTGCAACCCTCTGGTTATTAACCCACGACTAACAACTGAGCTACAGTGACCCGTTTAATAGAGAACCTAAAGCTACTATTACTTAAGTAGGTAGGTAGGTATTTAATTAACGTCACACTGGAACAACACAAAGTATTTAGATAACTGATAAGTAAACAGTCGTGAGTCAACGAACTTCCAAAATCGGACTTCGGGATTGATCTCGGACCTAGGCTAATAGCTCCAGTGCGACGGGACCTGCCTACAAAAATCGGAATTTTTGATGTTCCAATTTCGGCGATTCAGCAAACGAATCTCATGTCTGATCTCTTAAAACTCAGTTTTAGTTTATTACTTATTATGAGTGCTATATAATTACAAATTTTAAAACTTATTACTTGTCTGTGACAATGGTAGAGACAAGAAATTTCAATAAAATTAATTTGTTAATATGGATAGTACATAACCATATTAAAATCAATAATTTCTTTCACTGAAATGAAGGATGATAGTTTAAATCTGCATTAGTTTTCAATGTTTTATTTATTCGTATACGATTTTTATAAATTAAGTTACAAATAACGGGGTTTAAGAAACGGAAGTGATGGTTTGCTCTAAATTTTAATGTGTCTGCTTAGCAGACATAGACTCATGGGTGTCGAGCTGATTAACCACTTAAAGCACGAGTTTTTTTCGGAAAAACTGGTAAAAAATGATCGAGTTTTTTTGACAGAAAATGAATATATATATCGGTATAGTGTAAGTTATTTTTTGCGATTTCAGTTGCGGGGGGTGTTGTAAAAGTTATAAAAAAATTATTATACAAAGTGTAAACGATTTGATTACATGTTTATTTTGAATTTCAAAATATTAATAATAATAAAATATTAACTTCAGATTCACTTCCATAAGTCAGGAGATCATCACTTTCATCGCTGAAACTTTCTGGTAAATTGGCATATTCAAAATCGTCAGAGTCGCTCATTATCAAATAACTTTTTCTAAACAAGTTATAAAAACATTTAGTAAAAATTAATTTATGGTTAACTGTTTACTTTTATGATATTTAACGTAATAAAAATGGATATATTACCTTTTAGACACCTAACAACTGCTTTATAACAAAGAATTCCTAACAAACTTATAGCTAATCATCAAAATGCACCACTTGGTTTACACAAGAAAAATGGTGCATAGTGGTGCCATCTACGGGAAATAAGTTTAATATCCATCTACAAATAAGTACGGTAATACGGTAAATCATCTATCATAAATAAGTTCATGCCATCTTTGGTATAAGTTTAATCTAGCCTATCTATTTTTACTAGAACGGAAGAGCGCCCGTGTGAGACACGGGCATGTGCAAATTTGCCGGTAACTTTCACCCGTGTCAAACACGGGCAAATGCGTTAAGTGGTTAAGGCAAAAGGAAAACAAAATTATTTAAAATGTCTTGATTATCTCAGTTCAGTCTTATTGATTTCAATTTAATTGAAATTTGGTGGAGCATGTTGTCTGCGTGTGATTGTGTACCACAGTTAAAAGATTGATGATTATTAATTTATGACTCATGACTAACGTACTGTATATTTAACAACATCAACGATTCATCAAATACTAGATTTCGGAAGCTTCTACCAAACTTTGGAAATAAAAAAACTAATTACACAAATAACAATCATTTTAAAATCTGTAATGTTTCGTGACAGATCCATCTCCTTTTAATATTCATTACATCAAGAATTGTCAGTGTTCATAAGAATTCCCTTAATCCATTCACGTATCTTGCATGACCTTGGTATGATCTTCAAACCTTTGTCACTCGTCATTTAGACGAAAATTCCTCCGTCGTGAACAGGAAAAACAAATTACGTCGTAAATAGCATTCAAGATGTTAAGAAATATCGTGCAAGAAATGATTACTCGAATGTGGTGACAATTATGCTTCAAAGAATAATATTCCCCTCTAAATATCTTCCTCGTCCTTTCAATAAGAACCCATATAATTTTGATTGATACTTCAAACTCCCGAATTTAAATCATTTTTGTTCTTTTCTTGCTTTGAACTTAACAAATGTTCTTATCACTTGTTGGAAAACATATCGGGTAAGTATCATTTTCCGTTTACTTACAGAGAAGTGTTTTCAACGGAAATGGACTGTTTTAAATTTGCAGAAATAAATTAATAAGAACTCAAAGCACCGCGCAGTGTCTGCTCTTGACTTTCTTAATTGCTTTTGAATGCAAAGTTCTACATATTTCTTATTTATTTCAATTGATTTATAATGAATACTAGCAGAACTATCCGGCGTTGCTCGGGTTGAATTGGTTAATCATTGTTTGAAAGTAGATAATGCAAATATCACAAATGTAAATATAGAAGACAAATAAGGTAAAGGAAAGTTATGATTTTTTTGCATTGACTCCATTTTGACATTTTTATTGCTTCTACAATTTACTTTGATCGAAATGCATGTGCTTGTTTTATCCATCCAAAAATCCATTTCACATACATCGTAATGTAGTGTAAGAAAAGTGAAAAAGGTGATAGTTAGATGACTATTGCAGAAATCGATTTTGAGTTTTGGAGTGATTGTGAATGAAGCTTTGGGTTCATTTCCTGTAAAAATGACGAACTTGCAGTGTATTAATGCAGCCAGTTTTCCTATCAATGTTGTTTGACTTGTATCAGGAATGCAATATTTCCGAAATCCACCATCGTCATGAAAGACTGATCATAAGGATACGAGATTCATGATGAATTTCTGTACAAGCAAATACATTTTTGCCTTAAAAATTCCTTTTCGTATGAGCAATAACTGCCTGTTTTAAAAATTAAATGTCTTTAGTACAAACGAAACAAAGCTTATCGATTGCAATTTTTCAAAAACGGAACATCAATTTTAAAGCTTTTTAAAAGAGAAAATCATTATTTTCAACTAATGTTTCAGAAGTCAAAGAATACAGTACACATATTAATAAGTGGATTTCATGCCCTTAACTGAATTAAAATTATTCAAAAATATTTAACAGCATTTCGTTTACTTTTACTGACTGTTAATTCTTCTTTCCAATAAAATGAGTAACAAAAATCTCAGACATTTTACCACAATTAGATTCTAAACGTCTACTAAAATGCAGTTTTTATAGGGAGCACCTATCATGCCAATTAAAAATTTAACAATTTGTATTCAATATAGGTTCTGGGGAAAATAAATCACCCGTCTTAATTCGTTCATCGTTCAAACAAGAGAAAATTCAAAGATATCATTAGATCGGGAGTAACATCTATGAATTCATAAGCATAAAATTTATTTAACGGGCCTCTTCATATCAAATTTGACACCAATTTCATCATTTCCTATAAGAATACCCAAATTTTTTAAGGCAAATTTAAAATCTATGTCAAAATTTAGCCTCTTATTCTAAGTTTCAAGTCATATGGTCCACTTGTTTCTGGATTATGAGTATGTAAAGTTTTGAGACTTAATGAATTCTTTTCTTTAATTTCTTTTATTCGTATTTGCTTTTTACTTAGAGCTTCAAGTGGTTTCGACGAGATACCTCATCCATCAAGATCTGACAAGTTTTGCTTATAACGAGATATCTCATCATCAAGATATTGCCGATATTTTGTCGATGACGAGATCAAGATCTGGTCAGTTTTCTTCTATTGACAAGATATCTCGTCAATTAAGATTTAACCAATTTTGCTAATGATGAGATAAAGATATTGCCAAGTTTTTTATGATTACGAGATCAAGATGTGGTCAGTCTTCTTCTATTGACAAGGTATCTCGTCCATCAAGATCTGGTCCGTTTATCTAAGGACGAGATCCCTCGTCAAGACAACCACCAGGAGGGTTAATAAAAACAATTTGTAAAGACACTGATAAAGCAATATTCTATCTAAGTTTACAATATTAAACACTGATAACCTATTCTTAGTACGCAAGCATGCGTATAATACTTTTAGATAAAAATCTATTCCTTCATTCAAGGTAGTTACTGCATGTATATTAAATTTGAAGATTTCCTTTCCGGATGAATTTATTTTTACTTTAACTTTTTTATGATAGCATTTAAATACATATTAGGACAAAGTGTCGTAAGTACGCATTTTCAACTATAGGCACTCGTATTTTAATAAAAGCAATTTGTAAAGACACTAATAAAATAATATTCTATCAGATTACAAAATTAAACAGTGATAACCTATTCTTCGGACACAATCATGCGTTTACTTTTTGATAAAAATCTATTGCTTTGTTGAAAGTACTTGGCATTTCAAATTAGAAGAAATTTCCTCTATCTTTATGAACTTTCAACTCTTTTATAACAGTGTTTATATATATGTACACTGCTGGCCACCCAAATTGCAACACCAAGAAAGACAAGAGATATCACAACAAAATTTATTTTGTAGATAACATGTTGACCAAGTATCAAATGATTAAATTTATAGACTTCTGTGAAGTGTGGTTCCTGCCAAAATCAGTAGCCAGAGTAGCCGCCATTGTTGGAGATCACCGCTGCCACACGCCTCGGCATTGATTCAAAGAGACTTTGGATGTGTTCTTGGGGTACAGCAGACCAAGCAGCTTCCACACGTTGCCAAAGTTGATCTGGTGTGGCAGCTGGGGATGTATTCTGGGTCAATCGTTGAGTAACCATGGACCACATGTTTTCTATCGGCGAAAGATCCGGAGAGCGAGCTGGCCAGGGAAGCAATTCAATCTGGCGATTGACGAAGAACCCTTGGACAATGCGTGCCACGTGTGGTCGCGCATTATCCTGTTGAAATATGGCTGTGGGCAAGCCCTGAAGGTAAGGAAGGACAACTGGCTCCAACACCTCGGAGATGTAGCGCTGGCTGTTTAAAGTACCGGCAATGCGTACTAGAGGAGTGCGAGGGTGATATCCAATACCGCCCCATACCATAATACCCTGTGCAGGACCAGTGTGGCGGTGCATAACGCAGCTGTTCAGCATCCTCTCTCCACGGTGTCTCCAGACTCGAATCCAACCATCGTGGTGTTGCAGACAGAAGCGTGACTCGTCAGTAAAGACAATTTCATTCCATTCTGCCGTCCACATCCTTCTTTCATCGCACCATTGGCGGCGGAAACGTCTGTGGTTCTGCGTCAAGGGTAGACGAAGCAATGGACGTCTTGCGGACAGACCACTCTGCTGTAAACGGCGTCGAATGGTACGCGCAGACACTGGATGATGCGGTACAGACTGAATGTGCTGTGCTATGGTTCGTGATGTGGCTGAGCGATCCGTCACTGCCATACGCACAATATGCCTGTCATCACGTGAAGTGGTGCACTGAGGTGGATACGATCGAACACGTCGGTCCGTCGTACCCTCCTGCATCCAACGATCACATATCCGCATTACAGTTGTTTGGTTTCGTCCAACACGACTACCGATTTCCCTGAAAGATAATCCACAATCTCGGTAGGCCACTATCCTTCCTCTGTCGAACTCGGATACTTGATCAAAAGATGATCGCTGTTTTCTACGAGGCATAATTGATCGTTTTTTTTTAAAAACCGCAAGAAAAACACAATTGCCGTACATGAAATCGTTGAAATCTCCAAGCCTTAAATAGCGCTTTGAAGTGGCGCCACAGGCGCGCGTGATGTGCGTCTGCGCTGAAATTCTAATCATTTGCATATCTCACCTCCGCTAATGCATGTTGTAAATTTCATATTATTTGCATGCTTCCTTCAGGGTGTTGCATTTACGGTGGCCAGCAGTGTATTAGGACAAATTGTTCTCAGTAAGTACACATTTCTAACTATATAATCAAAATGAATATACGTTTTTCCATACTTGTTCATATATTTCAATATTCTGACGCAAAAAATTAAGAAAAGGGAATATCTAACGAAAGTTAACTTTTTTGAAAATGAAAGGCAATGCCTTTTCATAGCTATCAGATTGATTTAATTTTCTCGGGTTCAATTAATTTAACGTAGATTGAAAATATAATAACTTTTGATATGGGCTTTTTTGTAAAGATAAATATAGTGTTTTGTGGTAGAATGTGTTATTGTTTAACCGTAAGAAGAATTCTTGTTTCCCGGTGGTTTATTTATACTGGAATAGCCCATTGTGTTGCTCCAGTGTGACGTTAATTGAAATACCCAAATACCCAAATATTTATACTGAAATCTCGTATAAAAATATAATATCTGTATAATAGAAAATATTCCCCACGGCATTAGAGGCTTACGTTACATTTTAAAAATTTTTAGCAAAACATTTAGTAAATGCTTGATTAATTGAAGTAGTGTTGAAAAAGAGACAGAGCTTTTGTGTGGTAAAAATTTAAATCGTAATTTTGACAATACACTTAATTCAAAAGATAGAATGGTAAGAAACGTGAAGTGGGCAAATACTTTTGTTATCCAATGTATATGCTTCCGCACGTCTACCCGCAATAACGGTCGTCTTGGCTCAATGGGTATGCCCACTGCGCTAGCAACCTATAAGTTGCAGGCAGTACAGGTTCGATTCCTCCCTGGGTGTATTTCTCTTTTCTGCGTTAGTAAAAAAATTTCATTGTATGTGTCTATTACTTGAAGTTTAGCGCAGCGCAGCCAAATATGGCCCTTGCGACTAACCCCAATATGACCAAATTTTCTCGATTTCAGTATAAGTTTTGTTAAAATAATATATAATTCAATATTCTATTAAAATGTTAAAATTAACTATTCACTGTACTAATTGCAAATATTTAGAGTTTTGTAACTTTATAAGGATTATTTCACTCTTTTAGAAGAACAAAGACATTAAACGTGTATAAAAGACTAATTACTCCAACTTAAAACTATAGAGAATTTAAGAGGATAATGAAACACAGAAAAGCTTCATTCACCTTTTATAGATTACTTGTGTTTGCAAAAACAAATTTTTAATTACATTAAGAAGTGTGAAACACTGAGAAAAATATCATACATTCCTGCCTTGAATTAATTGAGAATACACAATAAAACGTAAAAATTTTATCACGTGCTGCTTTTATGTTTGTGAAAAAATTAAATTCTGAAGGTTTTGAAAAAAATACAATCACAGCACGCGATTTTTTTTCTTTTGTTTTTAGAATAGTTGAAAACTAGATGATAAATATAAAATAAAACGTAAATTTATTACGTTTTAATTGAACTATTTAAATAAATCATTTCAATTTAAAAATTTAGAGCCTACACGACACAGTAACGCATTAAATTGTAAGCATTCATGATAAAATTTCCCCATAAATTCTAAATTGTCAACACAAAATTAAGTTTAAAAAATTTAAAAGAAAAGGCACTTTCATAGCAGACAGTTTTTAAACTTTTGAAGAGTTGAAAGTTACAGCGAGAAACAAAAATAAAATACTTAGAGGACTTTATTTGGTCTGGGGTCTTGATAAACCCCGTTCGGAGGACCGCATCTGGTCTGCAGTTCGAGTAAAAGTGTTCGGAGAACCGCGTTAGCATATTATGGGGATCTGAACTGCCGGCCGCATAAACCTGTTCCTTTTGTGGGCCGAGTAAACATTCGTAGAGGGCCGTATCTGAAATGTAAGACCGTTAAACCTATCCGAAGGGCCGTATCTGATCTGTGGGCCCGATAAAAAAATTTGGAGGGCCGTAACTGGCATTCGGGTCGGGTAAACCTGTACGGAGGACCCTGATACAAATATTTGGAAAGCTGTGGCTAGACTGAGGACCTGATAAAATGTCTGAAGGGCCATATCTGTTCTAAGGCCCGTTTAAACTTATTTATGTGAACTTCGGGCCTGATGGAATACTTGCAGGGACGTATCTGGCCTGCTGGTCGCAAGACTGTCTGCTGTGTGGGCTAATAAAAATATTTGTAAGGCCACATCTGATCTTTGAGCCGTTTAAACCTATTCGAAAGGCTGCATAAGTTCTGTGGGTCTGATAAAATATTTTGAGGGCTGCATCTGGCCTGAGGCCTTGGTAAATCTGTCCGGAAGGCAGTATCCTGATAAAATATTTGGAGAGCCATATCTGGTCTACGGGTCGTTTAAACCTATTCCAAATGTGCATCAGGTCAGCGGGCCTGATAAAGATATTTGAAGGGCCGTATCTGGCCTCGAATTGGCCAGATTACGGACTATCCGGATGGATGAATTTGGACTGCGGTCTAATAAAAACATTACGGGAGCTACATCTTGTCTGTGGGCATGATAAAAATATTTGGAGGACCGTTATTACTCTGGCCTTATTACTGATCGATTAATCTTGCGCGTATGGGTCTTTTTCTTACGCGCGCGCGTACAATTGCTTGCATTTTTTTTTCTTTTTGTGACAGGCTGGTTAAGCATCATTCCAACGATAACAGCTATTTCTCAAATAACTAATAATACTTCTGAATAAATTATAGGAGCACACACAAAGGATAAATGCTTATCGAACTTATGTTATAAGGAATGAAAAATTACCGCAAATTCATAATCTTTAGAATTTTTCTGGATTTCGCGCTTCTTTGCTGTATGTTCTATTTTAGAATATTATACTAAATTCTTGCTCTTTTTTACCGTATAAATACATGAAAATCAATATGTAAAAAAAAATCTTCCTGTAAAAGAACTTTATTATATAATCATAAAAACTATTGCGTAGTTATTTAACAGGGTTCCGCAATAATATGCGACGTGTAACAACCATGATGTCTATAATATATAATCATTCGTTTTCAGTGGGATGCTAAATGGGAAAAACAAGTCCATTGTTTTAGAACAGCAAATCCTGTGATTATTGAAGGGTAACTGCAAAAACAATTATTTTTTTCCATTGTAATAGAGGTATTTTGCGTTACAATTTCTGATAGTATTTTCTTTTTATTGTGATTGTATCAGTCCTTTAGTTTGTAATTGATAACGAGCGATCGAATTGGGTAGTTTTACGAATAAAGATCCAATTGTTTGAATCTCGCAAAAAGTGAAATCGTCCTTTTCGTTCTGTAGTTAACTTATGTTTGACTTCAATTAAATACGATTTATACATTTGTGCATAAAAGTTATGATTTATTGTTAAACTTTCATTACGCTCTCATAGGAAATTTTTGAGCAATAGAATAAAATAACAGGAAAATAAGACTTAAACAAGAGAAAGAAATAAAAAATAAAAAAGTTACGAAAGTAGCGCACACATTTCTTCTCGTGTAGAACATTGTCTAATTATGTTTCATAATACGCAATGTAATTCGTGTTGTAATGTCGGCGTAACACAACCGTAGTAACATTTTCTGATTACAAACTTCGTATGTAATGACAGCAAAACACAAGTGGTAAACTACGAGAATTTAACCTTCAAAACAGGGGTGAGCGATTAACTGATTTTTCAGTTCACGGATGTGATCAACAACGTAAGTGATAAAATTTGCTGATTTTTTTTAAACGTTGATATTGATAAAAAATTCTGTTCTACATCATTTGCAATTATATGAGCAATAATGTCGAATAACTAATTTTATTTTGAGGATTACATTAAAAGGCAGTTGTTATCCTTAAATCTTATATCGGATGGATAAACAGAAACCTTAGTCAAATAAATAGTTAAAAAATGAAAAACCTTCAAAATAACGACTAATAAATATTAAAAACGAAAGATCGTCAATGGTCATTTCGGTGGAGTAAAACGTATCAAAATAAGACTTCTCTGACCCATTTGTATGTTGTCGAACACACTTGTGAATAACGTTAATGCTTTCCCGCCTTTACACTTTGATACTTTCAATACTTTGCAATACTTTGATGACGAGATATCTCGTCATCAAAGTATTGCTGATGACGAGATATCTCGTCATCAGCGAAGTCGATCATATCTTGGTGAACCACATATCTCGTCGAAACCACTGAGAGGGTTAAACTAGTGTTTCTTCTTGACTTACTTTTGACAAGAGGATGGTGGCCGTTTCGCTCCATCGAAACGGCCACTGACGATCTTTTTAAGTTAATTTTTATTAGTCGTTTTATTGAAGGTTTTTCAATTTTTACTATTTCAAGGTGGTCGGAATAGATCACGCAGTGATCTTACTACGCGATTCTTTGTTGAAGGTAGGTAGGTAGTTAATTAACTTTGCACTGGAGCAACACAATGGGCTATAGGCGATGGTCTGGGATCGTTCCCGATGGGAATGATCCGAGGACAACACCTCGTAATTTTGAACCACGGTCAGATGACGAGGTTAACACCTGAGCTGGCACCTCACTCCCCAAACATACACCACGCCAATGTGAGGACATTTGATGCCACGGGAGATTTAGCATGTAATAGCTCCCGCGTACACGACAGGCTTTAGTTGGAGAGAGTTTCGAGCTCTCAACCCTACGGTTGCTATTCCGTTACTCTTTCAACTGGACAACCGCTACCCTGATTGCTTATTGAAAACCAACCCGAAAAGTTTGTCCGTTTTGGGTCACATGAGATGTTCCATACGTGGTGGCTTGATATTAAGCTTTTTGTACAGAAAAAAATGACAGATGTACTCCAAAATTTTGGATAAACTTACTTGAAGGGAAGATAGTTCAAAGAATCTTTTTGATTAATAAAGGAAAGTAAAAATTACATCCATTTTCACATTACTAAAATCTGATCTGTGTGCTATTGTCCCATAATCCAGTAATCAACGTTATATTGCTTTGCTTCATAATATCGTGGTTCATAAGGAAACTTTTAGCTTTTCATTCAGTTGGTAATAAGTACTAAAGACATGTATTGTTTGTTCACTTGCTCACAAATTGTCTTGAAAATGCGTGGGTGAAAGAGTTATTACTTATTTCGTCAAATTAATTGCAACATTATAACTATAATATTCTATTCTTTCCCTATTCCTTTGTAAACTAGTTATTCTATTCTTCAGGAAAACCAGTTATTGAAATATTAAATCGTAAGAGTAAGTTATTATGTTAACATTTCTTTTATAACTAGCCGCTTCTAAGGGTTCGATACAATTGAGCTTCAACTATCTAGTATTCATGTAAGAGCAACCAGAAAGTGTTCTCATTTGGTATTTACTTGAAAATGTATATTTTTTCGGATTACCTTCAATTGGTAAGTAAACTTTGTTTGAAGTAGATACTGCTTGGGAACATTTTTCTTTTTAAATATACTAGATTTATAGAATAGTACCTAGTAGTAATGTATATTAATGTAAGTTTGCTAAGGTTTGAGGTAAAAAAAGGCAGGAAAATTGCATCCCAAAGCCTCTATACCGATCACTCAGCACTCCTTTTACTGAATACAGTGCTTCGCAACCTATTTGAACCAGCGAATTCTAACCAATATTTAGAGCTTAAAATAAAACACGAATTTTATGTATGTTTTGCATGTATATAAAATCCTTTCTGATAACATTAGTCTGCACTTAGCAATTTTAATTTATCTGTATAGGTAATTTACAGCAGACATGATTTCCAATTTTGAAAAGTTACTTTTAGAATAAATAACCCATTTTGCGCTCATAAAAGTCGTCACATTCATGAAAGATTCAAGACATTTCTTCCGTATAATTTGTTTCTTTTATATTAGAGTTGATTTCCCCTCCAGGAATTTTAAAACACATTTCAGTTTTAAAACCTAAGAATGTATATTTTCAACGATTTTAATTATTTTCAAATAATTAAAATCAATCCATTAGACTGGAATCTATCTTTAGTTGTATAGGGCTGAGTGATTAGAGAGGAGTACATATGTAATGTATACACTACTGTTTGTGAAAATTGCAACGCTATGAGAGAAGAATAAATAAAATTTATTCCACGTATTACTTATAGTGGTTTAAATAAACCATCAAATTTACAGAGTAATAAAACAAAAATAATGCCGAAAATCAATATCTTGTGCAGCCGCCACGCGCAGTGATGAGAGCCTGTACGCGTCGTGGCATCGAATCATACTGATTCTGCATGTCATGCTGAGGAATGGAATTCCAGATGGCCTCTATCTGATGCCAAAGTTCAGCCGTACTCTCTGCCCGACGAGCGGTACGAGCGAGTCGCCATCCGATGTAATCCCAGAGGGAACGTGCAGGCCATGGAAGAAGCGGAACATGTGTCGTGTACTGAAGAAAGCTTGTACATTCCGAGCAACATGCGGACGGGCATTGCCTTGCTGAAATACAGCTCCGGGAATGCGCTGCAGGAGGGGTAGGACCTCGGGCTCCACAACTTCCCTGATGTAGCGCCCGCTGTTCAGGGTCCCCACAATTTGCAGTAGGTGGGATCGCTCATTATATCCAATAGCGTCCCAGACCATAACGCCAGGCATTCGTCCAGTATGGCGCTGAATAAGGTACTCCTGCAGAAGGCGTTCACCTCTGCAGCGTCTGACGAGTAACTGTCGATCGTTATAGTCCAGATTGTAACGATACCCATCTGAGAAGACGACTTGTTGCCAATCTGTCCGCCATTGGCTGTGTTGGTGAGCCCATTGTAGCCGGAAGCGTCGGTGGTTCAGCGTCAAGGGAATGCTGCGCAGGTGAATCCTTGCACGTAACCCATGGCGCAGCGGACGTAGACGAACCGTGGGGCATACAATGACACACATGTAAACGTGCTCCAATGTTGTGCCAACGCACGAGAAGACGCTGTACAATCCGTCACCGCCATGCGGAATATGTCTGTCGTCTCGTGGTGGCGTCATATTGCGTGGCCCACTGCCGGGGTTTCGACTTGTCCGGTTCTCCATGGTCCATCTCTTCCACACACGCATCAATGTTGTGGCATTACGCCCCGTGCGAGGGGCCATTTCACGATACGAAAGTACATCCTCACGGAGGCTGATCATCGGGCTCCGTTAGTTGCTCGTATGGCACTGCGTTTTTGGCGAAGCATATTGACTTCTAAGCAGTCATTCACAGCAGTCAAAGGACGATACACACATTTTAACACACCTTTACAGTGCTTTTTATACATGGCTCACTTTGAAGTTTAGAGGGTGTTCCTCGGCCCACACATGCGTGATCCCTTTGTAATTCTAATCATTTGCATATCCTAACCTGTTTTGCATTTCCTGCAAGTTTCGTTTAATTTGCATGATTGTTTCATGGTGTTGCAATTTTCACAAACAGTAGTGTACTTTTCTGCTATTCCATCATTCAGCACCTAATTCAATTGATTTCTGGATACTAATATTATATATAGATATATTCTTTGCTATTTGTTGATAATTCCGATGTTAATTTTCCCTACATTTACGTTTGTTATCACAAACATTACTGTCTGTATTAAGAGAACTGCTGCAAATACCAAGTCTGGCTGATTGCTATCGGTATAGAAACAAGGCTCGTACATTTTGAGTAGGGGCGACTTTCGAGAATGAAGTACTTTTATTTTGTTTTCCACTAATGGGGTTGGCGGAGGGAAGAGGTAGTTTAGTGGTATAGATCATCTTTTCTCAGCGACAAGTAAAAATCTTAAATATATTTAAAAATCAAGTGTTTGTTCCATTAAATGCTTCAATGTGACAAACGTTAGAACTATTCTTCAAGCACCCCTATAGAAAATAATATAAAATCCGTTCCTATGGCAACAGATGGGAACCGAGTTTGTGTTTGGAGCAATTCTCGTGGTATGTATGCATTTTTGGGCAGTATGTAGTTTACATGCTTTAACCAAGCATTGGTTTAAATTGTGCTCTTCTTAAAATTTATGCAAATGCTTATAATTTTTATTTCCGTTTTTCAGTCCTCTGATCCTACTTCTTGTTTTGGAAGTCATGTCACGAAAATTAAGTCGAGAATTCAGTGAATTCAAAGCGGCTCTAGGAAGAAAACTGAGTCGTGAGCCTTCCAAAGACAAAATTATAATTCGTGATACAGATCCTGGCATCCTTAAGAAAGAGAGGAAAACAAATCGTGACTCTGAGAACAGAAAAATGAGTGGCGATTCCGATAATGAGAATCGGACTAATGATACGAAATGTCGCGAATCCGATGATATCGAGTGGGCTAAAGACAAGAAAACGAATCTTGATTCCGACTGCATCGATCCGCCTAAGGATCGAAGATCCAGCCAAAATACGTTCGATACCAACTGCAATATTGACAAAACGATGAATCTTGATACGGACGGGAAAAAGATGGCTGCCAGTAAAAAGTCAAGTTCGGCAGATAAAACATGGAATCCAGACAGAAAAATGAGCCGCAGCATTTCCAATATTAAGAAATTTATCCCGGTACTTTACGATGGCATACCGCATCACATTCAGGAACAAGCCAGGTTGGAACTCAACGAAACGGATGAAAATATCCAGAAAGGATTGACGAAGTTAAAAACGTATATCAAAAGTAAGTCCAACAGATTAATTAACAGATTATTAAATAACACTAAATAACTACATCGTTCTGAGGAATACCTCGATACTTTAAACCTGTAGAAAGATTATATTGATCTTTTACAAATAACAGATTTATTTAGAAATAATATATATATATATATATATATATATATATATATATATATATATTTGTTGCTCCTTTCCTTTGAACAGAATCCTTTGGAAGAATTCTATAGCTCATTTCTTTAGAATATAATCCTTTTGAAAGGTTCTATTGCTCACTTTCAGAATAGAATAGATGGCGCAACGAGATTCGTCAAATCCTGTTTTATACCATTTTAGTGAATCAAGTGAGTGACCTGATTCAACAGGATCTTACTTTTAAATGAAACTGCGTAAGACAGAAATCTAGTCATTTTGTGATAGAGTTGAGGGTATTCTAAGATTGAAATTAGAAGCAAAAGAAATTACTTTCATGCAAAATTTCTAGTATGTCTAATACATTCTTATAAGAGGGGAATTGATTGGACACGTAAATGTATCAAAAGATATCCATGTGTTTGCCCAATGTGCTAGCAATCGTAGACGTGAAATATAAGTAGACTGATCATTGCTATTGAGAGGAGCTTCACAATGTGTGACCAATATTTCGACTAGTAGTCTCGTAACTACTCTGACAAATTGACAGTTGGCTGATTTAGCATCTAATCGCCTCTTTTGACGATATAACTTCTGAGCACAGGGTAGATGTGTGAACGTGCATTTATATTGAGTGGCAATAAAAATGATGAAATCGTCAGTCTGCTATAGTGTCGTGTGGACCAGTAAGATGATGAATCAATAGACGTGCGTCTTCTCCCATCCCGTGGACCAATCAGATGATGAATGTATGGTTCCATCTAACAAACGAAAGTAATCTAATGATCACGCTACTACTAGTTTTGGTCACATGATCCTGGGAACATATATATATATATATAAAGGTTACCATTGCTCACTCTACATACTTTTATATTTCCTCTCTATACTAGCAACCTACGAGTTGTAGGCGGCGCAGGTTCGGTTCCTATAACTTACCCTGTGTGTTTTTATCTCTTCTGTATCAGGAAAACTTTCCCTGTATCGTGTTCATTACCTGCGTCATGCAACCCAAACAAATCAATAAATATATCATATGCAGTATATTCCAATCAAAGAGGTCTATTTAGTCCTTCGGTAGCAAAGAATAACAGTAGAGTAATAAACCAACCAGAGAAACTTGATGCGTTTAAAAATCCAAACATACGAACCTAAGGTTCGAAGATACCCTACATTGTTCTCATAAGGACAAACCTGTATGCTCATCTGTTTGATCTTTTACTTAATTAATACTGATATTTTTTGTGTTGTACAGAAGAAAAACTCCCTCTTGTGGACGATGATTATCTCATGGCTTGTTTGCGGGTGTACAAGTATGAATGGAAGAAAGCGCAAGAAAAATTAAAGCGCTACTATCACATTCGGCGCAAGATGGCCGAGAACTTCGAAAAGCTGGATCTGGACACAGTTCGCCAAGTGCTCCGACATAACATGATTGGATATTTGCCATACAGAGATGAAGCCGGACGAGGCATTTTTTTCACACGGGGTGGTAAATACATTTCTATTTCGATTTCAGTGTGTCGTTGTTTGTAAAACGCACGGGACATTTACAAAACACACTACTTGATAGACAAAGTAAAGGAATTCAAGGAATGTTAATATGGTGGCAAATAGTGTGGGTAGTAAATAGATAATTTCAAATAGAAAATTTGTGGTTTTGAGAAAGCCAACAGAGAGAGAGATCTTACTAGAAAAATTGCTTTCGACGGGAATACGTCGGGCATGCATGAAAAGTTGAGTTACAAAAAAGTTTTACAACTGCTTCGGGTAGGTAATTAAAAGCGTTACACTGGAACAACACAACGAGCTATTGGTGACGGTCCGGGATCAATCTCGAAGGGAAAAATCCGAGAACAACACTTCGCAACTTAGAACCACGGTTGGATGACGAGGACAACACCTGAGCTGGTACCCCACTCTCGAAACTTCCTTACCACGCCAACGTGAGGACATTTGAGGCCACGGCAGATTTAACGTGCACCTGTCCCCACGTACACGATGGTCTGGTTGGATTGAGTATCGAATTCGCAACCCTCCGGTTGCTAATCCGCTACTCTTCCAACCACGCTACCGCGACCCCTACAACTGTTTTGCCACAACCAGAAGAAATATCCAGAAGATAAATGTAGACAAAAAATTTAGACAGAAAATGTCCATGCCTGACATGATCTTCGGACAGAGTGCGCAGGCGCACTAAAAGCGGGTAGAGGATCCGCAATATGTCGAAATTCTACGGTGATGGGTGAACTCTGGGCCAGTGTAACTTAGGATTGCATGGAGCTAGGACTGCGAAAGTGGTGTCATTCAAAAGCTATCTAACTACGTTACAAACAACAACAATCAACAGCAATTAATCTCAAATTGCACTTTAATGGTTCAAACTGTAAGTTGTTGAATATTCACAATAAGCAATCATTCAAACTTCCTGTGTCTACTGCATTCATAGTACAATCTAACACCAAGCTCGAGTATTCACGTCAAAATTACGGTTTGCGTTATCGCGACACAAGTTACCAATTTTTTTCATTCTTGGATTATTCCAATGAAGGTTCTTCAATGATGAATAATTTCTCAAAATCTGAAAATAAAAACCTTGTGAACGGATGCAAATAAGTCGTGATTGTAAATGTCAGTTTCGATATAACTTCACTGTGATATTAATATTAAATAATGCATAATAAATCAACTTTAGCTTTTTAATTGACGTTTTTCAATTTAAATTTAATGGAAACGAAGATGCATTTAGTTTTAAAGAAAATTGTGATGTCTATCTATGGTAGATATTGAAATTAATTATTTTGCAGCAGGGCAGTTGAAAACAAATTTGTTTTAGATAAAAAAAAACAATGGAAACAATTCTACTGAATATTTTACTGAATATTTTCTTATTTTGAAAGGGAATAATAAATTCACCTATCTCTTAAACTAGATATTACATTTATCCATAAATATTTCAGTATGGGACACCTCAATATGACCAGAGATGCTCAATATATGTGAAGGGTTCATATTAGCTCTTTTTATACAGAAAAAATTACAGATGTACCCAAAACTTTGCAATAACCTTTCTTGAATAGAAGCTAGTTTAAGTTATTTCAAAAAATACTTTTGATTAATAAAGAATATCAAAAGATACACAGCCATTCTCATGAATAGTCTGTGTTTGTCCTATACGTGACAACGGAACGCTCATTGTCTCAACCACTTTCATTTCCTGCCTGTTCTAGTTGTCTGGTATCCCGAAATCTGTGACTTTGAAGAATTCGTTATGGTCGCATACTTGATAATATTCCATCTCATCTCTATTCCTATCACCACAATAGCTGGTATGAGGTACTTGTGCGATGTAAAGGCGAGGAACTACAACCAATATTACCAGTACTACAAGGCTTTTAAAGCTAATATTTCCCTTGTGGTAAGTATACTTTAGGGCTTGGAAATTATATACATACTGACTTCCTCAATAATAGAAATTATGTAAGTAAATTGCCAACGCGCGGAAATTCGCAAGATTGTTTTCAGTGCTAGTTTCTTTTCATTGTCGTTAAGTACTAGCTTGTATGCTGATGGTACTCTTACACCTACTACAAGATCTATAACTACTGCCTGAAATGTCAAAAGCGTAAAAATGTGTTTGAGAATATGTTGTTGGCAAATATCGAACGTTTGGCTATCCACTAGCTTATGGTTGGTTGATTGGATTGGGTTTTATGGCGCAAGGAACATATTTGGCCATTCTGATCCAAACACAAAACATGCAACGTAAAGTAATGGACTAACTAACACCAACATACATTCCCGTGCCTAGTGTCGTGAGACACTGTACCAGTTGTGAAATATTTTACTGGCACAAGAGATAAATACACAAAGGGTGGACCGACTCAGCACTGGGTACAACTTGCAAGTTGCTGGCAGTGGCACTTAGTCCAAATCAACTGAGCCTCGTTTAGCTTACGGGCTCTCTACAGCTTTTGGAAATCCACTTTGGCCAAATCCACTGAGCCACGAAGGCAGCCATTTATCTTACTGACTTTCTAAAACTTTTGCACGCACAAGTCCGTAACAGTCGTCATGTGCTGTTCAGTGCAAGTGACCATCATTTAAGACAACTTGCCTGGATTCAAATAAGAAATAGAATGAAGAGTCGGGCAAGAGTCAATGTAAAAGAGATGTGCAGACGCGTTAAAAGTCTGAAATGGGCAACTACCATATACCTTCGGGAATTCGAGACGAGAGATTCGAACTAGGGGCTTCCATCTTTAGGGGATAATATAAAATAATATAAATGCTTGGTGTTACTTGATTTTATAGAAAAAAGTACCTACATCATAATGATTGACAATCTGATCAGTCTGCCAGATAGCATTTTGAACATATTTTGACGATGCTATGAAAACAAAGCCCATAAGTAACTTCTTAATACAACTTTAAAACAAAAATTTATAGCTCGACAAGTTTATTTAAAACCTTATCCGGGAAAAATTGAGATTATTTTAGAACTATGCTTTGATCACACTTTTAAATGTCGACTAGCATGTAAATATTGAATTTGCGTTATGTATACGTCAATGAGTAGTCAATGTATGACTCAATGAGCAGTCAACTCTGAGAACGAATCTCCGACATAACAACATGTTCTTCGTGTTGGTGAGATATTCATTTATTTGTACTTATATCGAAAAATTAGGGTTACATATTTTTGGTGGATCTCTAAATATCTTACCAGTATCTCCTGATAATACTTCGCAAATTGTAAAAGGAATTATATGTCTGTCTGCTTAAAAATAAATTGTCAAGTTTTTGCTATTAGTTTTTGTAATAGTAAGGTATTTTTATTCTTTGTGATTGAACCTTTCCGTGCCCTGGAGTCAACTACTTTAAAAACTAACTTAGGCTAATTTGAAGCGAATGTTAAGAAGTTTGTGGTAATTGCACCCGAACAGGTTATTAACCTTTTATGGAAAAAGGTTCGTTACAATTTAAGTAACACAAGGCATCTAACGTTTTTGGGAACAATGAGGAACAAATCTTTGATACAAAGTTGCTTACAAAGTGATACTATTATTTTACAATTGACATTTAAAATTAATCTTTACATATTAACACGGTATCGTTTCCCAAACTCTAGTAAATGAATTATGTCAATCTATTACTCTCCTCCAGAGTCTTTCGTGTTTGTACCATACACGTGAAATAGTAGTAGACTGGGCATTGCTTTTGAGAGGAGCTTCAAAACGTGCAAGCAACATGTCGACTAGTAGTCACTTGACTGCTCAGCGAAAAATTCACTTGGTTGGCCAATTCAGCATCTTATCCCCTCGTTTGGCGATATAACAACTTATGACAGCGTATATGTGTGAACGGGCATTTCTATAGAGTGGAGACAAAAGTGATGAAATCGCCAAACTCTACTACTATAGCGCGCCGACCAATCAGATGATGAATCAATGGATGGTCTTCTTCTTCCGTCCCGTATACCAATCAGATGATGAATGTTCGGCTCCATCCGGCTGACGAAAATAGTCAAAGGGTCACGTTACTGCTAGCTTTGGTCACACGATCTTGGCACAAGAAAAAGATTGACATTACTCCTTTTATGTTTCCTTTATAGCTGATACACGTCTTAGCAAGAGGCGGATGTTTGATATGAGAAAGATAAGCGGTCAGAGATCGATACCGAAGGGAAAAATCCCAGGACAACACCTCGTAATTTTCAACCGTGGTCAGATGACGGGGTCAACGCCTGAGCTGGCACACCACTCTCCAAACTTCCACAACAAGCCAACGTGAGGACATCTGAGGCCACTACAGATTTAACGTGCACCAGCCCCCATGTGAACGAGTCTTTGGTTGGACCGAGTTTCGAACTCGCAACCCTCCGGTTGCTAATCCGCTACTCTCCTACAATTGGGCTACAACGGCCCCTTAGTATGATTTGGGGATAATACATTGGATTCTTAATTCTGTACCTTTGTAGTAAAAAAGTCTGTCCATTTTCTAAGTTTTTGATAACACCTGATTTAGGATTTTTTTAACAGTGTACAAAAAGAATTTCTAATGTTTTGATTCTAATGCATTGACATGACATTGGCAACTTTTTTTACGATAATTTTCATTACTTTGAAGTGATTTGTGAACATAACTCAAAATCATCGAATTCGGACGTAAGCCCTTTTTCTACAAAGTCACAGAATTAACCTTTGTCTGAGAACTAGACAAAAAAGGTGGTTATGAATTAAGTGTATTAAAAGGAAATAGCTCAAGATTTCACACAGCCAATTTTTACTAAGAATTCAGAAAATATCAATCATAAAAACGGTAAGAAATGATCATCGAGAAAGATGAAGGAAAATAAAATTTCAGAAATAAATTTAAAAATGTATTCAGTAGCAAATCCAAAAACTTATTTGCAATAAAAATAGTTTTGTTTTCACAATCAAAAAATAACTTGCATTTTGAATACATTGTATTTCACATTCTGCTTTTGCATATATTTCTCTCGCCTTGTACATAATTTGCATACTCTAAATTATTTTTATTTTAGACTACAATGCCCGTACGATTACACGTGAATTGTGTACATGACAATTCTGCTTGTCAATGGCTTTTAACTTTATTACGCCCTCTCTTACCACCAAAACTCACGAAAAGGGTAAGTAATTTCTTTGCCTATGGTCTCATCTCAGAAAAAACTATTGTCTCAATTTACGAAAACTATTCACAATGCTACCAATTTCATAGCGAATATATTTTCATAGCATACATATTTTCGAAACGTTCTCCAATGTAACATCATGGAATTGGTTCTCATTCCAATGATGGACTATAAAGCACAAATTTTGCTTTCGTATAAGAATTAATTTAATTAAAGGAACGAAAAGACATTTTGAAATATATTTTTTCTTGATGAAAATTGTAGCCTCCACATAACTGTAGTCTTTCTCAGTTAGGACTAAAGAAGCATCTACTATATGCTCCAAAAAAAATTTGCATAATCTTTATGTTTTAAGTATTAAAAACTACTTTATTACATTATGATTAGCTTCGATCACTAAAGATAAAAAAATGATTTTCCAAAACTTTTTGTATAAATTGTCTCACACTGAACATTCGAAAATGTTCAGGTGCCAACTTTCACTATGTCTATATAAAATTTAATCCTAGAATTTAAATTTTAAATATTTCCTCACAAGAACTTAGTATACTCTGATGTTTTCTTTTTCTGTTAAGTCTCAACAAGAATCCTCAGAATTTTCTTAAGTGCATCACGTAAGACTCCACAGTAATTACTCTAATATAATGAAATCTAGTTTTAAGATATGCAACTTACAAATAACAATATTTTAAAAGAAAGTAACGAAACAGTTCGGTTCTAAACGTAGGAAAGGCAGAAAATAGGCTTAACATAATCGTATATAACGAACATTTAATACCCTCCTGACCAAAGTTCTTCGAGTAGAAATGAACCCTTACATTGTTTCAATAGCAACAAAATAAATCTGAATAATTTTTTAAAAAATCGTTAAAAAGAATTTTTGATACTAAAATGAATAATTAATTGTTTTCAACTAATTATTTCTTTCAAGAAATTGATTTCGTCTTGCCAGAGATAAAATCTTGTATATTCCCTAGGCATTGAATTAGTTTAATACTCCACCTCTAAATCAAAATTTTACAACTTGCTAAATCAGTTTTGCGCCATTTGCAATGTTTGTCCTACCCTCTTTTAATATAATATTCTCTTTTCTTAAGTTTGCGCTATCCACATCTTTCTTTCAGATCATTCAGATAAAACTGGGTCAGATAAGGAAGGGTTTAATCCTTCCTATCAATTGTCAACAGTTTTCTAGCATTTTGATAGATGAAGTTTAACAACTGAAGCGAATGTACACTGTATTATACCTAAAAATATTTCACACAAAGGAGAAAAGAGTGAAATTTGAAATACCCGATGTATAGAACATCAAATACGAATCTCAAAACCACCGGAAGTTCCAATATTCATGTTAATCGGTCAGTTTCAATGTATCATACATCTCACTGTTATTGTGCATGCTTCAATAGGAGATTTACTTGTCACCACTTTTCAATATAATAGGACCATCTTCTTTAAGAACAATAGGACAGCCTCTAACAACTGCATTTTTGCCCCCAATACCAACTTAGATGATAGGGCTCTGTACGACCTTAGTTGACGGGTTCATTATGATACAAAATATATATGTCAAGGTTAAATATTTAAGGTCTACCAGTGGCCGAGCGGATAAAAGCACCACTCTTACAAAACTGGTAGACTAAAAGCACTTGGTTATGAGTTCGTATGTGCCGAAGTTGGGTTGGCTTCTTGAAGTTTTCTGACTTCTTCAAGACACGTAAATGCGGGCCAGATTCCCCAAAGTCCACAAGAAAGTCATCTTCCTACAGTTTAAGGTCCCTACAATGTAACAGCACCTCCCATGATGCACCAGGGTAATGCAGTCTTCCATATTCTCGCCAATTTGCGCCTTGAAGGATTTGGATTCATTCAAGTTGGCACTTGAAAAAACGTACACAATATTTAATTTGTAGCCTTTTCCTTTGCATAATCTACAGCCTTATAAATACAATAAAAAGATGTGACTTGTGCTAAACAGATAACGAAATATACATAAAAAATCAAAATTATCACATATCCCGAGACTAGTTAGGTACCATGGTGTCTGTGATCCCTACATGGTACCCCTACCCTCAAACGTCACTAAATCCTTTTGAAACATGCTATATGTATTTCTTTCAACCCAAAACGTCGCCTTAGTTCTGATTCACTTGATTTTCCTCAAATAAATGCGTGATACTACAGCTCTTGACCTCTAATTAGTGTTCCTTCGACAACACTTCTTTCAGGACTCCTCGACGATTGCGGTTTGTTTGGATGTCCGCCCCATTGTGTTCGCATGCTCAGTCACACAAGATGTCGCAAGAGAGTCGTGTTTTGGGAAAATTGTCAATCCGAACATCCCAAAATTGTTCAAGGTGAAGAAACGAAATTGAATAATCGCGGCGATTAGTCATGATTTAGTTTTCGTTCCCTTGCACGTGCGCGACAATTTCACGTTTCGTGGTACGTTCGACGTCGTGAGCACGTCCCAAAGTGCAATTCCAAGCGGAAAGATAGAAGGAAATAAACATAAAATAACTGAAAATTGCTTGACGTATCAATTCCCATTATTCTTGAATGAATGAAATAGAACATAAATGGAGGAAATATAGACACGTGTGCTAGTATAATCAGTTATCATAGTAGACTCAAATCACTTTCTCTCTACTTACTGAGTAGGAATACTAGTTTTTATTACCAGATAAGTTCACTGTTTCTTTCAACTTTATTTCTTTGCAATTGTTTACCTGCGAGATGTATGCGGCTCAGGTTCGATTCCTCTAACTTACGGTAGGTTATTTCTCTCCTGTCTCCACAGTAGAGAAAACAGCCAGGGAAAAATCGAAGCTGCCCTGTCTATAACTCGCAAGTTGCTAGGGCGAAGGGCAAACCCACTGAGCCACAGCGACCCTCTTTTCGAATAGAAGAAAGCACGTCATACATTTAACCTAACCTCCAAAATAGTGTCCCCATTATAGAGTCAACCAAATCCGATTAAATATAGTCTGGATTATTAACCCCGGGAAACTTCTTACTTTCTAGAAAATCTTGGAGACAGCTGAATCGCATTGGCATGCCGTTTTAACGAAACCAAAAACTAGAAGCTACCATCCCAACATCGACACGTGCGAGTATCCAACTCACGACCAATTGATCTCCAAACGAGTGCTCTAACCGTACGGCAGTTGCAACTGTCCCTTAAATGCTAGAGGGCTTCTTATAGGTTTTAAAGTGAATAATTTTCTAATACATCGGGCATAAATTTTGATTTTAAAACAAAGCAATCGGGTCCCCAATTCATTGATTCCAAAAGCTTTATCATCACTTGCAATACAAACCTCCCCACTGCCTCCTTCGCATACAAATAGCTCCAAACCAGAAACACCTCTACATTAAATTTACAGGTATACAGAACGAACACAGCTTTAAAAACGTGGGCAATTAATCTAATATAATATGAGATTGAATATTGTATACAACCCAAACATTAATTCTCAATGTTCTATCCAATGACGGTAGTGGTAAAGCAGTAGTAATGGTGGTAGAGGGAAGTAATAGCTGTATATGGTAGCAATAGTAGTAGACATCACTCGTATATAAATATATGTTCCCACTGCCTCATTCGCATACAAATCGATCCCTATTGCATTCACATACAAATAGACTCAAACTAGAATCACCTTGAACTTTTTAGATATGCAGAACAAACGCAGCTTCAGAAACGTAGGCAATTAGTCTGATAGTTTGAAAGTGAGTCTTGTATACAACTCGTACATATTAATTCTCAACGTACTGTCCAATTATGATAGTGGTAGAGTGGTAGCAATAGTGGTAGAGGTCAGTAATAGCAATATGTGTTAGCAATGGTGGTAGACATCAATCGTATATAAATAGATCTCCCCATTGCCCCATTTCGCATACAAATATGAACTAAATTGGAAACACCATATCAGGTTAAACTTTTTAGATAAACACAACAAACACAGCTTTAGAAACGTAGGCAATTAGTCTGATAGTTTGAGAGTAGTTGGTTAGGTTTGTTATGGCGCGGAAGATATATCTGGCCAAGCTGTGCCAAATACAAAACAGACAATGTAGAATAATAGGCATACACGCACAAGAAAAGTTTTGCTGAAGCAGAAAAGAAAAATACACCAAGAGTAAGTTACAGGAATCGAACCTGCACCGCCTACAACTCGCAGGTTGCTAGCTCAGTGGGTAAACACAAAGAGCCATTGCAGCCGGCTTGAGAATGAATCTTACATACAGCCCACATATACTAATTTTCAAGATGCTTTCCAAGACAATTTCCTGACCATTCTTTCATACCTCTGTTTCAGTTGCGACTTCACGGTTGCAGCTACGAATCCCTACAAACGGAGATTGATTTTTCAATACTTCCTGAAGAGTATGGTGGATCCACAGGACCGCTGAACAACGAATTCCTGATGGAGAAGTTCGAGGAATTTTTTCATAAATTCAAGGCTCAAAATGCTCTTTTCATGAAACGCTGATTATACATGGAAAGAACTCTTCTCAAAGGGATTTAAAAAGATGTATAAATGAAATGAAATGAGTTTGTGATACATCGTTTCGTATTATCTCATTCGCAGTCTCTTATATAAATAATATCATTATTTTAACTGTATTGAGTAACACTGGACATTATTTTGGAACAATCATGTTTCAATACTTCCAAATGGGATTCCCTTTCATAACCATTCACCTTATAAATAATTTCATAATCAATATATTTTATGTACTATTATTTCGTTTGTGAGACAAAGCGCATTCATGCATATAATGTTAAGACTATCTGAAGGATGTATACAGGGTGAGTCTAAATTGTTTTTACAAAATAAGAGGGGTGATAGTACCCATCCAGACGAGCAATAATTACCATAGAACATAGGGTCGCATTCCACTCTGAGAGGCAGAAAAGAGTAAAATTAGAATTTCAACATGAACTTACAACAGTGTTGGGAAAGCGAATGAACGATACCAAAAGTTGCACAATCTGATTTATTGATCAGAGAAAAACTCACAGCAAGTGCTCAAAGTGGCGGCCACGCGTGTCGTTGCACAGTTCACACCGGCGAAGGAATGACTGGCGCACCCTCTCGAAGATTCCTGGTATTATGTTAATTTTGTCTGCGGCAACACCGATTCTCGCTACGAGATCTTCTGCCGAGTCCACAGGCGTCTGGTACACTAAAGATTTCATGTGCCTCCAGAAGAAAAAGTCCAATGGGTTGAGGTCCGGTGAGCGAGGAGGCCAAGCCCCAGGTCCGCCGCGTCCGATCCATCGTGCGGGATATGTGGCATTCAAGAAGTGCCGGACCGTGCTGGAAAATTGTGCTGACGTCAGAGGCGATGACTTGCTCATGCTCGACGAGTTTAGAATTTACTCTTTTCTGACTCAGAGCGGAATGCGACTCTATGTTCCATGGTAATTATTGCTCGTCTGGATGGGTACTCTCACCCCTCTTATTTTGTAAAAACAATTTATACTCACCCTGCATAATGATATGCAGGGTGACATTAGTAACTAGATTGTAGAAAGATGTAAAGAACACTAATAGAGAAAGTGCAAGTTATTTAGAGAATTAAATTGCATTATTATTAAATGGAGTTATTCTCAAATGTTTCGATACAAGACAAGATGCAGTTTTTAGATTGGTTCATAGATTGGGTTGGATCTTATGGTGCAAGGGCCATATTTTCTAAGCTCAGAGTTTTTAGGAAAATACGTCTCATAATGTTTCCAGGAAAGGTTAGTCATTGTTTTGTATTTTGAAATACACTTGTCACAAGTTACAAGATTAATTTCAGAAAGAAAAATAAACTTTGAGGTAGGAACAGCTGGTCAATCAGGTTTCTTCGATGTTTTCACAATATAATACCATACCGTACAAATACTTCTACCTCTTTATAATGCATTTCTGTTTTATCTGGACATCAGCATTTAACAAATAAACTCGTTTTTTCATTCAATGTTGTTTAACGCTCGTCAGTAAATGTTTTATAAACAACTCTTTGTATTCTTTATTTTTACAATAAAACATTTGAATTTTGAGATGTTTATGAATTAATTAAATTGTATTTTAATACATATTTGATAAACTGGATATGAATCTCAGAAATTTTTCAAAAAATCAAACTCAATCGCAATACTTTTCATTAAATTAAATTTAGTATAAAGGCTGGAAAGTTTTATAACTAGCAAGTTCACTGAAAATATAAAATTGCATTTTACCGGACATGAATAAAATACCATTTTAATAGATTTATACCGATTAGAATCTGACTTACTTTATATTGGGTGAGTAGCTACACCTATATACCATGTATAAAATGACTTGTTCTACATCTCCAGGAATTACTTAAAAGTTATTTCAGTACTAGACGCAAAGGTTTTTACTAGTAAAAACCTTTGCAGGTGAAATTAACAGTTAATTTCACCTGCAAAGTCTTATGGTATGGGAAACTGCATATATGTCCAGCGCAAATAACTATTATGATCTAGTTCTTGTGTTTCCATAATAAACATTTAAAGGACATGAAAACAAACGCAAATGTTTCTAAGAATTTAATACTGTAAACCAAAAATTTTATATTTTAAAAAATGACTGATTTCCCGTATAGCTTCTTAAATGGCGACTATGAACTGAGGTTTAAGGGTTTACCACATTTGCCAAGATTATGAATTGTATTTCAATTTCGAAGATTTTCTTTTTATACCAATGTAGAATTGTGTGGTGACCAATCTTATGGAATGTAAATATGTGAAATAAACCTTTGAATGTTCAACTAGCAATTGTGAATAAGCATGTCCATATAGTATATACAAAAAGAAGTCAACTACATACTTACCGACATGAGTGATTCAACAAAAACGAAAATAGAATTCCTTTTCGAAATAAATTTGTTTTAAAAACTCGTTAAAGATTGATAATCCCTTTGACGTCTCTGAATAGTTTAAAAGAATCTCGAATTTAAATTGCCACATTCAACATTATGGCAAACGATAAATGTTTCTAAGTAGATATAAACCTAATTTATATTAAAGGAAATTAAAAATAAATTAGACAAAATTCAATCCATACAAAATTATACACTTGGAGCTTAAACATGTCATTCTATTAATAGAGGATTACAAACTAAATAAAATAATCTCAAGACCAGGATTTGAACCAAGGACGTGTATAACCAAGTCAGAGAGGCTTGATTGCTTCTAAAACAATTCAATTTTTTTTATTATTATTTGAAGGCTAAATCTGGTTTCAAAAAATTAACCATACACTTCAATTTCAATTACCCTATATGCAGTAAAATAACAGGTAGGCTTAATTTAAACCAATTAACGAAAATCAAAGAACGAGTGTTTGGATAAACGAAAGGTAGGTAGGTATTTTAATTAACGTCACACTAGAGTAACACAATGGGCTATTTGGATAAACGAAAGATTTTCCCATTATAGCTGAATATCAATTTTATTGCATTATAAAAAAGAATTTTATATGAAGTAAAAATTAAACTGTATTGAACCGCATACATGCTCCATTATTCCAATCCGAGAAAACACCATCTTTAAGCTAATTTAAAACTATATTATGAGTCAAACAAATTCAACCATATCAAAGACAAGAACTGTGTGTAAAAGATTTTTGTGTAACATTTCTTATTCAATTATCTGAACACATTTGAAACAAATTGAGTTTTTCACTTAAAACGTACAAAGTAAATTAGAGTTAAATAATCAAATTGTATTTGATGTGGTATGGAAGTTTGGAAAGTAGGGTGCCAGCTGTTTCGCATTGATGTGGTGGATATGGAAAAATATTCAAAAATAAAATTTTCAATTTTATATTGTATATACGCAATCCCCTATAGATGGCAGCACCAAAGCAAAAACATATTTAGTCTGGATTTTGAAAGCTAGATGGCAGCATGCATGACATTTCTAAATTATTCTAAATATACTGAAACAGTAGTTCAAAATTTAATCGAATCAAACTGCGAACTTAGTGTACGAAGGTCCCGAAAAGATCCTTGATGAGGATGAAGATCCCTTTGAAAGACGAA
>OW119928.1:36789671-37187171 GCA_933210815.1 Meta bourneti | reverse complement strand
AGCACTTAAAACCATTTGACCGAGACTGAAATGTGCTGACACTAATACTATCCTGTATAATCAAAGGTAATATCTTAATTTTGTTTTTAGGGTTAATGATTGTTAAAATGCGTATATTGAAGTATGATACCTCAACGCTATAAAACTGCACATTCAATCAATAGTTGTCTTAAGGGATCAATATAATCAAGTGTTGTTAAGCACCAGATATAGTGCAGCTCCGATGAGAAGGCCATTGACTTTAGGTTGATTGGCTTTGGGGTTTTATGGCGCAAGGACCATATTTGGCCATGATGCGCCAGACACAAGACATACAATATCAAGTAATAGACACACACAATGAAAGTTTACTGACACAGAAGAGAGAAATACACACAGGGAGTAATGCACTCGACAGGAATCGAACCAGTGATGGTTTTTATGGCGCAAGGGCCACGTTGGCTGCGTCGCGTCAAACAGACTGTAGGTAGGTATTTAATGTCGCACTGGAGCAACACAACGGGCAACTGGCGACGGTCCGGGTTTGGTTGTTGGGTTTTATGGCGCAAGGTCCAAAAAAAGGACAAGCGCAAGATAAAATCATTGTATTATATATAAAATTACTAAAAAGTAGTGTTTAAGAGAAACGAGCGCAAGAAATTTGTCATAGAATAAAATGTAAAATTCATGAATAAATGTATGCATTAAGTAGCTTTTAAAAAACCAATTGTATTTTAAAAAGGGAAAAGATTCGAGTGGGGATTTTCCTCTATCAAATCCTGCAGTTAAAATAGAGCTATTAAAATATCTACGACGAAAATC
This sequence comes from Meta bourneti, assembly GCA_933210815.1. NCBI lineage: Eukaryota > Metazoa > Arthropoda > Arachnida > Araneae > Tetragnathidae > Meta > Meta bourneti. The sequence goes on along the minus strand of OW119928.1, from coordinate 37,186,370 downwards.
AGGGCAAGGCGACGGTCCGGGATCAAACCCGAAAAGAAAGATCCGAAGACAACACCGCATAGCCAAACAGACGGACAATGTTAAGTGATAAGTGAAAAGAAAGGATGGAGAGAAGTAGAGAAAGATAACTTGGGCATCATGGGGTCGCGACCCACATGTTTACAAAAGGCAGTAAACCCACACTAAAGACGCCAGTTGTGGATGCGTTTTGTCTCTCCTCCTGAGGCCTCCTGCCTGTTATATTATTTAAAGAATAGACTTGTCCAAAATCACCCGCCTCAGCTGCCTTCTCGCGGGAGCCAGACTATACGTATATATGCAAGCATGTAAAAACAGTCAACTCATAAGGACACACGTTCGTTTTAACTAGCACTGAAGACAGGTTTGGCCATCGACTTTCTAATGAAATAGACGCAGCATGTTACATTTCGATTTAATATTTAGTGTGCACTTGCTACCTGTATTCTCATAAACGTGACTATTTTTATACTTATTATGCACGTGCAAACTGAGATATTTTTAATGTATTTTTAATTGTGCACTTGCAAACTGTAACTACGATGTGGTATGTTATTGATAATAATTAATAATTTAAGAAAGTGAATTGGAGATCGTGGTTAAAAAGGAGTTGCTCCGTGTTCTTTGTAATTTTGTTTTGTCAGTTTATTAATAAATGTCTGACTCTTTCTAACAATCTATCTTAGTCAGAATTGTTTATCTCCTGACTTATGAACCAAAAAACAAAATCCGTATCTAGTGGACGAGGAAAACTGTTTTTTCGATTAGTGTTGATCAACACAGCATGAGCAGTTTCACATTTCCCACAATTCCTCGGTTCGATCTCCGAGTGAAGGTCACATGGTAATGGGAGAAAGACAAATTGGCTATTTTGAAGTAAAACACTGGTTTGAGCTTCGTTAGCCAATCGGCCCAACTAGATTTCCAAACCCTCGTTGCTCACACTTGCGAGATCCTACGACAGGGACTTCGGACAGATGTCTCCGTTTATTTCATTAGAAGGTCGATGAGCTTAGCGACGTTGTAGGGCAGGTCGAATTGCCCACCAAGTGTACTTACCAAAACACATGAAATTCCAATGCCTATCCCTCCTAGAATCAATGCATGGTTCATTACTAATTCTCGTAACACATCGTAGCATCCCTGAGAAAAAAGAAATACATGTCAATAAGTGCAGATATCTTATTTCCAGCAAATTAAATTATTAAAAAAATTTTGTAGCCAGGGTTGATTTTTTTTATGGTGCAAGGGCCAGATCTTACCAAGCTACACCAAGCAATATTTTTCTGACAAGTAAATGGGCATATACATACACAAGAAAGGTTTTAGTGATAAAGATTGAAATATACAAAGGGGTTGCAGAAATCGAACAAGTAAATGTGCGTTTTTACTGATTTGTATTATAACAGTATTCCAGGGACAAATTTAGAGGTAGGGCTAGGGAGATCAGGGTAACCCCCGAAATGTTATTGATGTTTCAAAAATAAATGCTCAAGTTTACTTAATCTATGTAAACGATTAGCTAAGCACATAAGCAGAAAAGCGTCGATAGGTTTGAAAATACCCAAATATATTTGCAAACGAAATACTTTTATAGCACTAATCGATTGCTGTAGTAAACATGAATCTATCTCAACTGCCTGAATGGGATTGGACAAGGCCGAGGAAAACTTTTGCCGATTTCTCTAGGCATGAATGACCGAAGTAGTATACAGAATGGCCCACTGGGCTTGAGTCTTCTCTTAAATATCTTAGATGTTAAGAAAAATTCACAAATATATGTAGGACTGCCACAGCCTAAGCATTTGTAAAATAGTGGATTAATTGATTGCATTTTTAATAGTAGTAAAAGTTTCCTCTTAAACGTTATTTTAGCTACTCGGATACAAAATGAATCGCCTAAAACACAAAATGTGCCAATTAAGTATGAAACAGATGTTGAAGATCTCATCAATAAAATTAAATTTTAAAATTAAAAAGCTAAATATTTATTTAATAAGGTTACGACAATCTAGCAACCAGATTCCGACGGGATTTTTACATCGTTACCATGGCTCGGAGTCAACTTTGAAATCGGCGTCCCTTGGAAAACTTTCTACCTAAAGAAATATCCGGAAAATATTTTTTCCATCCGCTATTAGTTTAAAAAAAAGGGGGACTAAATTTTCGTTAACCTTTGGTGAATTTTCAAAAAAATTGCCAAACTTTTTAGGGAGTTTTAAAGACAATTTTGCTTAAAAAGATATTCTTAGTGACTAAGGTGGAAAATAGTAGAGCGTCGCCTTTTAGTCTCCTGTGGCATTCCTGTACATACTGAAACTAATTTAATTAGCGTAAATCAAAATTCATTTCATCACACAGGTGTAAAATGCATGTAGATATATCTGAGGCAGTCAAAGATCATTACATGTAATATTTATTTTGCAATTCGGTCTTTCGATTGGAAATAGAAAAAGGAAAGATTCGTTCCTTTTCCAAAATTATTTTCTGAATACGTGCAACGCGATGGAAAGTGCTTTGAACACGTTAAATAGTATAAAGAAATATCACCTTTTCGTGGACTCTATTCTGGGGGTCTGTCTGGCAGTCTCGTTCCGATGTGGGATCTCTGAGCTTGCAGCAGGATTTCGGAACTCTCTCGGCACCTGTGAATCCCTTGTTCTGGCGCCAGATGTCGTACCCGTAGTTTTGGTCCATCTCCACACCGCAGCACTTGAGCTAAGAAAGGAAAGATTGGTTGATTGTTTTGGGTTTTATGGCGCAAGATCCAAAAATGGATAAGCTGCGCCAAACGCAGGATAAAAATAGATTTCAAGATATAATTATCACCAGACCAACATTAAAAGCATGATGAATGAGTAATTAGCTTGTATTAAAAATGCATTCAATGAGATGATAGTTTAAAACCCGTTGTCTAACAACGCGATTGTCTAACATCGCGAGGGCGGAGTACAACATATAAATGATGCAGTGAATATTTTCACTATGTATTTTATGATGCAAGTAATATATGATAAAGAAATATATAGTTCAAAAAGCCATTAGCATGTAAAGATTTTCGTACAAATGTATCTAGCGCCTCGTCTGGTGGCAACGTTCTTGGCGCGTTTTTTGGCGTACTTTTTTATGACGCCAAGGAAAGAAATCTTAGAAAAATCTTTATCTTTATAAATAAACATCTTTATAAATCTCTCCACTGGTTGAGGTGGCCATAAAAACGGGAATAACCCTAATAAAGATGGGTTACCTTCACCTGCCATAACTCGCTACCAAAACTGCGCCAAGAGCGTTGCCACCACCAGACGAGGCGCTAGATACATCTGTACCAAAATTTAAAATGTTATGAATGGAAAGGATCTCGGGGGATGTCACGGCTTAGTTGCGTGTTTTGCGAATGGTTTTTAAATCTAATTCAAAATGATGCAGCTCGTTGATCAGTTTTAAATACACTCAAACATCCGCTTTAAATTGATTCAAACTTACATCATTCATCGGCCTTCTAATGAAATAGATGGGGTAAGTAGGTAGTTCAACACAAAGGGCTATTTATGATGGTCCGGGATCAGTCTCGAAGGGAAAGATTCGAGGGCAACAACTCGTAATTTTGAATCACGGTCAGGTGACGAAGTCAACATCTGAGCTGGCAATCCACTCTCCAAACTTCCACATCACACCAACGTGAGGACATCTGAGGCCAGGACGGATGCACCAGATACACGACGGTCTTTGGTTTGACCGAGTTTTGTACTCACAACCCTCCACTTGCTAATCCTCGATTCTACCATCTGGGCTACCGCGGCCCCGAGTATGCAGGCGGAGTCGCTGTCGTAGAAGTATAGGTCACGTAGACTTCGGAATTGACTTGAGACGATTGTTTATTGCAGAGCAAACGAGTGTTTCCCTTCGCTCGTCAATTACTTGGACATTAGAATTCGTGCTTTTTCCATACCACGTGAAAGATCACTTGGTGGTCAGCGGGAGATGATCTTCAAACCGAGCGATCGGAATAAATTGCATGAAGCAGCGTAAACATGCTCAATCATTACATTAGAATGTCGATTACTGCTTCTTTATTGCAAATAGTCTGCTTTGATTTGATCCATATTGTGTGTGAATTGGACGGCTTAGAGCTACATAATAAGTAGCCACTTTTCAAATTTTTCAGGAGTGCAATTTTGAAGTTTCAAAAAATTTAAAAATTATGACTTATCCACGGTTCAAGAGGTCGTGTTATCTTAAAATTTCAAGCATTAAGCACTCATTCAAACAATCAAATTCTTTTTACCCTCTTAAATATTTCGATTAATTTTTTCATTACGGAACATATTTCAGTGGATTATCACTACATTGTTGTAGCTCTTCAATTGAATGTGTGACCCTGAACTTTGTGCGTTATAGGATAGATTATGTTGAGTTAGATTATCTTGGAGATACCCCTAATGCCCAAGAAAATATATATTTCCTACCACTCTCCCTTGAAAGACTTGAAGCCAAGTCCAAAATCAATTGCTGCCTACCTTTTTAAAATATGAGACTCAATTCTTTAATGCGAGTTTGTGGTAGGAAACATCTATTTTTATAGCCATTAGGTATCTCCACATAAAAAATAGATAAAAAAAAGCCGTGAAATTTGATATTTTAATGCAATGTATTGCATCGTTTAAACACTGATATATGAAATGATAAAATTGATTGTTATTTAACATAAAAGCAATCACAAGGCATGAAAGCGAATCCATAACAGATGAACTATAAGAACGTTGAAAAAGTTAATCGGAATAGCTACATAGCAAAACCACTTAAAATTTGGCCAATATGTAGTTCTTGCATGACGAGTTGAAAAAACGTATATTAAAACATGATCGCCTAACGCCGATAACGATTACACATGGAAGCCACGATTTTTTAAAATTTATTTGTGGATGGATTGTTTATAATCAGTCTGCCGTACTGCGGAATATGATAGCTGAATGTGCATTCGTAGATTACGCAACATTTAAGATCGTGTATCAAAGGCCGTATCAATCGAGGTTCTAGTCTTTCAGTATCTGACTTAGTCTTAGGCTCCAGCCAATAATTAACTGAGCACTTCACAAAACTCCGTCGTGTTCCATGGTTATATTTAGGTTAACCTCTTGCTTAGCATTGTCTTGTATTATTCACTCTTGACTCGCGCTTTCATCCACAGCGTACAAGATGCAGGGGTCGAATTTGACTTCAGGGCGGCGAAACCGACGTTTTTCTCGAGACATCAAAGCAGCATAAATGTCTGTCTCGTAATTTGGAAACACCTGAATGTCTTGAACCAAATGTAATTCTTGGGGTACATGGCAATAACGCTTGACTTAAGCGTGCACTTCAGGCTTGAATGGATCTGGATACTTTCAAACATGGGAACGGTAGAACTGTCAGTCCATATCATCCTCGTTTCGGTCATCAGGAGCAAATCGCTAAGCATAAAGCTAATGTTACAGGCAATGTCCTTATAATGTGCCTGGAGCGATACTTTCAAACATGGGAAGGATAGAACGGTCCGTCCTTGGTGGTTTGATGAGGTGATGGAGAACCTGGCCTCAATCTCCGGTATTGTATAGCACTTGATAAATGGGCCTGCCTTGGTATTTGGAGATCATAATAATTTGGTAGATAGAATGTCCGTCCATATCATTCTTGTTTCGGCCATCAGGAACTTCACTAAGCATGAAGCTATTGTAACAAGCAATGTCCTTATGATGCACCTGGAGCCACTGGACGCTGTGGTACACGAAATGATAGCCGTAACTCGTCCTTTCTATGAAGAAAAGCAAATGTTGGACCGGACGCTGTGGATTCGAGGACTGTATTCAATTAAGCAACTTATTTGCATTTTATAAGTGGCTTTTCCAGTAAAATTAAATGTAAATGACACTAGTTGTCTATCTTCTAGAACGGGCTTCTTGTAAGTGTTCCGTAATGGATCACCGGAAACAAAGTCCTCGTCTTTCGGCGCAGTTAAAAATTTACTACACTGAAGACACCTCTAATAGAACTAAGTGGAGACCATGTCAAACGGAGCGCATGTCCGTACAAAAAATTAGTGCTATATATAAGTTCTACAGTTCGCCGACAAAACTATTAGAAATATTTTATCTTAATTACAACTAAAATTGTCTAAAGATATTTACAAAGCGTTGCCATTCACAACTGGTGTCTAAAGAATAAAAATTAAATAAATTAAAAATATAAACTGACTTCGGTTAATTTACCGTGTGAGACAAGATATCAATGCTCGCGCACACATAGACAAGCATCTTTCCTCTTACCTTTATTTCGACCGTGAATCGTCCTTTCAAATAGTTACTGAAAACAATGTCCATAGTTCACATGAGTAAAAACCGAAAACTACTTTTCTTTATAACTGTAGTTTCCAAAGCGAAATAATCCTTCTTGCTAACAAAAATGGGGGGGGGGGGTATTTCAATTAACGTCACACTGGAGCAACACAACGGGCTATTGGTGACGGTCCGGGATCAATCCCAAAGGGAAAGATCCGATCTAACAAAAATGGAAAGTGAACCAAGAATTCTACAATTTACAATTCAAGAATTTTTAAATTGACAATTTTATAGTATCATAGTATGCTTTGCATATAACTCTAGCACAGAAATACTTACATTTTCTTGAACAGAATCCCAAGTATCTGTCACAACCGCGTCATCATTATATATCGGAATGCTCGTAATCATTTCTTGTTTCATCTGCTTCTCTACCTATAACAGTTACATTTTGTTGAATTATATTTCTTAGTACTATCTAGTTGATAAGTACAGAAAGTTAGAAACATTTTAGAACGTTTTTATTTACAAAGAAAGCAAGCACTTCAATCATCTGAGACAAAAAAGTGGAAACTGAAAGCATACAGTGATTGCGAAATGATTCGTCTTAACTTGATTTTGTTTTAAAATTTCAATTCTCCGATAATTTTGTGAAGTTTATACAGACTTCCCGGAAACCTTGAATATTCGGTAAAAGAATTTAGATAAGATATCGCTTCAGATAGTTAATGTTTGTTATTTAAGTTAAATAAACTATGAATTTAAGGTCGAGAAAAGTTCATTCAGATTCATGACTATTTCCTAAAACCTAGAAACTTACCAACTACTTTAGCTCTCAGTATTACTTTTCGTGTGTTATTGGAATTATTGAACTATTGACTAAATCATCATTATTAAAAATGGCATGCTCGATTCATTATGTAGATGGAAGCTATCGTTTCTAAATTTGAAGTTTGATATTAAAATTAGATGTAGCGTTACTCTATTGCAGTGTTATATCCCCTTTTAATCAGTAAGAAACATTTCTTGTAAACAAGAACTACCCGTTATAATACAATGCATTGAAATAAAAGGAATTATTTAACCATACACGGAACTAATACTGCATTTTTACCATTTGATCTGTCATTTCAGGACTCGTTTCACAAGACGGAACGCTCGGACCAAACGTGGAGCATTGATTGCTGAAGATATTAGAGACATTTTTGACAACATCGGATGTGACAGACATACAGTTAAAGAGATGATAGTATTCAAATGGATCCAAATACTGGTGTTCAGGTCAATGACAGAATTTGGAATAAAAGCGAACCCTGGATAAACTGATTAGAATAAGTGAGCGAAACACTCTGAAGCTATAAAGAATGAAGAAATGAACTATAGCTAAGCAGACACCCTAACGGTTAGAACGAAATTTGTTCTCCAACTGCAGAATAGAGAAAAAGCGCTGGATTATCACGCTTTCACATTACTGAAAGTTGTGCTGTCGATTAGAGCCAGAAAACAGAAGAATTTTTATTTCAGTAATAGATTATCTTAATTTCAAGAATCATTCGGAAAAGGCACTGCTTTTCTTGGGGCCTACCATAGCTGATAATTTTGGAAAGGAAACTCATATTTGTCCATCAAAGCCTGATGTGGAATTGTCAAAAAAGAAACGATTCTAGCCTTTCGGAGGACTGTCAGCTCCCTATAACTGATTTGAAAATCTTAACGGAAGGACTGAAAAGTATCGATAACAACTTGGAAGTCATGCACTTTTACGACAAACTGGAAGTGCGCAAGTTGGATACAGTGTCATTGGCCCAAGCATGTCCAAATTCAGACGATGCGCGACATTGAGTGGGACCTCGAAGAGAGTATGCAAGATCTCGACTTCCTCATCAATGACGAGAACTGGATCTTAAGAGTGATTTTCTGGCTTCTTTGACCGCCGCTTCAGTGGATGTCGAATACATGAAAACAGAAATGGTCCATCTAGTTATTCTGCTAGATACTGGAATAGTTCAAAGATTGTAAAAATAAGGACAGCAAAAAGATCAAGTGATCGTGAAATACCATCCAACATTGAGGCCAATTGATTTCTTTATCAGTGACATGGAAATAGAATTCAACAACCGGCCAAGACCTATACAACTTAGGAGAAATCTCTTCGTTTGGATCCAATGGTATATAAGAGAATTCGAATATTCTTTGGGTCATAAATAATACAACATTTTATTAATTTGGTTTAAAACGTGAATACTCTAGTGTTTCCAATGTGTCTTGCTTTCCTTTTATTGCAGGAAACTCTGGAACGAACGTGTACAGTTCCTTTTATACCTCGGCATAGAATTCATGAAGTTGGAATTTTAATGAGTTGGGGGCCAGGAAAGCGCCTACCCAACTGAACAATAACCTTGGACTTTTACAGATTTATGTCAAATAGGACCAAATTGGTCACCATCTGCATAATTCCTGACACTCCTTAGACTTTTTCCAAAAATGCTGATTTCAGAAAGTGAAGATTTCAAACAGGAAACATACTCTTTTAAAAGACTTGCAAAGAATATAACTGATAAATGACTGACTCTCAAACAAAAATCTCTTTGATTCTTCAAATAAAAGAAATTTTACAAGTGAGGATTTTAAGAAACCTTTCCCCATTTGACCTTTCCAGTATGATCTCAGCTGAAAATCTCCTTTCTCGCAAGACAATAGAATCATGGGTATATATATATATTTGTTATTACTATTTTAAAACTACTTTTTCGGCATATGTACTTTTGATTGAGTTTATTTCATACAACAGGTAAAAAATTATGTTATTTGAGAACTGTTCACAAATGTAAGGTACGTCCGTGTAATTTAGACTAGAATGTTTCATGAGCTAGATAAAAGATGACTCTCTCAGTGGGATCGATTACTTCCAGGACTATTACCACAAATTTGGTACATTCGAACGTTTAGGTTAGAATCGTTTATTTCCAATTGCATGGTATTCTTAAATATGAACCTCTAAAATATATACCTAAGGGTTACACTTTTAGGATGTAAATAGTATATTTTACCTCACTCCTAAATATATAGCTTAGAATTCCACCAACCAGCATGATGATAAAAATCATGAATAAGATGATGAAGAACTGAAATAGACAATTAAAATCAAATATAAAGTACGAGAACGTTAGAAAAAGTAATAAACACACTCAAAGCAATAAACAAATGGTTAAAATAATAAACAAATCAACTCGAATTTTTTCGAAAAAGTAAATATGAAAAAATTTCTACTTCGTGAATGGAATAGTTATTTCTAATTATTAGTTAAATCTACTAATTGTGTAAATAATGACTGTAAATATAAAAATTTAGATCGTATTTATTTTAATAATTAAAATTCTCAATTCTAAGAACTTTAGCAGGTGAAAAAAATTTTGAATTATCCTATTGTCTTGTCATAAAGCTAAAAGTAATTCGTCTCAATACAAAATATCCCGACAACATCAGTAACTGTTACTCCCTTACACACCAAAAGAATTCGGGTCAATACACATAAATCCAAATCCAGTAGAAACTGACAGACGAAGATTCGGTAGTGCCGCTTCCATACAAAATAGTTTGTTCGTCAAAAAAAACCTTTCACACTGCTAGAATCCGGAGCTTTCTGCTTCAATGAATCCGAATCTACGTTAGTCAGTTTCTACTGGATTCGGATTGACTCGGATTCTGTTGGTGTGAAACAGTCCTTAAGTGAAATGATGATTTCACACTTGTAAAAACACCCACTTTCTTATCAGGATTTTTCTTTTTTCAGAGACTACTCTCTTGGCTTCTATTCGTTTAAATGTAACTACATGTCTTGACACTCAATTAAAAGGTTCCAAAGCAGATAGTTTAAATAGACATATAATCGATAAATTCTTGTATTTAATTAAATTTTAACCCTTATTAACTCAAGTCTGGGCGAAATCCAATATTGCTATGGTTTTTCAGGATTACCAGAAGAAATGTCTGGCCAAAATGCAGCTAAAATGAATTTCATGCTTAAATGAAAGGCACAATACGGAAATATAAAATTAATTTATTTCCTTACACATTTTATGTGTACTAAAAAAGCCTGTTTCGAGCACTTTAATAGCTCTGAATCCTCAAAATTGAGCCTTAAAATCATTCATATCTTTCTCACACTTGTCTTCTACTGCTTTTCCAATAGTAGCGAACAGATTAAAGGCGATTCAAGCACAGAAAGTAGAGACAGGCTTACCGTAAGTAGCATGCATTTGATCTCCTTGATGGCCCCCAGACACCCCAGGAAGGATATGATGGTGACGATCACACCTGTTGCGACCAGGATGGCAGCCGAGCTTACATACAGATCTGTGCCCAAGAGTCGCTCCATGAAGGACTTTCCCGCCAGGGTCCACACCCCGACTGCGAAAACCGCGATACCACATATCTGCAAGACAAGATAATTTGACATCAAAAAAGCCTTTGAATATGACCAGTCTATGTCACTATGGTTAGTCTAAGTAAATAAAGTTTAGTCTGTCAGTGCACACTTAGGATTCATCTCAATCTAGACATACAGCTAGAAGGCAATACCTCCAAGTTGTCTATAGGGTTAACAGCATGCTAAATATAAAAAAATATCCCATGTCTCATGACGCTAGAAAACAATTTTAGCACATTTACTCAACAGCTGGTTCAGTGAACTTACTAACGTTTAAATATTGGATACACAGTAAAGAAAAAAGGTTTGGTTTGGGTTTCATGGCACAAGGTCCGTTAGCGGACAAGCTGCGCCAAACGCAAGATTAAATACACCCAATAAAAACAGGTGAAACAGCCAAAGTAGTAAAATAGTAGTCTAAAATTTAAGTTTTCGAATATTATAAAAATTCTAAGTTAAAAACAATTAAAGTTAAAAAATATAAATACAGGATGATTCTTTGTTTTCAATACAGGGAATAGTAGATGAACGTTAAAACCTTAAAAAAGATGAGAAATGATGCATTTTTTTAAAATATGACTGATGACAACTATATACACTGCTGGCCACCCAAATTGCAACACCAAGAAAGACAAGAGATATCACAACAAAATTTATTTTGTAGATAACATGTTGACCAAGTATCAAATGATTAAATTTATAGACTTCTGTGAAGTGTGGTTCCTGCCAAAATCAGTAGCCAGAGTAGCCGCCATTGTTGGAGATCACCGCTGCCACACGCCTCGGCATTGATTCAAAGAGACTTTGGATGTGTTCTTGGGGTATAGCAGACCAAGCAGCTTCCACACGTTGCCAAAGTTGATCTGGTGTGGCAGCTGGGGATGTATTCTGGGTCAATCGTTGAGCAACCATGGACCACATGTTTTCTATCGGCGAAAGATCCGGAGAGCGAGCTGGCCAGGGAAGCAATTCAATCTGGCGATTGACGAAGAACCCTTGGACAATGCGTGCCACGTGTGGTCGCGCATTATCCTGTTGAAATATGGCTGTGGGCAAGCCCTGAAGGTAAGGAAGGACAACTGGCTCCAACACCTCGGAGATGTAACGCTGGCTGTTTAAAGTACCGGCAATGTGTACTGGAGGAGTGCGAGAGTGATATCCAATACCGCCCCATACCATAATACCCGGTGCAGGACCAGTGTGGCGGTGCATAACGCAGCTGTTCAGCATCCTCTCTCCACGGTGTCTCCAGACTCGAATCCGACCATCGTGGTGTTGCAGACAGAAGCGTGACTCGTCAGTAAAGACAATTTCATTCCATTCTGCCGTCCACATCCTTCTTTCATCGCACCACTGGCGGCGGAAACGTCTGTGATTCTGCGTCAAGGGTAGACGAAGCAATGGACGTCTTGCGGACAGACCACTCTGCTGTAAACGGCGTCGAATGGTACGCGCAGACACTGGATGATGCGGTACAGACTGAATGTGCTGTGCTATGGTTCGTGATGTGGCTGAGCGATCCGTCACTGCCATACGCACAATATGCCTGTCATCACGTGAAGTGGTGCACTGAGGTGGATGCGATCGAACACGTCGGTCCGTCGTACCCTCCTGCATCCAACGATCACATATCCGCATTACAGTTGTTTGGTTTCGTCCAACACGACTACCGATTTCCCTGAAAGATAATCCACAATCTCGGTAGGCCACTATCCTTCCTCTGTCGAACTCGGATACTTGATCAAAAGATGATCGCTGTTTTCTACGAGGCATAATTGATCGTTTTTTTGAAAAAACCACAAGAAAAACACAATTGCCGTACTTGAAATCGTCGAAATCTCCAAGCCTTAAATAGCGCTTTGAAGTGGCGCCACAGGCGCGCGTGATGTGCGTCTGCGCTGAAATTCTAATCATTTGCATATCTCACCTCCGCTAATGCATGTTGTAAATTTCATATTATTTTCATGCTTCCTTCAGGGTGTTGCATTTACGGTGGCCAGCAGTGTACATTTGAAACATGAAAATGGCGACTATATACGTTTTAAAAATTCAGAACATCGTAAAAAAGATAAGAGTGCAGAGTGGGGAGGATTACCCAGCAACGCAGACAAACTGGGCGAGAAAGTTTTAAAAAATTGAATGTAAAAATGCCATAAACCAGGACATGAAGTTAAGAAATGCGAGATTCTAAGATCTCAGTTGCAGTGGTGGCACAAAGGAGAATTTTCTCCATCCAGCAAGTATCGATGCGTAATTCTCGAATGCCCGATACGGAGCCTAGTTAAAATCACGTCTAGACGACGAGGACACAAAGAAGGCCAAAGAGATAACAGGTTGAATTTGTGGAGTTTGTTTCCACTCTGCACACTCCATTCCTTCATTCTTCCAATCATTCCAAATGATGTCCTTGACATTTTGTTTGAGATCTTTGTATGGAACACAAAGACGCAAGTTTATAGCATTCTTTGCATCAGTGTCAGCAAGGTCATTGCCTGTAATCCCAACGTGACCAGGTAACCAACAGAAAGAGATGCCAGTCACGCCGAGTAAGCTGACGATGGAATCTCAACACGGCAATAGCTAAAAGATATTGTGGGCAATCTGCTGATAAGCATTTTAATATACTTCTTTAGTCTGAACGATAAAATTGCCCATTCCAAAAGAAATATAAAAGGTAAGAAATATATATCAACGCTTCATTCAAACCACAAAATTCAGCCGTAAATATAGATATGACACTGGGCTAAACATAACTTCCAGTGGTCGATCTGCAGACAAAGGAGCAACCAACATGTTCTGTTGATTTCGACCCATCTGTAAAAATTGCCAGTGTAATCTGTAAAGATGACGGTGAGCGGCGAAAAGTTGATAAATGTGCGGCCGACTTTCCAAAACCTGTGAATAGGTCCAAGTGGGAAACACTTGCAGGGTTCCAAGGGGCAAAAGAAAATAAGGGACTCTCAGGAACGTTGATATTATTAAGGGGTGTAGTAAGAGAATTTCGCATTCGTAACCCGAAAGATGGAATGCAGGAAGGACGATTCCTGAAAAGGCGATCAAGAGATGTGCCGAGGAGCGAACCTCGAAGTTGATGATAGGGATGACATAGAATGCAATGCGAAAATATAGCCGAAGCGACAACAGAAGACGTGTGGAAGTCAATGGTGGTTCGACAAATAAAACAAAAGCTTTTCACGGGTGAAGTTCGAAAGGCTCCGGAACAGATCCTCAGTGCGGCGTGATGAATTAGATCGAACTTTCGAAGAACAGATGGAGCCATAGGATGCACACCCATAGTCCAATGTGGAACGACCAATTGCACGATAGATGTTGAGCATGGAGGACAGTTCTGCCCGCCCCCAAGATGTATTAGAGAGTACCTTTAAAAGTTTTTGAGTTTTTCTCGCAAGACATTCGCAGCTGCTCGACTTGGGGAGGAAGGTAAGTTTCTGGTCAAAAACAATACCGATAAATCTTAATCTACCCATCACTGCAATCATATTACCATCCAGAAAGATCTCTGGGTCAGGATTCAGGTTCCGACGTCGGCAGAAATGAACGCAGGACGCCTTTTGAGAAGAAAAGCTGAAGCCGTTAACGACACGCTATCTCGTCAAGCGAGAAACAGCCGTATGTAGTTGTCGTTCGATGTATCGCATGTCTTTTCCCTGACAGAAGGTGTTAAGGTCATCCACATAAAGGTTACCTTGCGCTGAGGGTGGTAGTTGATACAAGATGTTATTAATTTTGATTGTAAATAGAGCTACTCATAATACTATACCCCAAGTTACACCTTCCTAATGGATAGAAGAGTCCGAGATGGTAGAACCAATTCGTACCTGGAACTGTCGTAGTTCTAAAAATTTCTGGATAAACATGAATAGATTATCCCTTAGTCCAAGGGAATAAAGATCCCAAAGTGTACCATGTCGCCAAGTGCGGTCATACGCCTTTTCAATGTCAAAAAACATTGAAACCAGATGGTTTCAGCACAGAAAAGAACGGCGAATTTGCATTTCGAGATTTATGTTATCCATTGTGGAGCGTCCAGTTCTAAAGCCACTTTGATATGGGGAAAGAGCCTGTGTCGTCTCTAAGGTGTGGACGAGACGAAAATTCTTTCGAGGAGTTTGCACATGCAGCTTGTAAATGCTATAGGCCGAGTTGTACGGGTTGGTAGAGTCCTTTGCAGATTTGGGAAAAGGTATAACAATAGCATGTCTCCAAGCCAAAGGGAAAGTATGTTCTTCCCATATGCGATTATAAAGTCTCAAGAGGTTAGACAGTGTGATGGGATAGATTTTGTAGCATAATGTAAGAAATGCCATCAGGTTGGTTGTTTTGGATTTTATGATGCAAGATTCAGAAATGGATAAGCTGCACCAAACACAAGATGCCATCAGGACCAGATGCAGTCATCCTGCTCTTCTGAAGGCAACGCATCAACTCTTGTTATGTGAAACATCAGTTATAAGCAAGTTCGGAGTGAGAATGGAAATTAATGGGTAGTGATTCTGCACAGCGTTTCAAGCGTAGAAATATCCGTGTGTATCTGGTAGCGATTAAAGCTGAAGAAAAGGCGCGTGCAATTGAATTTACTATTTCAACAGCTTCAGACACACAATGCCCATTTTCCATTACGAACGAGATGGTATGCTCGAAGTATATTCCTAAAGTTCTCCGTACCTTGCCCCATAACTGTTGAAATGGAGTAGAGGATGTATTGTTTGAGACCTAACGTTCCCATGATTCCCTTCGGCTACGACGGCGTATTCGGCGAGCATTGCCTTTTGCATGCTTGAATGTAATTAAATTAGCAGATGTAGGGTACAGATACATTAGCAGATGTACCTGCGAAAAATACCCCATGCTTTTCGTTGCGCTTTTATAGCTGCAGTACATTCGTTATTCCACCATGGGTTCGGTGTTTCCTAAAGGATGAATTCTTCGGGATAGCTGCATTAGTAGCTTCTATCATTACCACTGACTGCGTATCGCTGTAGCAATCACCTTCTACCATCTGAGTTGTAATATTGGCCCTAGATGTAAAATATCGCCAGTCGGCTGCGGCATAGATGTATCGAGATGGACGACTAACAGGGTCATTTCCATCGATATGTGTAACGAATATCGGGAAATTATCACTGTTGCGTAGATCATTACTGACAAAAAAGGAAAAATAAGGTAAAATTGAAGGAGAGCAGATGCCAAGGTCGATAGCAGGAAAAGTGCGAGATGGTTCGTGGAAGTGGGTAACTTCACCGTTGTTCAGCAGACAGGGATCAGATATCAGCTGTTCAATCTGTCCCCAGGGGAATTAGTGTCCCCACTTCCCCAAAGCGCACCGTGTGCATTGAAGTCTCCTAGAATGATAAAAGGCTCCGGCAGTTGATCTATCAGATTTTCAAGGCTCTGATGTTGAATAGTTTCACTGGTAACAAGTACAGAGTGCAGATGGTGATTGTCCGTCGTATTTGCATTCGAACAGCGACAGCCTGTAAAGGTGTGCTGAGCGATAGAGCGAGAGATGGGTATGCTTGAGAGGTGAAGAGGGCAACACCTCCCGAAGTTCTTCCATCATTACTATCACACCAAAAGCAGGTATAGCGAAGGATTTTTTCCAAGTAGGAAGACTTCAGGCTTGTTTCCTAAAGTGCGATGCAGGCAGGATTGCATTCTGTAACGAGGGTTTTAATGTAATCCAGTTTATTGCGAAATCCACGACAGTTCCAGGAAATGAGACTCCCTACCATTAATAGAAGAGGGAGGTATAGATTCAGTCAGTCCAGAAGGTTAAAGAAAAAAGATGCAGCTTCTGTTAGTCTGGAAACGCGAGACACCAACATCTCAGCAAGTTGAAACAATGACCTTACGAGCAGAAACAGCAAAATGAAACGTCTGTGAGTAACATGATACATCTTCAATGGATCACTTCACATGTTGGTCTACAAGGAAATGAAAACACTGACTATTTGGCCTTAGTCTAGAGGGATCTGATGGAAGATTTACTAATGAAGAAATTACTTCCAAAATTAAAGTGAATAAGAACAGAATTCGGACTCCTCCGTCTCATGACTAGTACACTTGCAGTCAGTCAGGTGCCTCCCTGTTAAAATGGGTAGAAGAAAAAAATCGAACTCCTCTCTTCAGACTTTAGTGGACAATTGATACCAATGAAGATCGGATTGGAATACTTCAAACATCTTCCTGTGCTCTAAATGCAATTCAGCTTAGGCATCACCCGAGCACATCATCCTGTCTTGTCTGTCAGGATGGTGAATAAGTTGGCCAAAGAAGACAGCTTATTCACCATCCTGAACTGATTCTTTAGAGCCTCAAGTTTCACGGGCAGATAGACTTGATGTAATCGTTTCATTCAAAATGGTATAAGTAACAAGTATTGGATGCTTAAATGTCTTAACTAGGCACTTCAAGTAGCCTTTAATCTTAACCAGTGCAAACAACGTGCGTAATCCCTAAATTCTTCTTTGAATTCGTTAATTCTTAGTCTAATTTAAACTACACCTTAAATTTGTTTCTAACTGAAACATATATCTAGCTTGATTCGGGAAATTGGAAGGTATTTGTTATGGAAACAGTTGCTGATTTAATTTTAATTTTTGCAGGGTTCAAACATAATATTTTGAATCAGGACCAAGTGCTTAAAATTTGGCACTTGTCATACGGTTATTTATCACATTTGTTTGTATGTCCTTTTGAACTGCTCTAGGGATAAAAAATAATATATTATTGATATAAATATCAAAAATAACTATGTAGAAAAGTAAAATTATCCTTACCAGAATGACACAGTTGGCTATGAAGAGGGCATACTTCACAACCTTCGCGAACCCTTCAACCATTCTCGGTAGCTAAAAAAAGAAAGGCTTTAATGTCTAACATTAATCAACAACATTTCAACTTTTGTATTGCATGTAGTACAAATCAAAAATGGTAAGGATCACTCAAGATGGCGACAATCCAAAAACCTTTGCACGAATCAAGATCTTAGTAACAACAATCGCATCAAAATATTCCATCATATTCCATCAAAAATCGTCCAAAATTAATTGTACTAATTTATTTAAAGGACTAAACACAATAATTATACTTGATTTTCACATCGAAAATTAATACAATATGCATAGTAAAATGTATATATATATAGATTACCTAAAAGTATTCACAAAAGACGACTTGTGTAAACATTTTTATTTTCAATGGTCTTTTTCATTTTTTCAATGAAATGAAAATTACGATTAACAGTGAATATCGAAAGCCCCAAAAAATTTCATGTAACGTACGTTACATACTTAAAAATGCCTTTGAAGTTCGAATTTCGTGAACTCACGAAAAATAAAGGAAATGTTAATAGTTTGTTTTTATGAATAAAATACTGTAATACCCTCATCACAATAGGCCCTAAATATGCATTAATTGTATTTTGGGGGACGTTGAAACTTACATTTGAGCGTCATTCGTGAAAGTATTGCGTGTCCCAGAATTACACCCATTTTTCTGCTTTATGTACCAATGACTATTCTTGTAGTTTTCTTATGTTTGAGAATATTAAATAACTAACGAAGAAACAAAATCCAACGTAAACACGAAAAGCAGATGCTGCATTAAAATTTAAAGCAATGAAAAAATTTACACACAAAATTGTAAAAACAGCAAGAAAATTGATTAAAAAAATACAATACCAGTTATTCGCAGAATAAAAAAAATAATTTTCCTTCGTGGGGCTTCTTTCTGATTTTATGACATGATCTTTGAAGAAAGAATTCGAAAGATAAGAAAAAATACTGATATCAACTTAGAAATTTCACACCAATGCTTTTAAGTAATAAATAGAACTATTCATGAAACAAAAAATCTAAATTTTGGACAATTTTCGGAACTGAGTTCCTTTAAATTTTCTTACAAATAAAAATATTTCGATCAGTAAAATTCATACAGAATGGACTCCACCTGAACAACTTTTTCATTCCGTTGGGTTTTATTTTGAAATGGAATACAAACATGCTTCGTTTAAAGTGATCCAATTATGAAAAAATTAGTTCAAACTTCTTTAAACACTAAAAAGCGTGAATTATGATGAAAGAAAACTTAATTCAAGCCACGTTCAATCTTTTTTACTCATTCATAAAAATTCAAATAATCCGCGATGTGTATAGAGAAATTTGACTTATCCCCATAGGTCATGTTTTGCTACAAGAGGTATTTATAAGACCGGGACCTACTGGGTAAAGTGGATTCGGAACTTCTACGAATATTCATGCCCCGACCGAGATTAGAGCCAAGAGCCTGTTAAACCGAGATCCATAAAAATTTAGAAGAGCTAGATAAAAGTTCTTTATGCTCCAGTTTATTAATCGGTTTATTTTCAGTTCAAGCCTCAATTTTTCAAGCCCAGTTTATATAAAACTTTTTACACATAAAAATGAAATTTCGCAATGTATTAAAAGTTTCCCTGTTGCATTTGAAAGAAACTGAGTGACTATCAGCTTACCTTGTAAGAGTGATGGTGAGAGAAGTGTGGTTTACTTTCTCCAGGTAAAGGACCCCTAAACGACGCTGCGTGATTGGTTGAAGTAGAAGCCATTGTTGTACACACAATGAATATTTCAAATTTATCGCAAAATGAGTAGAAAGGTGATGTACCTCAAAAGACTCAGTTTTTTACCTTACGATTGTACTTTTCCGAAAGTGTACACTATACCAAACTGCGATGGGTTAATAAAACGATTCTTACTGGTAGTCTCAAGATGTTCAGAAAGATCGATAACTGTTAAACTTTACAAATCTTCCCAAAGTCACGTGTGGTCAAAATACCGTTATAGTATCAATCATCCTTTAACCGTACACAATTCATATGATACATGTATTCACACTCCGTTTCAACGTAAGGTTTTATCAATGAAGTAAGCACTGGTAATGTTAAAACCTTGATGGAACACTCGAATAATCCAGCGGGATACAATAGTTCAATCCAACAAAAAATTGGATCAACTTTTAACACACATCACTAACTTGAAGGAACTTAAGCATTCAATTCACAAGCTTCTTAATTGTCTTCTGAGCACTTGGCTCAACAAAAGAGTAATTCACCAAACTAATGGATGGTTCTTGCAAGCGTTTCAAGATGGCAAATGGATGGTGCTCATCGGCGTTCAGGTACCGAGAATTGTAAGTGAGCGTGCTTAGTGCCAAGATGCGTAAAAGAAATGGAAAGTTCTCTCTGGTTCACACGAATAGCGGAACAAAGAGGGACAAGGCCGAAAATCACGCCTATTCAAAAGAGGTTCACCTCTGGGTCACCGCTAAGGCGGGTTATTTCAGACGCCGGAAAGGTCATTTCCACCTGTCCCGTCGTGACAGTTCAATATCGCCCTTTAAATAGGATTCGGTGCAGGCTCATCTCGTATTTAACTGTCACTGATAAGAAATGGAAGACCATATATATTCCACGATGTGAGTGACAGCAGGGTGAAACATTTGTTCAATGGGATAAGAAAAGGACATTTCGAAAACAATACCTGTTAGCCTGTTCCCTCGCCCACGTGTAAAGACACGTGTATTTAATTCGCAATTATATTACATCCAATATTAACTATCCAACAATGTGTGCTTTTTACCATATCCGTATTTGATGCGCGATAGTATAATTGTTAATAACTCAGTAGTTCTTATTGATTTGACATACTGGTGACCAAACGCTATCAGGGTAACAAGTTTAGTAAAAAATGAAGAACCTTAAAAACTACTAATAAAGATTTAAAATTTAGGAAAGATCGTCAAAGGCAATTTCAATAGAGTAAGATGTCCACCATCATCAGTACAGAAGTCACAAGAAACGCGAATTTAAATATTGTTCTACAATAGTGTTGCCACAACTCACTTATTAATTAAGCCTATCCAGGCCGCGTGTAAAGACGAGAAAGCATTCGAGTTATTCACTAGTGTATTAGACAACGTATAAAAATAGGTAGGTATTTAATTAACGTCGTACTGGAGCAACACAACGGGATTTGGAGAGTCAGGGATCAAACCCGAAGGGAAAGATCCTAGGACAACACCACGTAATTTTGAACCATGGTCAGATGATGAGGTCGCACCTCTGGAGCTGTCACCCACTCTCCAAACTTCCACACTACGCCAACGTGAGTATAAAAATAGGTAAGACTACTCTGATGTTTAACTAGAGAATATGAGATGGATTTCAAAGCAAAAGTTGTCCAAACTGGTGAAAACATTCCAAGTGTTGAGCAATGGCATATTTGTTTATTTCCTTATTTTTTACATAACAAGTTTAATGACAGACCTCAGTGCTATTTTAAAGACGAACCTCTCATAGTTGGTTGAATTTTCTTTTAAGCAGCAAAGGCCATACATGGCCAAGCTGCACCCAATAAAAGACAGACAACATCAAGTACTGGACGTTCACACAAGGAAAATTTTACTGCCACAGAACACCCAGGGTAAGTCGAAGGAATCGAACCACGGATATAATGAAATAAAAATGTGTATCGCTATTCAATGATTTAACTTGCACAAATGTATACATTTCCATTTCTCAATTGTATAGTTGTTTTTGCATCTTTATAATAGCAAAATGTAGATTTATAACTTTGAACCTACACATTGCAGGCGCAGCTTGTCCACTATTGGACCTTGTGCCATAAAACCTAAATCAACCAACCTACACATTGCAATACCAATGCTTTCCACACTTCTCGCGAACCTCAAGTCCTAAGATCTAGGCTCCTCCAGTACTATGGTACCAGCGAACCCCCCCCCCCAATGTGGAGGGGTCGCGTTCTGACCCCTCCTGTCATGCATCAAATCATGTCATCCAGACGTAGTGATCAAGAGATACCTCTATTACGTAATCACTAGTGCCACATAGGGCTTATATACGAGTTTGAAACTAAAATTGTTAAGCGTTTGTAAGTGGGTACAAGGGCCGTATTTGGCCAAGCTACGCCAAACACAAGACAACGTCTATTATTGGAAAGTTTTATGAAGCAGGGAGAAATGCACAAAGGGTGTTATAGGAATCGAACTTGAGCAGGTCAAACCCACTCTGCCACGGCGACCCTAAGCCTTTGTAAGAACCCGAGCGGTTTAAGTTCATCGCGCAAACAAGAATTATTCATGTACTTACAAAATGTCTACATTTCGCTTGCCTAGTTCGTCACCACTCAAAATTGACAGGTGGCAGTAGCTTAGTACATTCCGATATAGCTGTATTCTGAAGATAAGTCTCGTGTAGTATTAATGCTGATAATGAATATTTGGATTCGCTGACCAATTTCTATATCGCTTTACCGGTGGAACATTTCTTCATTCAATCAATTCACTTTATTTTTTCACAATATTCAAGGGTAAATTTACGTAATACAGAATTTGTTTAGTGATAAAACATACTTTATATGCTACCAGAAAACATGATTTTTGTAGATTTCCTGTCATTTTTTTTCGTACAAGGGCAAATCAGACCGGGATCTACAGAAATCTTGAAGGTAGACCCCATGTATGTGCATATTACATTACAAAATACATTACCAAACAAAATGCTGATGGCACATAAACTATGTCATATTATACACTACTGTTTGTGAAGATTAAAACACTATGAAAGAATCATCTGAAATAAATTAAATTTATTCCACGTATTATTTATAGTGGTTTAAACAAACGATCGAATTTATAGAGCAATAAAACAAAAATAACGCCGAAAATCAATATCTTGTGCAGCCGCCACGCGCAGTTATGAGAGCCTGTACACGTCGTGGCATCGAATCATACTGACTCTGAATGTCATGCTGAGGAATAGCATTCCAGATGGCCTCTATCTGATGCCAAAGTTCGGCCTTACTCTGCCCGACGAGCGGTACGAGCGAGTCGCCGTCCGATGTAACCCCAGACATGCTCAATGGACGACATATCCGGGGAACGTGCAGGCCATGGAAGAAGCGGAACCTGTCGTGTACTGAAGGCTTGACATTCCGAGCAACATGTGGACGGGCATTGTCTTGCTGAAATACAGCTCCGGGAATGCGTTGCAGGAGAGGTAGGACCTCGGACTCCACAACTTCCCTGTTCAGCGCCCTCTGTTCAGAGTCCCCACAATTTGGAGTAGGCGGGATCGCCCATGATATCCAATAGCGCCCCAGACCATAACGCCAGGCATTCGTCCAGTATGACGCTGAATAAGACACTCCGGGAGAAGACGTTCACCTCTGTAGCGTCTAACAAGTACGCGTCCATCGTTATAGTCCAGATTGTAGCGGGACTCATCTGAGAAGACGAATTGTTGCCAATCGGCACGCCATTGGCTGTGTTGATGAGCCCATTGTAGCCGGAGGCGTCGATGGTTCACGGTCAAGGGAATCCTGCGCAGGGGAATCCTTGCACGTAGCCCATAGCGCAGCAGACGTCGACGAACCGTGAGGCAGACAATGACACAACTGTAGACGTGCTCCAATGTTGTGCCAACGCACGAGAGGCGCTGTACGGTCCGTCACCGCCATGCGGATGAGGTGTCTGTCGTCCCGTGGGGACGTCATATGCGTGGCCCACTGCCGGGGCTTCGACTTGTCCGGTACTCCATGGTCCATCTCTTCCACACACGCATCACTTGTGGTATTACGTCCCGTGCGGGTGGCGATTTCACGATACGAAAGTCCACCATCACGGAGGCCGATCATGCGGCCCCGTTCGAACACCGTTAGTTGCTCGTATGGCACTCTGCGTTTTTGACGAGGCATATTGACTTCTAGTCAATCATTTACAGCAGTCAAACGACAATACGCACATTTTAACGCACCTTTGCAGTGCTTTTTATACACCGCTCACTTGGAAGTTTAGAGCGTGTTTCTCTGCCCACACATGCGTGATCGCTTTGTAATTCTAATCATTTGCATATCCTAACCTGTTTTGCATTTTCTGCAAGTTTCGTTTAATTTGCATGATTCCTTCATGGTGTTGCAATTTTTACAAACAGTAGTGTATTTTTTAACTGTAGGGCCCAAGTTCAAGCGGAACGAACAGCAACACGAGGCTTTTAAGAGGTGAATACCTTTATTTTCAAGTATGTGTATCAACTACATTGAAACACTCTACTCGCCTGTGCGGACAGTACCAAAGTGGTTTATTTTATGGCTCAAAGTCCAGAACACCGGACAAACTGGCACCAAACACAAGATAAAATATCGAAGTCAATGAAAAGATAAAACAGTGACCTAAAAGGTTGCTATATTTGCGTATAAAAAACAGTAAAAAGCCAACAAAAGCTTTGATAATCAAAATAATATAAAACGTTCATAAACAAAGTAATACATTAAATATAATAGTAATAAAAGACATTATCTATAAAAACATATACCGTGTAAGAAGCCAATGGCAAGTAAAAAGTCGAATATTTGATTAGTTGGGTTTTTATGGCTCAAGGGACATATTTGATCATGCCTGCGCCAGACATACAATATTAAATAGACATACACACACAACGAACATATTTAATGTGTTCGCTAAAATGCTAAAAATGCTATGCGTTTAATGCTAAAAATGTTCTGTTATATCACTCAAGTCGATCAAAGTTAAAAAAAAAAAATATGAGCATACAATTTAAATGTGAAGAGGAGAAATACACCCAGAAACGAACCAAACCTACATCACCTGCAAGTTGCTAGAATCGTATACATGAACTCCATGTATACATGTAGTCGTATACTCCGAGACATGTCGGCCCCAAAATCGGTTTGGTTCATCACTCGTCGTTTCTTGCTACACGAAGACTAATTATACCCCAACTTATGGCTTAAAGGGGATTACGAGCCACTACGAACATGCATGCCTTTACCGGGATTGAAACCAAAGCCTGTTCAAACGAGGGACAAAGAGTTAATCCTTGGTAATCAGGCCGGCGAAGGCTATCTAAAACAGGACTCGCTGCACTACCAGAATATCGAATTTAAGAATTCAATACCTTATCTTAGAACATCGAAATTCAGGATATCTATTTTTAATCTATCATGGATGTCGAATCATCACATTTAGAATCGTCACTGTACAGATCCAATGTTTAGAGCTAATGTCTCAAAGGTTCAAATGCATTTTTGGTTTTATGGTGCAAGGTCCAAAACATGGACAAACTGCGCCAAACACAAGACACGAAATCAAACGGCTCGAAGGAAGATTTATCCTGTCACAACTGTCAAAAAAACAGCATGGCTGGTCCTGACAACGTACTGTGGTGTTTCATGGTGTCATGGTTGGTTGATTTGAGTTTTATGGCGCAAGATCCAGAAAAGGATAAGCTCGGGGTGTCATGGAGGGACATTCATGATCCTAGACATCTTTTAAACACTTTTCGTGGGAAGGGCATCATGGAATTGATCTAGTTTTGACACTGGATAAAAAAATCTTAAGCATCGTTCAACCACGAAACGTTACCTACACTTATTGAACATCGGCCGTTAACCCTGAGAGGTTCACACGCATAATTCCACCTTGCAACCAGCAGTTTTTCCTGCATGACTTTAACCAATTTTGACTTTTTTTGACGACTAGAATCTTTCCCAAGGGTTCTATTTCTAAGCAAAAAAAATATCATTTTTCTAAAGGTTGGGAAGAATTCATGGATTCTTTAGAAAGATGCACTGTAGTGGCCAGTCTGGTGCAGAAACCTGTTCCAAACTGTCATTAGTTCCCGACAAGTGACAATTTGTTTTTCCTACTTACATATTCATTCCTCTTGGAGAAAAAAGGAGCAATTTTTTCACGACGAGATATCACGTCACTAGTAAAATTGATCAGATCTTGAACGACATATCTCGTCGAAATCACTTGGAGGATTAAGTGTGTTGTGGGGTAAAAGTAACACTACACTACTCGCAAATCTCAAGACGCCCCGAGGGTTAACGGCTAAGCTCAAAACAAAAACGAGATAGAAGAGAAGATTAAAAAAACATGACTGGCGGACAACACCCCCGCTTGAAATATCACGAGCAGGCGAAAGTGAGGAAACCACCTTGACCGAATTGTCAGTTTGGCTTCGCCCCACTACCGGAAAGTTCGCAGCCGTGACAGTTCGCCAGTTCATGACCACAGACGTCACCGGGCACTCTCCATTAAACCTATCTCCGGTTTGAAGGCAAATTATGGTTTTTCCTGAAGGACACTTTACATACACGCTTCCAAGTGTAATTGCTTTCGGTAGTCTTCTTGTAAGTCCGGGAGCTTGGTGAAAGCTCTTGCACCAGCAGATAATGGGAAAATTGCAAATCGCGAATAGGCAACTTGTTGCATTAAAGTGGTTCAAGAAATGACCCAAGCACCATTGCCTTGAAAGTTTCTTTTAAAACATCCATTACGATATTTCATGTTGTACGGGTATTTCGTAGCGTTGTGGTGACAGTTATACCGAGGTGAGTAAGAATTCGATTACGGTCGTTATGCTGTGAAATTGGTTTCTTCGGTCAATTTTTGCTACATGAGGGCTAATACACAGGGGCCTGAACCTGAAAGTATGTTTATTCTGTGCGAATAGAATTGCTTGGTTTGAAGGATTTTATTCAAATAAATCATGTCTACGAAAGATTAACACTTTATATTGCTACCTGAATGCAGCTAGGTAACTCGAAAATGATGTTTTTAATCTACTTAAATTAGATCATACAGAATTTAATTCAAGCACTAGGTAATGTTTTTACCACTTAAGGCTCTATTGGCTAATGAAATTTTAAATATATATGAAACTTTGATTGGCGGGAGAAAAACCCGTTTTTCTTTATCTCAAAACCCCCAAAAGTTGGATAACCTAGTTCTTACATTCAGGTGACGATATACAAACGACATTTCAACTAAAATAATAAAATAAGTAGTTAGTTGAAAATAGTTCCCTTGCTACGTTGAGAAATAGGAACCAAATAGTAATCCAAATTTAATTCGTTCTATTTGTTAAAGAAACGTTTGATTTACCAACCGACTGTTGAAATTATAATTTAATTTTAAATAGCGGCGAAGACATTTTAAAACCCTACATTTTAGGAACCAACACGATTATACCAACATTACCGATTCACTGTTACATTAATAACGCATGAAATAATGCACATGAAAGCCACAAAATGAAATGTTTGTGATATATTGAAACTCTTTCATACTCTATCCATTATTTAAAGTTCTAGATTATTTGTAGTTCATCGTATCCTATCAAATGCATGTTACTCGGACAATCAGACCTTGGACTTTCAGCGATGATTTTGAAAACTTCGACAGCCGTTCGAGAAAAACAGAAACAGTTACCATGGGGAAAACAAACAGAACACCTTCTAGGAAATTGCCGATTCTTTACTGCACTCACCGCACAGCTTTTAAAAGAGTATTTCACATCCTAAGAATCATCCTTTTATCGATTACTTTACACCTTCAAAACAAGTTACTGATGCGTTATTTTGCGTAGGACGATCATTTGTTAGAAAGGTAGTTTGGTTGCTTGAAAATCATCATCAGTTGAATAATCACATCAGTTAAATAAAAGTAACTCTCCGATGCCATTTCCCATTTAATGATTGATTGAGTTTTTATGGCACAAGGGTCAGGTTTGGCAAAGCTGCGCCAAACGGTCCATTTCCCCCATTTAAAAAGCATTTAAATACCTCTGTATTGACTTTACCGAGAAAGTACCATGGGGGTGATATTTAACTAAAATCTGTATTAAAAAATCTCGGAAGTATCACATCCAAGAGTGTCACAATTCAAAATATATTGAATAGTTGGATGTTTTTTGTTCTGCAAGGTAGGTAGAATTTACGTCCAACTGGAGCAAGACAACGGGCTATTGGCAACGTTCCGGAATCAATCCCAAAGGAAAAGATTCGAGGACACCTCGTCATTTTGAACCACGTCAGATGACGAGGTCAACACCGGAGCTGGCACCTCATTCTCCAAACTTCCAACACCACGCCAACATGAGGACATTTGAGGTCACGTCAGATTTAACGTACTCAGTCCCCACGTACACGAAAGGTTTTTAGCTGGAACTCGTCTCCAACTGGCAACCCTCCGGTTGCTAATCCGCGACTTTTCCAACTGGGCTACCGCGGCCTTATGGGTCATGGAGCAGATCTAGATAATCCTCATCAAGTAATGTTTTTCTGTGCAATAGAAACACGCATACAAGGAAGGTTTTGCAGACCTATAGAATCAAATTCACCCAGGGAATACAGGAATCGAACCTATGCCGATAACAGCTCTCAGGTTGTTTGCGGTAGGTAGACCCACTGACCCACGCCGACCTAATATTGATAGGAAAACTTAGTGTAAGACTTTAGCCATAGATTTTTTTATTTTTCCTATTTGAGATACTGCAATTTTACAAGAAACGAACTTAAAAGGCGCGCGCATTTATAATCATTCTAAATTTTAAAATCGACTTTTGTAGTGTGTCCACTTAGTAGTTTTGTCTTACAGCAGGGGTGCGATGTATGTGAAATGGATTATGTGGCTGTATATGGAGTACATATGATTTGCTTCCAAAGTAAATATGTAGAAATTAGAAAGTTATTAAACAGCTATTTTCCGCACAATTAACCGATATTTGCAATTTTCTATGAAGGAGAAAAATTATTGTTCTTGATTTTTTTTAATTAACTAAATCAACCCCAGTAACACCGGATTCTACAAGTACGATATAAAATTGCTTTTCCATTGTATGATTGCTGTTCTACTGTGAAAGTCTGGCAAATTTTTCAGTGAAATGTGTGCAATATTTTCTCATACATTTATCACTAGGGAAATGCCAACATTTCTATTTTTCAAACGCATTAGTTAACGATCAACATGATTACTATGGTTACAGAACACATACTTTGAGTCCCCGCAAAAATGTCACTACGCATGGTATATAAAATACCTGTCGAGTTGAAAGTTTGTAACGGAATTCTACCACTTCAGGCACTGATTACGTAAAATGAAATTCCCTTTTTGAAAAATCTATGCAATAAGCATATTAATGCATCATAAAAGATAAATTAAATAAATTATACAATACGTATGTACGTACAATTAACTTAATTTATGTAAATACGAAAATTTATTTATTTTGCTCTGTGCTTTGGATTAAAGTGTACAATCGGCTCTCGCCAACATTAGAAAATGACATTCTTCATTTCATTTACCATTAAAGTATAAATATATAGTATATCATTAGTTATAAGTATATAATAGTATAAAAGTTAAGTATAATATTAATTAATATTTTTTAAATCCCTTGATTGCTGGTTAATTAAAAAACATGGTCATTCATTATAACGAAATTTAAATGCTTGGCTGCATAACTTATCACTCCATTAACTTCTATCAACCAACCGTCATTTTGAGCTAGTGAACACGATTTATAAAATAAAAATTATAGTTATTAACTGCGTAAACTTTTTAATTATAATACGCAAACACAAATCCCATTACTTTCAAACTTCAGCGATATGCAAATGTATCGTTAGTTCAATCACTGCAGCTTTAATAAAATATGAGTAATTGGTACACGAAATGACTCGAAACTAGCAAGACACAGAACTATAAGCCATGACAAACAAGACATTAAACTGTAAACGTCATTTTCAGTGACAAGACAATCTTGTATGCCAGTGACGTTATCCAGTCTTTCTAGAGAACTCAACGTACAATTTCTTAATTGAGTTCCGAAATTGAAATGAAGAATTGGACAGCAAACATACTGGTTTAGTTATATCAATCGAGAGATTTTCTTTGTTTTCTCTAAGCAATCATTAAAAAATTTCAGTCTTCCTCAAACTTTTCAATAGCAACGAGATGATTTCCGTACTTTACTGGGATATGCATGTGTCTGCATATACCATAAGACATATTTCTTGTTGCTTATCCTTAAACTTTTGAGGACTTATTTTGCTGCAACCTACGGACACCCATTTATTTCATTCCAAATTTTTGAAAGTCTTGGAACTTCAAAGTGATTTAGAAGCAAAACATTATTTCATTAGAGAACTAAAATAAGATACAAAGCAAATTTAATTTTTTTATACAATGGTTGATTTGCATCTGGTACTATTTTTTAATTCTGAAAAACTCTAACCCTTCAAAACGAAATAATGCATTCCTTTTCAACACGCCAATTCATTTAATTTCAAATAACTTAATTTCTACATTCTTATATGACGTTTATTTTCACTGAACTTAAATTCTATGCTAAGAATCTATGAGCTAGTCTATTAACACTAACATCAAGACAAAGACAAATCAAGTCAGCGTAACATGTATTTAAAATCTATTCTTTATGATAAAAAATTGAATGCAAATATACTTTCCTGTACTATATTTGTTTCCATTTTGCCCCTACCTTTATGTTTTTCAAATTCATCACTGTCACCAATTAATTCTTTTGAAGTATTTTCTTTTGCCGCTAACAGTTTAAAATATTATTTTCTTTTAGTTTGAGGGGTAGCCTGCCTTGATTCTTTTTTTCCTCTTAACTTTCTCTCATTTTGTCTTTTCTTTCACAATATAACCACTTTTTTGATGCATGAGACGATCGCTTTTCTGCTTTACGCCTTTTCTGAGGTGGGACTTATTAGGGTATAGCATATGATCTAGAATTAGAATGCAGGACTAAAATATGGTATATTGTAAATTAGGGTAGGTACGTATTCTTTCCGTACTAAACATTTCATTGTATCTTCCTCCTTCATTGCTTCACCTCTTCCAGTAATTTATCACCTGGTCAAATACTGAATACAGGCTCATTTTTATATTTAATTTACCTCAAGCAATTGCCAAACACTTAATCATGAAATATCTAACTCCAAATTTGAAATCAAAGTTTGCCAAAAGTCCAATAATTGACCATTATGGTCTACCAGTAAATTGACAGCAATTTTTACGACTTAAAATTAATTTAGATATGAAAAATTACTATGTGGGTATATCAAAATCAGAGATATTACCTTCATATCAAATTTTAGCTCAAATACGAAATAGAATTGAGATGAATTAAGATTGAGATATCACATCTCAGAACAAGTTCACTTTACTGTAATTTCATAGATCCCAGGAATTTGACATTTTGTTTTTATTTCTTATCAAAAAGACAAATTAGTGAACTTCAGATTGGTTACCATTTATTCCAGAAATCCATTAACTGTGAGAATATAAATTTAATCTATCGTGGAATAAACTAGTTTTCTTGTTTTAATAAGGAATGGAATGCAATATGAAGAATGGAATGGAATATGAGGAATGGAATATGAGTAAATGGTTAACTACTGTTAGGTGGTCAGGGACTGGCTGGATCTCCCTAATTGGAACTTATTTATTTACAGCAAATCTATGTCAAACAAATCAAGTAAAACATTTAAATAAAAAAAATATTACAGCAAATCTAAGAGGCCGTGACTAAAATAATGATGCGTCCACGCGTTCGTACAAATAATTTGCTCTGAAGAATAAATCGAAGTAAAGCAAGCCGAAAAAATTCTAACCGAAGAGAAGTCCTTCAGATAACAAAAGCAGAAAGTCCCAAAGATATTTTTAAATGTTTCCACAACTGACTTCTAAGAATAAAACAAAAATTAATAAAACTAAAAACAATTCCTAATTCTCCGCGAGCTAAGATATCAATGCGCGTTCAAACGATAATTATTTGGTATGCGCGTATGAATACAATTAATGTACTTACAGAAGATGAGTGACTGTTAACGTTTGCAGGCTCCTCACTCTCTTTCACAATCCTAGTACACTGTGCTCTGCAACTGGGGACACAACAATACGTACGTCCCATAGCAGAAAATCGTCTCGTACTAAAAACATCTATTCCCCGCCTCTTTTGTACTAAATCTCAAAACTACATAAATTCGACTCAGTACTCCCAAGAGGAGCTAATCACTTTTCGAACTCCAATGACCTGCCGGCATCTGGAATTCATTTTCAGAACAAAAAAACAAAATAAGTTTTAAAAATAGGAAAGCAAAACTATTCACGCAGTGTTATCGTTCTGTAAGGTACAGTATGAAATATTAACTAGCGTTCTTATGTGAAAAACTCTTCCGTATGACCTATTTCTTAGGCCGCCTCTGAAGCTGATGTATCGATTTTGTGAAAAACTTCTTTTCGTCTTCCGACAAGAGTTCTTTAGAATTCCTCAATGGAACGAAATGAAGGTTTATAACGGGCTTGATTAATGCACATAACTTCAGTATGTGAAATTCACTTGAGGAATCGTTCTATTGTTGTGGAGAATTGACGAAAGCTAAAAATTTACTGCTATATAAAAGAAAATCAAATAGCAGAAAATGTTCATAACTTTCGAATTCGTTTCATTTGTTATAGGTGTAGCACAGAAAAATCTTATTCGTTGCGATGTTTTAGAAATGAAGAATTAAACGTGACGGGAAGAGAATTTTATCGCTATAACTGAATGGGAAATTTCGTAAGTCACACATTTTCAACAGAAATTATTCTGTATTACATGAATTTGACGCCCGAAATCGTAGCTCCCTATTGTATTGATAATACAATGATTCATTGGGTGGGTTTTATGGCGTAAGAGCAAAATTTGGCCAAGCAACGTCAAGTAAATGGACATACACGCACAATGAAAGCTTTACTGACACAGAAAAAATACACCCAGGGAGGTATGGAATCTAACAGGATTTGTTGGGTTTTATTCAAGGGTCATAATTGGCCAAGCTGCGCCAAACATCGAATTTGACAGGAATCGAACCTGCACAGTGTACAAAAACTGTTTTATCAAGAACTGAATAAGTTGCGCCAAACGCAAGACTGCATGAGATTCAAAAAAAAATATCGATAGATTATAAATATCAGATTAACCACCAGGTAGGTAACTGAATTAATGTCGCACTGGAGCAACATAACGGTCTATTGGTGACAGATCCGGCATCAATCCCGAAGGGAAAGATCCGAATAATCGTAATTTTGAACCAAAGTCAGATGACGAGGTCAACTCCTGAGCTGACACACCACGTCACATAAGGGCATTTGAGGCCACGAAAGTTTTAATGTGCATCAGCCCTACGTAAGGTCTTTAGTTGGATCGGGTTTCGAACTCTCAACCCTTAGGTTTCTAAGCTGCTATTCTTCCAACCAAGCTACCTCGGCCCCAGAGTAGCCGCCAGACCAACATTAAAAGCTTGATGAAACAAATTAAAACAAGAAAGGAAGATAAACACTTTGAAAGTATGAAAAAGGTAAATGCATTAAAAATCATCATTCTCATCATCATAGAAAAGGTAAAATGTAGAGTTTAATATATATTGATGTGAACATTGATTTAAAATACATGAAATTATTAAAATAGTTTCGATGTCTTAAAAGGCGTATAATTCATGATATGAATAAAAACATTCGGGGCCCCGTATGAAATGACAAAAGCATGAGATTGGGGTAAAAGTAAAGGAAGTTATAAGGGAGATCACTAGGGTACCACGGGGTTGTGGTGTCCGTGTTTATTTGAAGTAAACCCCCGATGGGATGCTATTTTGGCATTGCAATGTTCAGAATTAGCCAGCTAGATAAATCATTCATACAGGGCTGCCACAGCCAAAGTACTTGTAAAATAGTAGCATGCATTTTTAAAAATAAGTAGCAAAAAGTTCCCTCTTAAACCCTGTTTTAGTATCAATTTAGATGTTGAGATACAAAATGAATAGGCTAAAACACAAAATGTGCTAATTATGAAACAAGTATTATATTACATTAAGTATGAAACAAATTTAGATCTCGTCAAGAAATTTTAATTTTGAAATTAAAAAACTAAATCTTTTCTTTGCCCCAGGATTTCGCCACAATCTAATAATCAGATTCCGATGTTTTTCTTTCATGGTTGCCACGGTTTGGCACCAAAACTTTAAAGTTGGCACCCCTTGGAAAATTTTCCCCGAAGAAATATCTGAAAAATATTATTATTTACTAGCTGTACCGAGCCACGCGTTGCTGTGGCTCATCTGGTTAAATTGAAAAGAAAGATTGTCATTGTGCATTCATCCCAAAGGATAAGTTTGCATTTTTGCAATACTTTTCCCATGCTGGATGTTTTGGAAATGTTACACGTGGAGGATTCAATGAATTGCATGTCAAATGGCAATTTCAAAGCGGAATGAGCAGTTCTTCCACCTGGTATCAAAGTCGCAGCTATTCCGGACGACGCAAATGCTAAGGCAATGTGATTTGGGGATCTGATTGCGGCCAGAATCAATTTAATTAGGAACGTTTTACCAGTTCCTCCTGGCGTTACATTTTTATTTATATAGCTAAGTAGACTAAAATATGCGCGTATTCGAATGCAATGTGGCAAAATTTCAAGGCAATCGGTGAAAAATTTTGGGAGATTTTGCGTTAGGAACAAACGAACACTACATTTTTATTTATATAGATTTAATCGTCTATTTATTTAAAAAAGGGGACTAAATTTTAGTTGACAAGAGAATTTTCAAAACAAAAGTCGCCAAAATTTGGAAAATGGAAGCTTTTGAGGAGATTTTGCTTAAAAAGATACCCCTAGTCGCCAAGGTTGAAAAATAATAGCAAAAGGTCGCCCTTTAGTCGCCTGTGACAGCCCTGTTCATAGGATAGATTGGGTGGATTTAATTGCGCAAAGGGACATATTTTGCCAAGTTGCACCAAACACAATTCAAGCAATGTCAAATGGACCTATACACAATTCATAGGATAAGTTGGTTGTTTTTTGGGAGTTTTATGGCGCAAGTGCCCTATTTGTCCATGCTGCGCACAAGACATACACTATCAAGTAATAAACACACAATGAAAGTTTTACCGACACGGAAGAGAGGAATACACCTGACAGGAATCGAACCTGCACAATTCACAGGATAAGAAAAAGGGAAGTTGGATTTTTTGGTTTCATGGCAATTTGATCACGCTGCTCCACACTTAAGGCAGACAATATCAAGTATGGATATATACACAAGGAAAGTTTTTACTAAAACAGAAAAGATAAATACATCTGGGAAGGAATCGAACCTGAGCCGCCTACAACTCGAGGTTGCTAGCGTAGTGGTCATACCTAAGCCATGACGGCCAGGAAAGAGGATGTATCCTGTATGTCCGTACCTACTCTATGAATGCTTTACCTAATGAGATGGACATTTCTAGTTGAACAGATTTTTACATGTCACGGCTATTTAACAACGGTCATGTTCATTCATAAGACTTTTCGGGAGTCAGTTATACGTTAGAAGCTGAATATCAGTATGTTAACAATACTCACCCTTCCTCGACAAAACATCCTGCCTGTAAACTAAGAAAATTCTGTAAAAAACAATTAAATAATTTATTACATTTAAACTCGAGATTCCACTCATTTATCCTTCATCATGAACGTTGATAGTTGTTCGTTTGTATTGTGATATTGTTATTGTATTCCCGATTTGTTTGTGTGATTGTTGTATTGTGTGTCTTACCACGAGAATTGCTCCCGACACTAAGTGTGAATGGTGGTGGTGGTCGCTATCGAAGCAGGGCTTGTTCATTTTGAGTTGGGGCGACACTTAGACATGATGTAATTCGATTTTGTTTATCGTGAATAATGGTGGCGGAAAGAGGTAGTTTACTAGTTTAGATCTTTTCGACCAAAAGACAAAATCTTAACAAATGTATTTCAAAATTAGCATTAAATGCTTCAATGTAACAAACTTTAATGCATTTTTTCAAGCATCCCTATGGAGAATGGCATAGGTTCGTTTCTACTGCAACAGACAGCGGTAGACTTAGCGTTTGAGCACCTCTCGCGGTTGACGTTTTCGTCATCGAAATTATCTTCTTTCTTTCACCCTTGAACGAATCAATCCATCTGATATGTAAATTGCTGATCGGAAAGATTAAAGGTAATTCATTCAAGATAAATTAAATGTGTGTCCATGAAGATTTGTGCTCAGCAAACATTTTAGCAACTAATGCCACTTTTTCATTTCATATCAAGTTTATACAGGTAAGTAGATAATTGAAATAACGTCACACTGGAGCAACACTAACTGGGCAACCGCGGCCCCTCAAACTTATACAGATACAAATATTCGAATAAGGAAGACTGGTTGGTTGAGTTTAATGTCGCAAAGTCAAAAAAAAAAGGGTCCAAACACGGAAAAAGACATCATTCAATTTTTACCGTATATCTTCAGCTTAGAGCAGAAACTCATTAATTGGCATTTTTAGGAAAGGCATTTTTTTATACTAAATGATTATTTTCATGAGAAATAAATTGTCTTTTTGTATTCGGTTTGAAAAAATATATTACTATCAAAATATTTAATTTTTATTTTTGACCTAAAAACTAAGTTAGTCTTTAATCGACTTGTGCTGTAAAATTTGTTTTTGTCAGTGAGTTTCTGCTCTTAGCCAACGATAGGTTCGTTTCCCATTCCAGGTGTAAATTGCGCAAGTCGGCAGGTTACGTGTGTGCCGTGAAAATAAACCACTGGGCCTTGAGAATTTGGGGTAAGGAAATATAGTAGGATATTAAGCATCCAATAATGATTGTAGGCTTAAAAAGCACCAAGCTTGCTATTGTTTCACACGAATTGAAAAATTTTACTTGTTTTTCTTGTTTTCTATCTGTTACTTCCTGGGTCAAATGGCAAAGGGGTAATAACTACTGACTTTAATCATCACTTCTGAATTGTTTTCTCTTTGGAGAAAATAACTTCATTCTTCTCCCTAGGATGCGTGTATGGGAAATTTAGGTGAGCATGCTTAATAAAAATAATCAGACTAAATCCGGCCTGCAGGGTGTCTGACCTATTTGATCTCTGCTGGAGTCGCGAGTTGGATTTAAATCATCCGAAACACTAGTTCTCTTTATTTCAGGGAATTTAATTTTTTGTACCAAATACATTTTAATCTCCCCAGAATATTGGTTACTTTTGAGCGTTAACGAGTGTATACCTATATGTGTATACATCCGATACCGGATTGTATTCAATTTCAAGATTGTCTCTCTATGACGCAGTCGAAATATTTTAGTATTCAAAAAGTCGATAAAATTAAAAAGAGGATTATAGGGAGTTTTGTAGATTTCCTATATAGATAACATGAAAATATTGGATTGCAAATGAAAACTAAGATATTCCTAATGCAATTTATGAAGGATGTTTACAGCAGAAAAAATTGTCTTTTTAACTGAATTGATGTCATTTCAAATATAATCAACTTCAGAAAGATTGAATTAGTTTAGGGTCAAGTAGAACGAAATAAGTATGAGTAACAAATGTAAGTTTGCGGAGATACTTATTTTTATAGATTTGGCTTGATTTAGAAATTTATTAACAAGTTCAAACTTCTTATAAATTTAATATTTGCGTCACGAACTTCCCTACCGTGGAGGAAGCCCATGGTAGGTAAGTATTTTAATTAACGTCATACTGGAGCAACACAATGGGCTATTGGTTACGGTCCGGGATGAATCCCAAAGGGAAAGATCCGAGGACAACATCACGTAATTTTGAACCACTGTCAGATGACGAGGCAACACCTGAGCGGGCACCCCACTCTCAAAACTTTCAAACCAACATGAGGCATTTGAGGCCACGACGAATTTAAGGTGTACCAGCCCCCTTTACACGGTCTTTGGTTGGATTCGAACTCGCAACCCTCCAGTTGCTAATCCGTTGCTATTCAAACCGGGCTACCGCGGCCCAAGGAAACACATGGATCCAGTTATTCATGAAATATTTTTGTCGTTGAAAAACATTAGGAACTAACTAGGAAAGGTCGACTTGGATAAAAATAAAATTGTTCATCACAAATAAACATGTCTGAAAACAATCGACATCAATAAACGATGTTTAGTAAAACAAGGGGGAAAGTTTGGGCACCGTCGAAGTCTTATTACATATTTATACCATTTTTTCGTGAATTTTATTACTAACTTATACCATTAAGTCAATCTGTTAGCACACCATAAATGTTTTTATGAGGTGAAAACAGATTTAAGAGACGCCCGAAACTGATTTCTTAATCTAGATTGGTAACATTATAGCATTCCCCTAAGTTGGTAAAGTTATGGGATTAACCCTAGATTGCTAACGTTATGGGATTAACCCTAGATTGCTAACGTTATGGGATTAACCCTAGATTGCTAACGTTATGGGATTCCATCTAGATTGGTAACGTTATGAATGTGTATACTGTACAAATCTTACCAATTCAATATGGGGTTACGGTTGACTTTGGTTTCATGGCGCAAGAGGCCATATTTGGCCAAGCTGTGCCAAACATAAAGCAGACAACATTAAGTAAATGTACATACATGCAGTGAAAGTTTTTATCCACAGAAAAGAGAAATACACCCAAAGAGGAATCGAATCTGTGCCACCTACAACTCGCAGGTTGCTAGCGCAGTGGTCAAACCCACTGAGCCACGGTGACCCCTAGAGTTAAGGAGAAATGAGGCATATTTACGGCGTCACTGCCATGTTAGTTAACCTAACATTTCAAATTATATTTTAACTGACGAAATTGATTAAAAATAAAGTAATTTGAACTTTCTTCATGTACAAGCGATGATCAATATTTGGGTTAGCAAATGACTGTTTTACATTCAAATTCAGTATGACAAGATGCCTCTACACTCTTAAATTCCTTGGATTAATTCAAAATTATACAATAAAAGGATTGGAATTAATCAATATTCCACGAGTAAATAGCAAAATTTACGAATTATTCCGTATTGTCAAGTTTATAATTTTGGTCATTTGTGTGCACAATCTGAATCGAGGTATAGTAGCACCTTAATTTCTCTACAATCAAACAGTAACCCTACATTCAAATCTTACCTCCTTTTCTTCTCCGTATGTAATGACTTATTTTCCCAGCCTGTAAACTCTTGTCACTTACAACTTCAGATCTCCCAAACCGTGGTTCCAGTTGCTTAAAAAGAATGGGAACACACAAATCTCGCTTCTCCCCTTCGTTCACACGTTCCTTGCCTCATTTGTATTTCTGATTCTGAAGTAAATTGGTGTCTTTGTTGAGGCTCAAAAGAGAGGAATCTCGAAATCCGCATTCGCCGGTGGTCGCGGAGGGGTTCGATGACCCCTGTCCGATTACGGAGGGGGTGGGTGTTGGTCGCACGTGGTTGCGCCATTCCCATGTTGGTCACGCAAATCTCGGAGACATGCAAGGGGAAATTGTTTCCAGGTTTGGTCTCTTTGGGATGATTGGTGGGAGCTCTCGTGCTGTGGTCACCTGAGATCATCGTTTCTACAAGTGATTGTGCGCAATTTGGTGCACGGGAGACATTGATTTTCCTCGATTGCATGCTTTCTTCGGAAAGGCTGTATCAACAAAAACTATAGATTTTTCAGGGTCAACAACTTTTTACTTGGAAGTCGTTTGAAAACATTAAACAAAATATTTTCTTTTTAGTACCCGAGCACTGACCTCTTCGGCACTAGAAGGGGCGAACTGTGAGGGAGCCCCCGTGGGTTAGACATTACTCCTAACAAAGACAGTCACCAACATCCATGCGCTTACAAACCGAGATTTGAACCAGGGACCTACTGAATGCATATAAATACTACGACACTATACCATGTAGGCAGCGTAAGCAAAATCAGGATTGAATGTTTGGGTTTTATGAAGCAAGGTCCAAAAGCTGACAAGCTGCGCCAGAATGTAACAAAATAAAAGTATAAAATATTTAAAAAATGAATAGTTCAAACAAAGATAAAAGGTAGATTTATAACATGGAAAATGTAGAGATGAGAATTGAAATATTCAAACAATAGTCAGATGATAAAACAAGACCATCATCGTCTGAAGCATAAGTAATAGAACAGTAAAATTGAATGCATATATGCATAAAATTTTGAAAGCATGAAATCTAAAGGATTGAATTATAAAAGAATTTGATAAAATAGATTTAAGAGTCATTTTGAATTTGGAAAAAATTGGATGATTTAAAATAACCAATTGAACGTAAAAATGCGAAAAGGTTTGAATGGGGATTTTCCTCAATCAAATATCGCAGATTTAAAATTGTACTTTTAAAAAATTTTAGACGATGAAAAAAAAACAGGACAGAGTTAAAATATGATACACAGAAAAAGGAATAGAGCATGAGTTGCAATTGGGCGCGCGCTCTTCTAGTAAAAGATGACGATGGGTGAATCGTGTTCAATACGAAGGCGCGTGAGTTTAACATCAGTCCTCCACACTGGAGACACTGGCCACTGATGGGTTTTATATAATGTAATTTATTGGCGACTTGCAGGTTCCACGACTCTTGCCACAAGGAGTCGACGAACTCTTTTGTGGATATCTTGATGTCACAAAGAGGAACGGCTTGCTGCAATGGAACGGAAGTTGCCTTCGCAGACTGTCAGCAAGCTCGTTATACTCTTATTACTGGTTATTACTCTTTATGCCCACGTGACTAGGGACCCAACAAAACAGAATATCGAAACCCTTATTTTGCAAGGTACGCAAGATGGTACAAATATCTGACACGACAATATGATTGGTGATGGTATATTGCCCCAGCTATTCTAAGACACTCATGCTGTCAGTGTAAATGCAGAACTTACGGTGGGTACTAGAGGATCTGCTGAAAAGCGCGATAGAGTGCCACCGCTTCAGCAGTGTAGACGGAGCAGGAAGTATTAATTCCGTAACTATAAAAATAGTGATTAGAAAAAGCGTAAGCAAGATAAAATGTCCACATCTACAAACTACTGTCAGGGCCATTCCTATGTATTGTCTACCAACGTGAGAAGAACCTCAATAAGATGTGTAATCAAAAGCATTTGATATTGCTCGTGAACAAACCTAAAAATATTGACAAAAGCATCTCCCATGTTTTCCACCAGTTGGCACGCCTCTCATCTTCGTTTACCTTATTTAAAATCAGAATTCAATTTATTCTTAAATAACTACTTGAATTGGCAGTCACAAATAGCACGTAAATTATATGCATTCCGACACCGTATTAAATCGTAATAACTCAAAAGTGTATATAAGGTAGATGCATATCTGCATACAACCTTGGAAAAAATATCCAATTTATATGTATATGTAATCTTAAATTACACGGTTTTGAGCAGCAATGTTCCAATAAATAATACCATTCGAAGTTTGTAAAACAACAATGGCCATTAAAAGGTTTTATGTATTGAGTAAAACTGGTTGGTTATTTATGGGGCTATGGCCGTATATGGCCATGCTGCACCAGACACAAGACAGGCAATGTCAAGTAATGGACATACACATATGATTAACGTTTTACTGACACAGAACAGAAATACACCCACGAAGGAATCGACCTTGCACCGTCTACAACTCGGAGGATGCTAGCTCAGTGGGCATATCCACTGATCCACGACGGCCCCAAAGTAACAGAACAATATGGTAACCATGTAGATTATTATAATGCAACCGCAAGTTGATTTTTTATCTTATATATTTAGTTAATTCTTGACGAGTTGCTAACTGATCACAATATAAGCAACAAGAAACCATGCTTCAAAAGGCAGTGCAAACTCTTATCTAGTAAATGCAGAGTCAGTGATATTTCCGCATGTATTTTTCTAAAACGAGTTCGTCTCCATGTGTGCAACCTAAAAGCTAATCTGAAATTATGTTATGTAATCTTACTGAGACTCTGATTACCCGAAAAGTTGCTAATCTCCAGGTGAATTAGGAAACGACTTGATAAGTAGGTTAGGTGTCGCACTGGAGCAACACGAAGAGCTATTGGCGACGGTACGGGATCAATCCCTAAGGAAGATCTAAGGACAACCCCTCGTAATTTTTAACCAGTCAGATGACGATAACACCTGAGCTGGCACCCCACTCTCCACACCACGCCAACATGAGGACATTGGAGATCACGACAAATTTAACGTGCACCAGCGCCGTGTAGGCGATGGTCTCTGGCTGGATCGAGTTTCGAACTCACCACCTTCCGACTGCTAATCCGTTGCTCTTTCAACTGGGCTACCGTTGCCCCAGAAACCGACTTAGATCACCACACTATCTCCCAACATAAATGATGGCAACGATGAATACTAACCCCCGACACTTTAGCAGTTGGATTTAAATCTAGAGCAAATCTGAACAAAGTTTGCAACGAAGCATTTAAAGGGAAGAACCAATAAAATGTGTTTATTTTATCAATTATTCAAAATTGTGAGTGGACAAAAATTCGTCTCAATTTTTCCTAGTACCCGCCCATGTTT
Source organism: Meta bourneti (assembly GCA_933210815.1). NCBI lineage: Eukaryota > Metazoa > Arthropoda > Arachnida > Araneae > Tetragnathidae > Meta > Meta bourneti. The sequence goes on along the minus strand of OW119928.1, from coordinate 37,144,356 downwards.
CGTACAATTGTACTTTTTAGACCCTAAATAAATGGTTGAGGTTGGTCCCATCTCACTAATACATTTACAGTTCAATCTCTAAAACTCTACATAGTTCATTTAAGAATCATCTTTACTAACTGTATCAGTATTACCTTCACCCAGAGGTTCATATAAAAGCATATTGCCATCCAAACGCAATGCTTTTACGAGTTCTTGCAAATGTTCCCCATCCAAAGTTGTCCAAAAATTGTTCTTAGAATGAAATTGTTTTGTTGAATTTGAAATGCGTGACTAAAATTGCGCACCGAATTAAGACTATCAAAGTATTAGTGATAATATCGAATATAACCTTTTTCATTATTTCGATTCAACGTGCTAAAAATGTAAAACAATGTCAAACACAAGATCAACGATGAATAGAGAATGAAGTTGATGAACTGTTAGATATAAGTGTTTACAAAGTAATAAATATTGTTACAAAACGGATGAAACGGGATTAATAAAACTAATATTCTCCATGTCTATTGTTTGCAGTAGTAGATAAATTCTATTTAACACGTGCTACCTAAGGAAATAAAATTATACAGTTGTCAATTAAGAAACAAGTATCCATAAAGGACAAACATAACTTGACTTAGATAATACTTAATCTAAATACGAGATTTTGTAATGTAAGAACTACTGTATATCCCTATTTAAAAATGTGTAGATAAACATCTTTCAAGGCACTTGCTATCATAACCCGCTCCCATAAATTTGCAGTCACCTGAATGCAACTAGGCAACTTATTTTTTGGTTTTTGAGATAAATGGAAATACTGCCACCCCAATCCGTTTCATAAATATCTATATTTTACATTTGGAGATAGAGAGAACCTTAAGAGGTCAAAAGAATTATCTAGAGCTTGAATTAAATTCTGTATGATCTCAGCTTCACTAATTTAAGGATCTCAAGATTCACTGTTTTTCGAGTTGTCCTTTGCATTCAGATAGATATTTTATCTCTAAAATGCAAATTAATCTTGTAATATCCACGCATTTATGTCTATCATGAAATCAATGGCTGTTCTCATGATAAGCTAATGACCCATGCGTTATATCATCCATTTAATGTTTATTCTCTCGTCAGTGTTATATACAAGGAGCATCTAAAAAATAATACCTCAAAATTCATATACTGTTCCTTAAGATAGTATGCTTATTTTTAAGAAACAGGAATATATGCAAAGTGCACAAAGTCATAAAATTTAAATTATATAAATTCATAAACATTTAGAAATGCGAAATTAATTAGGTCGATTAAGTATAGACGCACGAAGCTTTATAATTTGAAATCTGTTAGTTGAGGTATGTTTAATTTGGAAGGGGCATTTTCTAGTGATCGGTCCAGTATTTATACGTAATTTGAACAATTTCTATTTGGAAGTGTTTTCATGTAGGCCTAAAGTTATATTTTCATACTTCAAGTAGGACTAATACTCATTGCAGTATAAATTCTAAATCATCTTTGTATAGGTTAAGACTAAAAATTTATTTTTATTTGATTATGGTTTCTTGCTGGTTTTGGCGTTTTATGGCTCAAAAGCCATATTTGATTAAGCTGGGCCAAATGAAACAAGTTCAAACAAAAAATGTTGTGAAAGGGAATAAAGAGGAGTTGGGGAATAGAATAGGCGGAATGAAAGCATTAAAAGATCGCTTGGGTATCCCGGGAGCGAAACCCCGGCTTTACTAGACAGTAAACCCCATCTGTAAAGAAAGGATTCCTAGAGGACCTCGGGTCAAGCTAGTACCTAAAGTAGACCTCGAGATGTGCCCCTGAGTACATTTAAATATGGAGAATCAAGAGAATATCTATTAAAATTGCGATGACTCATCGCAAAAAAACAACTTGTAGTGCAAAATTTTTTTCTAGAAGTTTGTTGAAAGGTAATACTGGCTAAAGTTCTCCAATTATAGAATGAATTCTTACATGTAACAAATACGCTGTAAAGTTGCATAAAACTAGCAAAAACGCTTGTCAACCTTATTTTGCTTGGGGTTTTTACGCTGATGTACTTGAATGGGTTTCTTATGAAATGGATTTGTTTCTTTTTAAAATTTAGATTTGTAAACTTGACATTATGCAGGTGTGAAATAAAGTTAGCAGACCTTAACTTCGAATAATTCTTTTGTTCCAAGCCACCTAATTTCGTAACCAATATTTTCTATGGCATGAAACTGGTCGTCAAGGTACTATAGTTTTACTGGAACTGATCGTAATTTTATAATTTTGAAAAACTGCGAACGTTTGTCACGGTACGAAAGGGAAGTGTAATTTAGTTTTGTTTTATTATTAAATTGAGAAACTTATTTTGTCGCCAGAATTCTTTTGCAAATTTGATCATAATGAATTTTCGAGTTAGGAAAATATCGTCAAAAATGATGCATGTTACAAAAGTTGATACAATTGAACACACGAAATTCGTTATCATTAAATCATGGGAAATATCTAAATCTTCCTTTGTTAATGTGAAATAGTTCGCGAGATTTACCTCGATCTGACTCAGTTCTGTGTCTTTATATCTAAACAATTGTCGCACGCATACAAACGGGCTGTTTTATTAGAATGAGGTTAGAATAAGAGTTAGTATGGAAATAAATGACATCTAAAGGTTATAAGGGCACGCGCAATAACATTAGTAAAAATGTTCCAAATACGAAACAGCGGTAAAATGTGCTGAGGTAAAAAATACAGCCTTGTTTCAGATTTTGCGAAATCATTGCAGTGATAATCGTCACTTGTTACCCTGAATTTCTTGACAGAAAAAATATATTCCATCTGTTTTCCAAATAATTTGAGACCCATGAAGGAATTATATTCTTAACAAAGCCAGAGAACTCGGATACCTTTAAATTTTCAATACATTTTATAGATTTGAAGACATTTACCCAGAACTACGAGTAATGAATATTTCAAAATCAAATCAATCAAGAATGATATTTGCATTTCTATACACTAAAATATAAATATAAGACGTCAAAATTTGATTTGGTTGATTTTCTGCCTCCCAAGATATGAGAACAGCAACCTAATTCTGATCGTATGATTCACATGTGTCGTACCCCTCAAAATCTGAGATCATTTCATTATTTTTAAACTGCTTAACATTAGTTTGGTTGGTTGTTTTGGGGTTTTCTTGCGAAAGGGCCATATTTGACCAAGTTGAGCCAAACACGAGGCAACGTCAAGTAAAAAATATCATGAAAGGGAAAAAATATTGATTGGAAAATAAAGAAGTGGAATGAGGTAGAGCACGATCGCTTTGGTGTATACCTAAAGACAGTAAACACCACGGGAAAAGAAAAAAATCACTTGGGTACCTTGGATCCATGAAGCCCGGCACACCTAAAGATGTGCCCCTGAGGGCTCTAAATATTAGGTAATGTTGAGTCTGGGAGGCAGCAGGGTTATATTTGGTTTTCCGTATTCATTTGTGTTGTTGCACTGGTGTTAATTAAACCGCAACTTGCGGTCTAAGGTGGGTTCAGACTACGATGATTTATACCTACACCGGTATTCGAATCCGGAACTTATACCAGCTTTTATCTGGCGCACTTGAATGGAAGGTTATGTTCAGTTGGTCGGTTGGTTTGGGGTTTTATGGCGCAAGGGCCATATTTGGCCATACTGCGCCAGACGCGATATACAATATGGAGTAAGACACAATGAAAGTTTTACTGACACAGAAGAGAATACATCCAGGGAGGAATGCATCTGACAGAGATTGAACCCGCACTGCCTACAGGTTATGTTCAGATAATGTGTATTTATAAAATAACGTTTATATCCTCAAATTAGCAAATCTACGAACTTGACATTATGAAGTGTAAATTAAAGTTAGCAGACTAAGTACAAAGAAATATTTCTTAATCCAAGAGACATCTAATTATGCAATCAATATTTTCTATGGCATGAAACTCAACAATTCTCTGGCAACACTAACTTTTCTTCTAGATTACAGGGACTTGAGAAAACGTGGGTAACTATAAGTACGCGTCAGGTAGGTTGGTTGGGATGTACCTGGTGCGAGAGCCAACTTTAGCGAAGCTTCGCCGAAAGTAGTTTTGAATTACGCAATGAAACGTGGTAACTATAAGTACGCGTCAGGTAGGTTGGTTGGGATGTACCTGGTGCGAGAACCAACTTTAGCGAAGCTTCGCCGAAAGTAGTTTTGAATTACGCAATGAAACGTGATAACTATAAGTACGCGTCAGGTAGGTTGGTTGGGATGTACCTGGTGCGAGAGCCAACTTTAGCGAAGCTTCGCCGAAAGTAGTTTTGAATTACGCAATGAAACGTGGTAACTATAAGTACTCGTCAGGTAGGTTGGTTGGGATGTACCTGGTGCGAGAGCCAACTTCAGCGAAGCTTCGCCGAAACTAGTTTTAATTACGCAATGAAAGGACTGAAAAAAAATTTCAATCGACAGCAAATGTTTTCAAGTACGCATCACACTGAACGAAGACTGGGAACAATCATACCTTACTCCAAACAGTTGTACATTTTCAATGCTAAAAATAAAATCTGTTTCATGTTTAGGAAACAATTTCATTGTTTGCCGCTGTTTTTTTTCTACTCGAGTGCAAGTGTTGCTTTTAGTGTATTCTGAACCGCTACAAATATCCATTTCAAGACCAGGATTAGAACCCATATCCTTATTGAAATACGAGCCAATACACGTATTCAAATTGAATTTGAAAAACTGGAATTGGAACAATTCTGGTGTACAGTTACAGCCTTATCCACAGCTGCCAAAAGAAGCATTGCACACTTTTACCATTTGCCACAACCTACCTGGTGAAATGGGATTTTCATCACTTTTGCACATAAAAACAAAAGCCAGAAATCGCTTAAATTCAAGTGATGACTTATGCGGTGCTCTTTCGAAAAAAGGAGCCTCGCTTCAAAAGTATTATGATAAACAACGTAGCCATTAAAATTGGGATATTGTTTTTATGTATACGTAAATGTATGTGTTTCTTTTTCAATAAATAAATTATCTTGCAATAGAAGTAATCCTAAACAAAGAAATAGAAACAATCCTAAACAAAGAAATAGAAACGCATTTTTCAAGGGGGTGCGAGAACTTATTTAGATTCAAAGGGATGTCGATCTCTAAAAAGGTTAACCACTGCTGTAATGTTATTTTATCGTGTCATTTTTGAATAAATCTGAGTTCTCATGTTCTAGACTGACGACGAAACAATAGTCAAAAAATTTATCATTTTAAAAAGCTCAAAATGCTTTTAAGAAAAATGAAAATCCCACTTACTCAAAAACACTTCACGCAACAAGCTCTTCAAAAAAGCGAATTCGTCCAGCGAAAGTATCCGGCGTTTGTTTACGCTGCGGAAAGTCAAGCAATCCTTCTCCGAAGCAAGGTTATTCCGCTGTCATGCCCACTCAGGCGTGGAAACTCATTAGAAAAAGCCCGCTCCCCCGAAACTCACAATATCCCGCGCATGCGCCGTCCCTGCTGATTCAATATTAGAGCTGTTGATGTTGCCGTGGTTACGGGAATGTGTATATTCGCTTTCAATATCCCTCGTTTGGCGTAAGGTTTTGTTCTCGGATTGTGCCACTTTTTTCGTTTTTTGAACGCTCTTTCACCATTGATTAGCGTGAGCAAAATGTCTTTTGCACCTTTTTTTCCACGCGAGCGAGCGGATTATGTTCCCGAAAGTCAGCGATGGTAACAGGTTGGGTGGTGTTGGGTAATGGTGTCCTTATCGCTTGTTCTGTTCTCTTTCACCAACCTTGCTGAAAAACGATTACGTTTCTTTGATAAAAATATAAATTTAAAGAATTCGGTTCCATTGTATGGGAAGGTTGGGCGCAAAATGGGCTTTAACACGGATTCAGAACAAAACCCTATCTAGCCGCAAAATTTGATGAGAATTTCATCTCACGCTTCAACCTCAATTTTTGAAATGTCTTCAAACTTATATATTTTTTGCATTAACCTATAAAATACTAGATATCAGATGGAACAGTGTTGCAGCAATGGTATTGGGCAGATTCGCACTGGATAATTTTGATAATGTTCCTCAAGTTATCCACAAAACAGTCATTCATAAACACTAAATATGCTACGTTAAATTCAAAGGTTTGAAACCTTTCACTTTTATCAAAATTACGATGGCCCCTCACCCATGAGAAGTTTAATTTTTTCTCAAATTTATGATCCAATAGAAATTGGACTCTATCCTTAAAGTACACCTTTGTGTGAGGTTACTCCTTCCAGTGTCTAGAGAAAGGTTTCCGTAGCTCAGTGGGTTTGCCCACTGCACTAGCAACCTGCGTGTTGTAGGTACCGCAAGTTTACTTCCTCCCTGGGTATATTTCTCTCTTCTTTGTCCCCAAAACTTTCCTTGTCTGTTTGTCCATTTACTTGACGGGCCGCGATAGCACGGTTGGAAGAATATCGGATCATAAACCGGAGGGTTGCCAGTTCGAAACTCGATCCAACCAAAGACTATCATGGGACCTGGTGAACGTTAAATCTGTCTTGGCCTCAAGTGTCCTGAAGTTGGGCGTGATGTGGAAGTTTGGAAAGTGGCGTGCCAGCTCAGGTGTTTACCTCGTCATCTGATCGTGGTTCAAAATTACGAGGTGTTGTCCTCGGAACTTTACCTTCAGGATTGATCCTGGGCTATCACCAACAGCCCGTTGTGTTGCTCCAGTGCGAAGTAAATTCCAACTACCCTCCCCCTTTACTTGACCTTGTCTTGTATTCATCGCGGCCAAATATAGCCCTTACGCTATAAAAACCCTTCGGGTCCAGAGAAACCACCTGCACACATAATCTTGGAATTGGATGTTGTGGTTTCATGGCGCAAAGTCCCACAATCTTGGTGATGTCTAGGCATTGGCCGGGGGTTCACCAGAGAAAAAGTCAACGCACAGTAAGAGATTTGACCGTCATGAAGAGTAGGTGTTCTGGTTGGTCCGTTGTATTTTACGGTGCAATGGTCATATTTAGCCAAACTGGGCCAAACACAAGACAGACTTTGTCAAGTAAATGGACATAAACACGCAAGGGAAGTTTTTACTGATGCAGAAGAGAAATAAACACAGGGTAGGAGTTACAAGAATCGAACCTGCGCAGCTTATAACTCGCAGCGGTCGTTCAGATCAAAGACGTATAAGTAGACAGCACTCCTAATGAGAGGGGCTTCAAAATGTGCGACCAACATTTCGACTAGTAGTCACGTGACTGCACTGGGGAAAAATTGCCACGGCCGATGTGGTATTTTATCGCCTAGCTTGGTGATATAACATCTTATGACAGGAAAAAAGTGTGAATGCGCATTTCTAGAGTGGCAACAAAAATGGCGAATTCGCCAAAGTCTATTACAATGGCGTGCGGATCAATCACATGATGAATCAATGGATGATCGTCTTCTTACGTCCAGTGGACCAATTAGCTGATGAATGTTCTTTTCCTCCCGGTAGACGAAAGTAGTCTAAAGTATTGGTCACATGATCTTGGACACATAAAAAGTTACCACCTACTCACTCTACTTTTATACCTCCTCTATGGTTCAGCAAGTGACCGCCTTCCGCTACATTTTTTTCGGATACAAAGAATCCGTGGATTCGATGTTGATTCAAGAGCCCTTTTTTAATTACCTGAGATGTTGGCACGCATATATTTGTTCTGCAATCTGCAGTCATCCCTTCATGGCTTCTAATCATTTTTGAGCTCCTTGAACAATAGACACAACAGGCTATTGGCGACGGTTCTGGATCAATCCCTAAAGGAGAGACCGAGGACAACACCACGTAATTTTGAACCACTGTCAGATGACGAGGTCACACCTGAGCTGGCACCGCACTCTCCAAACTTCCACACCACGCCAACGTGACAGTCCAAATGGGACTTTGTTCTTCATAGTTGTATACGACTGTAAACAGTCGCTCAATATTACAGTATAGTAAATTTTATGTTTAGACTATTTAATTATTAATGCCAAAGAATACTCTCCATGCTACTACGTCACAGGGGTGTTCATTTTGTATCAGCTAGGCTAGAACATGAGATCTCTCATTAATTTACCTATTTTAAGATGACAGCTGTTTTTCAACACGAAACTATCCTTTTATATTCAGGAAGAACACAACAAATCTCACTCATCATTTAATACGTGATGAAAGTACATGCATGAATATTATATAATATTATGGCTATCGACAGCACATTATGTTATTGTGAATGGCGTATTACATTTGAGCGTCTGTTGCCTAACTGGTGGGGCCGCGGTAGCCCTGTTGGAAGAGTAACGGATTAGCAACCGGAGTGTTACGAGTTGAATTATTCTTTACACTATCAGTCACCCCAGAATATAATCCCTATTGCGATTTTACCCGTTTGGACAAGCGTGATTTGAAAGTTATACCCAATTTCGATCGAGGCTATAAGGATAACTTTGTGAACCCGAACCTCTTCTCGCATTCCACTCACACAGCAGTTGTGAGCGTAAACCGACCTGCGCATTTGACGTACACATATCAAGTGCATATCCGAAGGTCAACGGCACATTTTCCTCATTAGGTCTTCCAACAAGCGCTGAGTGCACGCAATGGTGCTTAACTTCTTTGATCTTATAGGAACTGATGGATCTTATAGGAACTGAGGTTCCTCGGATGCATGTTTCCTATGGGAGAAGGGATTACCTTGGCTTCCAAGCACTTCGTGAAGTTGTAACTCCCAGGCATCAATAAATTCTGAGTGTCCTGTTTTTGAAACTTAAAATTATCTAAAGCAAGGTGAAGAAAATGTCATATCTAGAAAAAATACACTTAAATATTCTTTTTAAATGCCAACTGGCGGCTACTTGTGAAGGAGCGGTCAGTTGTTGTTAAGCCGCCGTTACTCTCCTAACAAAAGCAATTACCACTATCCATGTAGGTAGGTATTTCAATTAACGTCGCACTGGAGCAACATAAAAGGGCTATTGGTGACGGTCCGGTATCAAACCCGAAGGGAAAGATCCGAGGACCACACCACGTAATTTTGAACCACGGTCAGATGACGAGGTCACACCTGAGCTGGCACGTCACTTTCCAGATTCCACACCATGCCAACGACCAACATCCGTGAGCTTACATACAGAGATTCAAATCAGGGACTTACTGGGTGGCAGACAAACGCTATGCCCACTATATCAGTTAGGCAGGTGGGTAGTAGTTGAATTAACATCGCACTGGAGCAACACAACGGGCTTATGGCGACAGTTAGGGATCAATCTCGAAGGGAAAGATTCAAGGACAATACCTCGTAATTTTGAACCACGGTCAGATGACGAGGCTAAGCTTAAAATATGCGTTTCTGAGGTGTGGAAATTATTCTTCGTGTAATGCGACGGATTGTCTGACATTGAGCTTGATTTCCTTCGTAACGCCATTCGTGACATTGTCTCTGAGAATTGAATGACTGCGGGCCAAGGAAAGCAGTCGACATTTCCGCTGAGTGTGTGCACGTCAAACACTGGATCAATACGGCTTTGTTTACCGAGCACTTTTCATCGCGGGATCGTTGACGTTTCTTCGAAGAGCGGTCGATTTGAAAACCGTGTCCCGTAGGGGCTCTTATCGACATGGGGAAAGAAAGTCAATAAGCAGCACAAAAAGTGCATGCTTTTTTGCCTCTAGAAAGGTTGCGGGGTGGGCTTTGACGTATTCTTGCAATTGTCTACAGTAATCGGTATCTTCGTACCCCGCAGTTCTAAATGTCACGAAGTGTGTTTGGGTAATACAGCGAAACCTGTTGATTATTGATGAGAGGATGGAGAAATGCACGTGGAGTATATTGACCACAACCTTAAATTGACTTTGACGTAGTGTTGTAATGGTCAACAGTAATCAGAGTCTCTGTACACCGCAGTTCTAAATGTCACGAAGTGTGTTTGGGAAATACAATGAAACCTGTTGATTACTGATGAGAGGATGGAGAAATTGACCACAACCTTAAATTGACTTTAACTTAGTATTGTAATGGTCAACAGTAATCGGTGTCTTTGTACCCAGGAGTTCTAAATGTCACGAAGTGTGAGAAATACAGTGAAACCTGTTAATTACTAATGAGAGGATGGAGAAATTTCCGCGGAGTATATTGACCCAATCTTAAATTCACTTTGATGTACCTAGTATTGTAATGGTCAACAGTAATAGGTGTCTCTACACCGCAGTTCTAAATGTCACGAAGTGTGTTTCGAAAATACAGCGAAACTTTTTGATTACTGATGAGAGGATGGAGAAAATATAAGCGGAGTATAATTGACCACAACATTAAACCGACATAATGTTGTAATGGTTAAGAGTTATCGGTGTCTCTGTATCCCACAGTTTTAAATGTCACGAAGTGTTTTGGGTTGGTTTGTTGTTTTGGAGTTTTATGGTACAAAGGCCATATTTGACCAAGCTGCGCCAAACATAAGACAATGTAAGTTTAAAATGTCGAAAAAAAGAGGGATTGGGGATCAGAGTAGTGGGATGAGAGCAGAAAAGATCGATTGGGTATCCCTGGAGCACGACTCCCGTATTTACTAGACAGCAAACCTCATGGAAGAAGAAAAGATCACTAGAGTTCCTCAGGTCACAGTAGGCCAGTACACACCTAAAGGAAATGTGCCTCTGTTTACAAGTGTGTTTGTGAAATACAGTGAAACCTGTTGATTACTGATGAGAGGATGGAGAAAATGTGTGCGGAGTATATTGACACAACCTCTTAAACTGTAGAAAGATATTTCCAATAACTGCACTGCTTATTGATGCTTTTCTGATGTGATTTTCTATTTTAATCCACTGAGGGAATCACAAGGCATATATCCGTTTTGCAACTTGTAGTCCTCACTGAATAACTTCTAGCCGATTTGGACGTTCTTGACCAAGATTAGCTCCTAGCCTTCTTTCAACTAATGCACGTGGTTTAGTAATGAGGAAAAAGCAATACTACACTACACCAAAATTACACTACAAAAAGTTTCGTAGAGCAATAAACTCAAATTGTATTTTAGACACTGAAATATATTGATTCCATGCTATGTAATGAATGCAAGTAAAGAATTTGCGTTGGTTCTGAAAAATGTCGATCAATCAAATTTTCATAATTAGATTATTTTATTCATGTTTTGATCATGGTTGTGATCAAAACACCCAAGGCCATTCATGAGGTATGACTTACCCACGTTCAAACCTGAGCAGGCCGCTGACACTTCTCAAAAGCATTTAATTTTACTAAGTACGCCCTTCATCCAGCACGTATTCCGAAAATAATTTTGACGGGCTGGCCTTCTTTCTACCGGTTCCCAAAATTACGTTAATTGAGCAGTGTTTGATGATTTTTTTAACTGTTTTCAGACTTGACGAGAAGAATTTAGTTGAATTTCATCTGTAGTATAAGAAACTCCGTTACAACTAACTTCAATGTGTTTTTGATCGCTTTTTAATTCCAAAGCCATTCCGGAAAGGATTTGAGCCCCGTGGACTCTCCCCTCAAAACATCCCTACCCTTGATGAGTGCTTTTTGAATGCACTAATTTAAATTAGAATAAAATTTTCAGATCAAAAGGATCTTTGTCTTCAGGGGCACATATCTTTTGGGTGGGTACGGGCTTCACGGACACGAGGTACCTGAGTGATCTTTTCTTTTCTCATGGGGTTTACTGTCTTTATAGTAAACATGGGTGTCGCGCTCCTGTCATACATCCAAGTGATCTTCTTTCACTTTCATCCCATTCTGTTTTTCAATCCTTTTTCTAGTTTTATCTCACTACTCACCACTCTCATCATCTCACATTCTGTTACCCAAACTTTCTTTTTCCTTTCATTACATTTTTTACTTGACGTTGTCTTGTGTTTTGCGCAGCTTGGCCAAAAACATGGCCTTGAGCCACAAAACTCCAAAACAATATTTCCCTTCGGGATTGATCATAAACCGTCATCAATACCCCATTGTGTTGCTCCAGTGCGACGCTAATTCAATTACCTATCCAAAACAATTACAACGCTGTTTTGTAACAGTTAACTTTTCATGCATGCCCCTAGTACTGTTCCGATTTTAAAGACGTTTCTAGTAAGATCTCTCTATTTCACTTGACCTTCTTAAAATCACACACACACACACGAACTTTCAATTTGTAATTATCTATTTATTAACTACACTAGCTGTTAAGTTTCATATATTAGCATTCTATACTTTATCTATCAAGTAGTGTGTTTTACAAATGTCCCGTGCTTTTGACAAACAATGACAATGAAATCTAAAGAGGAAATATATTTACCAACCCGTGTGAAAAAAAATGCCTTGTTGGGCTTCATCTCGGTAAATATTCAATCCAGTCCGAATAAGTATAAATTTAATGATATCGGAAAATTTATTGCTGACATGTTTATCTAGACACGGAAGCAGGCCGTATCTGTCTTTTAGTGACCACAATTTTTTCTGACTACGTACAAGTGAACATCCAACAACTCATTCAGGAACAGCCCTGATAACACCCCATTAAGATGGGTGACAATCTTGAGTGAAGTGTTACCTAAAGCAGCAGGTTGTGAGAACCTTTTTGAAGAGGGTTGCTTGAACAAAATTTATCGTTGTACCATTAGTAACACGTTGCCAAGATTTCAAAACATTTCTATTACACTGAGTACTAGTGCTATAGTTTAGTGCCCGTGTCCTACACAATATATGAATGAATGCGTATGCATTTCTTTTATAGAGTATGTGCACGATAAAAATATTTTTATGCATTTTATTTCCTTTTTGAAACTGCTTCGATACTCCTGTCTAACTCAGGTATCACAGCCAACGTGGAATGGTAGAAGTTCGTGTTAACATCTAACACTGCTGAAAACCAAAGCTTTAATTTTACTCAGGTTGTTGGTTGTTTGGGGATTTTATTGCGCAAGGGCCAAATTTGGCCAAGTTGCGCCAAACACGGGGCGACGTCAAGTAAAAAAAATTTCTTGAAAGGGGGAAAAGAGGAATTCGGTAATAGAGTAGTAGGAGGAATGCAGAAAAAGATCGCCTGTGTATCCCGGGAGAGCTACTCAGTGTTTACTAAAGACAGTAAACCCCATGAGAAAAGGAAAGATCACTAGAGTACCTCGGGTCCGTAAAGCCCGTACACACCTAAAGGAGATGTGCCCCTGAGGGCCATTTTTCTGTGGAACTGAATAGTTAAGCAAGTAATATAATTTCATTGTACTATTCTAGGCAATATAATTATTTATCAACAGAAATTTTGTCGGTGAAATAACTGGAACCTTTTGAAACTGCAGCTTACAGCCACTTGTAATTAAACAAAATTACTCTCGGACAAAATTGAACAATTTTGTTTCTCCATATTACTATACAGTCGAATCTTGATTATCCGATGTAATATGGACCTAGGCCCCCTCAGATAATTAAAAATTCGGTATGGGAGGGTAGTTGAGTTAAAGTCACAATGATGAGGAACACCCTACTCTCCAAACTTCTATACCATGCCAAGATGAGAACATTTGAGGGCACGATAGATTTAAGGTGCACCAGCCCCAAGAACACGACAGTCCTTGTTTAGATCGAGTTTCTAACTCGAAACCCTCCGGTTGCTAATCCGTTACTCTTCCAACAGGGCTACCACGGCCCCCAAGAAACTCGGATAATACGGGTGTAGTAGCACAGCCTATACGAAATAGAGAAAACATTTACTGTAATACATATTACTACTACTTTTAATTGAAAGAAAGATTAATAATCATCTAAACTCGAATTTGTGCCACGGTATGTATTTATTGTGATAGTTTTATAGCATATTTGAACGTGAGTTATGTACTTTTTAAACTCTTGAAAAAGATCTTAACTGTCTTGTTTCACACTTTCTCGCCTCTTTAGACAAAGTGCTCACTCATACTCGTCGCTTATAAAAACTTGGTATCGATTCGACTAGGATAACACGGATACTCGGTTAATCGGAGCTTGGATAATCAAGTTTCTACTATTATTTCTATATTAAAATAATGCTTATTTCAATCAATGTGCTACTATGTAATAGTGGTAATTTAGTTTTGATAATTTTCAAATTTTAATCATCGATTTTTTTTTACCCCCCAAAAAATTTTTAAAGATATCGTGGATACTCTAGAGAATCATTAATTCAACGATCAACGAGAAAGGGAAAATACCTTTAAAAAGGTTGGAAATATTCCTCCGAAGCATGCAAGATTTTAATTAATTTATTTTAGTCTGTCCAATTAGGTATTCAGGCTGAGTTATGTAGTGGAATACATAACTCAGCTTTTAATGTGCAATGTCTCTTAACTTAATTGTTAAACGTTTACTTAGTGACGAAAACTGTTATTGGAAAATCTAAAGCGTTTATTGACAATGCAATTCATCATGTCAAACTAAGCAAGTGGAAACAATATTGAATCGAGAAATTATATAGATGTAGTTAACAGATTTTGTGTATTCGAGCATCGAGAATAATTTCCATTCAAAGTAATGTTTAAACTTCAAACTCACTGAATCCACATCAGTTTCTATTTTACACTTTTCGAAAGTCATTTAATGTTCATGTATTTATTGAGACTAATTTTACTTTGCACCTTTAAATTCTTGTTTAAGTCACATTGAGATAGTTATACAATTTTATTTTGCTTAACGCATAAAGAGTACAATCTTAAAGCTATAAATAATGATTTATCAGGATTCATTTTGGTCTGGTTCATGCTTTAAATTTCAAATTACGAGAGATACATAAAATTTACGTATAGTACACTTTCATAAAGTTATCGATCTAGGAGCAATCTCATATTTTTACCGAAAGTAAGGTTAAATGTTTACTTTTAGTAAACCTTTGTTAGGTACACAAGAGGTTTAAAAAGAAGTTTAATAACGAATGTCTAATAACATGAAACTGCATACAGGATTACACTGTTCCTTTTAAAACAGGAGCAGCAGTAGCCCGGTTGGAAGAGTAACGGATTAGCAACTGGAGGGCTCCAGATTCGAAACTCAATCCAAACAAAGATCGTCGTATACGTGGGGGCAGGTACATTAAATCTGTCGTGGTCTCAAGTGTCCTTCTATTGAAGTGGAAGTTTGGATAGTGGGGTGCCAGTTCAGGTGTTGACCGTGTCATCTGACAGGGGTTCAAAATTACGAGGTGTCCTCTTTCCCTTCGGGTTTGATCCCGCACCTTCGTCAATAGTCCGTTGTGTTGTTTCAGTGCGAAGTAAATTCAATTACCTACTTACCTTTTAAAATGTTATTTTAAATTTCATGTTTATAAAAATCTAAGGACTCAAAATAGCTAACGGAAAATACTTTTCAAGACTGCGAATTCTCGAGGAAACGTGAAATAAATTATATTGAAACTTTGAGATGAGCGCGACCATTTAATCAATATTTAGCACTAGATGTCTAATTGAAACTTTTCATGACTGAAAGCATTTACTGTTATCTTGCGTGCTACTGAGAAAAAAGAAGTCTGGCCATTTGTTTCATTTCAGATCTCTGTATTATTATTGTACCTTGAAAGTCACTAATGTTAATGACTTAGCGGCTTCGTGAAAAATATTTTGTCCGTGCATTTTTTTTATATATTTTGCACTTCTCTAGCAACACTGAAAATACAAACTTACAGCAATTCACTTAATGAAACAATTGCTGAAAGTAGCACTTTAAATTTTGATCGATTCTTTGGTCCGCATAGTCTAGAAACAAGGCTTATAGTAATTAAAAACACATTAGTGTTGTGCGATCTAAAGCTTTCTTAAACTCGATTAATGATTTACCTGATTTTCTACTGTGGTTGCAATTTTTAAATGTTGGAGGATAAACTACACACGCCCAAAAATTAAGGATAATACGGAATTCGTATTAAGAAAGGTCACTGAGCACGTGCAAGTGATCCGAAAATTCAATTCTTACTGCCCGAGTGAAAACGATCCGATAATTTAATTTTTATTGCAAGCCTGCAAACGATCCGAGAATTATATTTATTATGCAAGCGCAACGATAATAGAACTGTAACCATGATTGGAATGTGATAAAAAGGAATTTGGAATTCAGAAGGATGACAGATGGAGTGGAAAAGGAGAGTTGATCGACGTTCTATATAGTTTTGTTTTGTCTTTAGTTTTCTTAAGAAATGTTGCTTTTTAATAAGCGTTCGTCTCCATGTATGCAACCAAAAAGCCTATCTACAATTATTTGATACAATCGCATTGATATTCCGATCATCCAAAAGGTGAATAAAGTGTGTTTTCCTCTCCAAGGAAAATTAGGCTTGGGTCACCATGCAACGTCCCGACAGTCACTTTATCTCAATCCTATAGAGCAGTGGTTCCTAAACTTTTTGGTCCAAGAACCACATTGAAAATTCAAAATTTTCGCGGACCCCTTGAGATTAAAAAATTAAATAAGGCATATGTAGACCTGCAAAAGTTTTGGTGGCACTTGTTTCTCATCTTGATCAGTTGAAAAATCTGCAGAAGAATCTTCTTGTAACATAAGAGAGGTTAACTGATAGCCCAACAACAGATTCAGTACCCAAAAATCGTACCTTTTAACCCTCAAATGTTTTTTGAAGAGAAATCTCGTCCATCAAGATCTTATACATTTTGCTAATGAAGAGATAGATCGTCATTAAAATATTGCCGATTTTTTTTAAGATAACGAGATCAAGATCCAGTCAGTTTTTTCTAATGATGAGATATCTCGCCTATCAAGATTTGGTCAGTCTTGTTAATGGCGAGACAACCTCGACGAGAAGGTTAACTAAAAAATATGTATTTCGTTTTATGTGTAGAAAGACCAAATACATGCTTCCGCATGCTTCAAAACTTCCATAATTGTAAATTCCATCAGAAAGCAGTTTTGTGGCATACAAAAACATGCATTTTAGTCTTCTCATGAAACGTTTTTAGAAATACCTTGTTTTAGTTGAGGCGGTATAGCAGCCATGATGCGATGTCACTATCATCAGTCAATGGGAAATACTCCCTTAGCTGCAAGCTCAATTGCTCATTTTTTGGAACACATGGGAAATTTTTAATAATCTTTTTTGGAATATAACAACGTTAAGAACATAAAAGAATCGTAGAAAATAGCAGAATATTTTTTTAAGTTCTCTATTTTGCCTAGAGAAATATTGCACGTTTTCCGTGAACCCCCGGGGGTTCTTGAACTACACTTCGGAAGCCACTGCAATAGATTTTCTCGGATTTTGTATGGTCGGAATGGTTTTGGAAGTCACATTGCAACCTACACAACACCAAAGTTTATAGAATTATGTATAGGGACAACACACAACACAAACCAAGGACCGCAATTAACATCGCACTGGAGCAACACAACGGGCTATTGGCGACAGTCCGGGATCAATCCCGGAAGCATAAATTAGAGTTAATACTGAATTCGTATCAAATAAGATCACCTGATTTCAATCCACTAGATCATGCTTGGGATGTTTACGGAAATTGCATTGCAGCGAACGCAACACAGCACAACATGAAAGACGTGCTCTAGAACGAAAATGGGACTTCTTGACACAGGAACTCTTGAACAGCCTCGTCAAAAGCATGCCTACATGTTGTGAGATACGCATACGCGTTAGAGTCAGAGACCAGTACATTTCTATTAGGTTGCTATCAACAGAGCAAAAAATGTTTTTGCAATCACTAAAACCTACAATGTCTTCACCTAAGAATTTTTCTTTTTCATTTATTTCTTTAGTTTCTAGTAGCATTACGAGGGATGTGGAAGTTCTTATTTTATTCCCCATAGGTTTTGGAATATTCATTTGTCATTTGAGGCACTCTGGTGCAGTTATTTGGCACTGAATACATCTTACATTGCATTATCCTTAATTTTTGAACATGTGTTTACCAATCATAATAGATGTAAATCAAACTAAAATGAATGCTCTCAAAAATCTTAACAATTCACGAAATACACATTAAAGATGTGTGTATTTTCACAAATGCATTACATTAGAACATAAATCAAAAACTGTTGATCGGAAGTCTTCCCAGAGACAAGTAAAAGCCGTAATACGTATTATAAATATGTCTTTTTTCCTTAGGATACAAGTATCTTATCCGAGTCCCATAGCTCTACATAGGGGAGTAACTAGATTTCACCATGGTGAATAAATACACTGTAGATTTACTAGACAACTCAAGATTGAACCAAAACCATCCGAAGATAATCTCGTATTTTACATTGGGTCAATCCCCTTACAAGAAAAATGCTGTTCTAAGTTCTTATAGCGTACTTATATCTTATGTATTTGTGAGTACACCCCTTTATCAAAAAACTTTCCATTCCATTCAGTTGTAAATTTAATCTGTGCCGATTGAGTATTTGGGTATTTGGGTATTTCAATTAACGTCACACTGGAGCAACACAATGGGCTATTGGTGACGGTCCGGGATCAATCCCAAAGGGAAAGATCCGAGGACAACACCACGTAATTTTGAACCACGGTCAGATGACGAGGCAACACCTGAGCTGGCACCCCACTCTCCAAACTTCCACACCACGCCAACGTGAGGACATTTGAGGCCACGACAGATTTAACGTGCACCAGCCCCCTTTGTACACGACGGTGTTTGGCTGGATTCGAACTCGCAACCCTTCGGTTGCTAGTTCGTTACTCTTCCAACCGGGCCACCGCGGCCCTGTGCCGATTGAAAGGATGACAAGCTATCGAAGAAGTTATCCAATATTGATAAGCTACAACTGTAATCTTTAAAGTGAAAGCAATTCTCTGGCACGTATCAAGGAAATTGATTGGAATAGCAAGCAGGGCGAAGATAAGATTACTTTGAAACAATATGTCGACACGACAAATGAATTGTTTTTATACGAAATGTACAAAATACTTAAAAGAAGGGAATAAACAAACTCTTTCAGGTCTCTAAATCTTTCCAAATTTACTTACCCTGAAATATATAGTCAAAACGTTCATATGGTTTTAGCTTTATATATTTCTTAAGAACTTTTAAATTAACAGTAGGTAGGTAGTCTAAAGTTGCACTAGAGCAACACAATGGGCAATTGCCGATGGTCCGGGATCAATCCCGAAGAAATTAACTGTAAGACTGAATGCAACTAGTTTGTTTTCTGGCTTAAGAAAATATGGCATGACATACGAATACATATCATAACCTGGATGCAAAACCAGGCAACTCGAAAAACTTATTTTTGAGTAATAAATGAGATTATACACAATTCAATGGCAAGCACTAGGTAACTTTTTCGACCACTTTAGCTCTATCTATCGGCTAATGAAAAATGTAGGTATATATGAAACTGAGGGCAAACTGTTTTCCCTTTATTTCAAAAGCCAAACAATTGAGTTACCTAGTTCTTGCATTCAGGTTACGATATAAAAACAGCGGTCGAAAAATACAAAATATCAAGAGTATTTGATTCAACTGCATACATTTTCTAACTGCACGCGGAAATGCGTTGAAGCACGAATGTGGACATATCACTCGAGAACATTTCATTAAAATGTAAAACGAGGGCATTGACAAGGAATAGGAAACTGAAACTACGGTCTAACTCACAACAATGTTGCGCTACGACGAATTCGAAACTAAACGAATTTAGCTGCCTCAGACAAAACAAAAGAAGGAAATCTGAACCATACCTGTTGCGCTGGGGGACTTAATCCGAACGAGTTTTTTGCAGTGTCAGACAACCAGCACTGCTAATAAGAAAGAAGCACGTGGCCACGGCAACAACACTCTCCTTCCTGGCATTCCGAGACGCTTGTGGTAACTTTTTTTGGAGTGAGCTCTCGCTTTCTGCAATTCCACTTCCTGCAACGGTAGCTGTGGCCCGGGGTTGTCTGCCTGTGTGTCGTCATTCAGGTGTCGGACGGAAACCTCGGGGGTTTCTTTGCGAAGGCACCCAGCCTCGATTTCGTCCTTGCTGGGGTCATCCGCAGAACGTGACGCGGAGACGTCTATTTCACGCTCCGGGGACCGTGTGTGCATCTGAGAGTGGGATTCGGTTTCGAAACCCGATCACGTGGGCCGGAGGGATGGGGTGACGAGGCGTTTGGGTGGATTTTTCGCAGGTTATTCTCACTTGCGGTTTCGGGAAGTGACTAACGTTCAGAATATTGCATGTTTCGATTCACAAAATCGCCAAGGCAGTCGCTACACCTCTGCCCCAAGTCCCAGCAATTAGTCATCTGACCGTGGTTCAAAATTACCACGGTCAGATGACTAATTGTTGTCCTCGGATCTTTGAGTTTGATTCTGGACCGTCGACAATATCCTGTTGTGTTGCTCCAGTGCGACATTAATTAAAAGCAAGTCCCAGCAAAACTTTATAAAGGATCCAGCAAAACTTTATAAAGGATCCGACAAATTAAATTGTGTTCAGTCAGGCTTAAAACTTCACAGGAGATTGAGGGTCTATTGACTCAGGTCCACCGCGCACTCCACAGCCGGCAGAGTAGAGGCAGCGGTAGCTCGGTTGGAAGAGTATCGGATTAGCAACCGGAGGGTTGCGAATTCGAAACTCGATCTAAAGACTAGTATACACGAGGACTGGTGCACGTTAAATCTGTCGTCGCCTCAAATGTCCTCACGTTGGCGGGGTGTGGAAGTTTGGAGAGTGAGGTGCCAGCTCAGGTGTTCTCGTCATCTGACCATGGTTCAAAATTACGTGGCGTTGTCCTATGATCTTTCCCTTCCGGATTGATCCAGAATCGTCGCCAATAGCCCGTTGTTGCTTCGGTCCGACGTTAATTAACTACCTACCTCTTCAACTTGCGGTTTCGAGAGGGGGTTGGGTATTTCAATTAACGTCACACTGGAGCAACACAATGGGCTATTGGTGACGGTCCGGGATCAATCCCAAAGGGAAAGATCCGAGGACAACACCACGTAATTTTGAACCACGGTCAGATGACGAGGCAACACCTGAGCTGGCACCCCACTCTCCAAACTTCCACACCACGCCAACGTGATGCGGTTTCGAGAAGTGACTATCCCCCCGTTCAGGATATTTCGTTTCATTTCATAGAATTGCCGAGGCAGAGTGACGTTTTAACCCTTCCAGGTGGTTTCGACGAGATATTTCGTCCATCAAAATCTGACGTTTTCTTAATGACGATAATCCCGTCAAGATAATCGTCATCTGACTGGTGCAAAATTACGTGGTGTTGTCCTCGGGTCTTTCCCTTTGGAATTGATCCCGGACCGTCACCAATAGCCCGTTGTGTTGCTCCAGTGTGACGTTAATTAAAATATCTACCTACCCGTCGAGATAAAACTACCCTATTACTCCAAGGGTATGTAGGTATTTTTAATTAACGTCACACCGGAGCAACACAACGAGCTATTAGTGACGGTCCGGGATCAATCCCAAAGATATTACTCCAAGGGAATGAAGATCCAAGTGGAAAAACAAATTCTCGGCTTACAAGTGTGAAACACACAGTCCAAATTTTCGAAGTATAATTTTAGCTTTTCTAGCCGACCAATAGGTCAAATGGTCATGGTGCTGCTTTCTAGATCGAAAGGGTTCTGCTTCGAATCTAATGCCCTTGTAGTGCTATAATGAATAATGTTCAGTTGGCGGGGAAATTGAGAGGAAAAGCTTTTCTAAATAAGAATGTTGTGATTTTTAAGCTGTTGAAGCCCACTGTCATTTTTTCTTTGCATGAAGATTATAATTTTTTCTTGAGAAACGTAGTGAATTTAGCTTAGTGGGTAGAATTCTTTTCCTTTCTTTTCTAATAACTTTGTTTTTTGTGACAGTGTTTGTTTTAGTTGTAAGACAAAAATATATTCTACATATCGTTACTTGAATGCAAGAACTAGGTAACTCGAATGATGGCTTATTTTGAATTATACTTAAATTAGTTTAGCTGAGATGCAAGTGATCACCTAAGTGAGTTTAGTGACATATTTCAATGCAAGCGCTATATAACTATTTTGACCCCTTAAGCTATAAGCTAATGAAAAATGCAGGTTTATATGAAAGAAGTAGTGGGTGGAAACATTTTCCTTTTTTCTCAATACCAAAAAGTTGAGTTACCTACATTTTGCATTCGATGACAATGTATACTGGGTTATCAATCGTCAGCTTGCAAGTGAAGTACCATTAAAAACGAGGGAGGGGGACTAATTTTCAAGAAATGCAAAAATTGTAATTTTATCATTTAAACAATTATTTTTCACCTTGTGCCTGCTTAATTGATCAATTACTCAGAGAATACTTTCATTGTGATTATGCATTGCTATAGCAACTCATTAATAAAAATTATAATAAATAATGTACATTCATTTGTTTTGTTAGAAGGGTGATCAAACATTCCCCTAGATAAATGTCTGGTAGAAACTGGAATGTGAAGGGAATATCAACTCTAATCTTAAAGTAAAAAATGTGACCCCAACTATCTACACGTTAGAAATCTGTTGAAATTCCATATTATGCAAAATTAAGAACCTAAAACCATCTTGTAATTTAAAAGGTAGCTAAGTAGGTAGTTCATTAACGTCGCACTGGAGCTATCGGCGACTAACGGGCTATCGGCGACCATCCGGGATCAATCCCGAAAAGAAAGATCCAAGAACAACACCTCGTAAATTTGAACCACGGGCAAATGACAAGGTTAACACCTGAGATGGCGCCCCACTCTCCAAACTTTCACACCACGCCAACGTGGACATTTGAGCCACGACAGATTTAACGCCCCGGTGTACGCGACGGCCTTTGGCTGGACCGTGTAATTTAAAAGAAATTGAAGAAATGAGATCGAAAACAATTTATCTAAAATCTTAACACGATATTCTCTGCCATAATTCTGACTTGAAAAGGAAGCGAAAACTGTTCTGTATAAAATTGAAGTTATTAGACGACGTGATCACAGTAGGTTTATATCTAACTTGACTGCAAAATATCTTCAGTTAATGGCACAGATTTATTCTCAAAGCTCGGCCTTTAATTGAGAATATTGGTGTTTAAAAAACTGAAACCGGTCAGAAATACTCTTGACCCAAGATCCCGAGGAAATTAAAAAATTCTTCCTGTTTGGTACTTCTTATTATCGAGTCGTTGGTCCCGGTCTAATTCGAACTCGTGTAGTAAAAATGACTGTTGAGCGACAAACCACACCGAAGAACGTATATCGAGTGAAAATCAGTTTTTAAACACATTGTATAAAATGTTTGATGCAAAACAAAGAGAGAAGTAAATGTAACCAGTTGAGTCACGCACGCATGGTCATCCAAGCGTGCATATGTAATTTAAATTTCAAATCAAATCCATACTGCAATGAAAGCGTATCTTTTCAGTTACAAAGTAATTTCTTAACCACTTGGTGCGTTTTCATTTTCTTTTTCATCGAAAGAGCAACTACATGATTTCGTTAAAGAAATCAGTCTGGCTAATCAGTGCAGAAACCGTGAAATATGATGCGGAACAGCTATCATTTGAATTTGTAGTGTTCATTTCTGTAAGCTTTTAAAGAAATCAATCTAAAATGCTAAGCAGCCAAATTTTAGATGATCTTACACAACGCTAAGCAGATACAGTAACCCCTTGTTATATAGTGCTTAATTGATCGCTCATTTTTATTTTTCCTTTAATGAATTTGCGTTGTGTTGTTCCAGCGTGGCGTTAGTTAAAATACCTACTTATCCTCAATTAATTTTAGGTATGTAGGTAGGTGTTATACATCGGGCTATTGGTGACGGTCCGTAATCATTTCCGAAGAGAAAGATTCAAAGACAATACTCACGTTGACGTGGTGTGGAAGTTTGGAGAGTGGGGTGCCAGCTCTGGTGCTGTCTCGATCTGACCGTGGTTCAAAATTACGTGGTGTTGTCCTCGGATCTTTCCCTTTGCGATTGACTCCAGATCGTCACCAATCGGCTCCAGTGGGACGTTAATTAAAATACCTACCTACCAAAGACAACACCTCATAATTTGGAACCACGGTCAGGTAGGTAGTTAATTAACATCGCACTGGATCAACGCAACATGCTATTGGTTACGGTTCGGGATCAATCCCGAAGGGAAAGATCAAGAACAACGCCTCGTAATTTTGAATCATGGTTCAGATGACGAGGCCAACACTTGACTGTCACCTTACTCTCCAAACTTCCACATCACGCCAACGCACGAGTCTTATATTGAAGACTCGTGCGTGTACACGAGTCTTGTATTGAATCGAGTTTCAAACTTGCAATCCTCTGGTTGCTAATACGCGACTCTCAACTGGACTAGAACGGCCCCTCGATTAATTTTAAGGGAATTCTCTTTTTTCGCTAAAATTACCGGCGCTTGGGTTACAGCTTTTATGAGATTTTTTATTGACAAAATTATGCAATCAGATAGCTCCAAACTTTCTACGTCTATTATTAATTCGTTTAATCATTTCACTATTATATTTGTTTAATCATTTTCATAGAGAATCACGCCTGCTAACATTCCTCGACCATGGCGCCATGCGAAGTTCCGTGGTCGCTGATTGGCATGATTTCTCAACTCCAAGTGATCTTAAACGAAAACATTAACGGCGTTTTGCTTCATACACATGTAGCTATCGTTTGATGAACCAGACATGCATTTTAAATATGAGGAAATCGTGACTTGTGAAATCCAAATAATTGATTTCGCTAAAATTTGACCGTTTTATGCTATAAAAATATAAAAACGTAATATATCGCTTTTCTGGTTCATTAAGCGATAAAAAGATGTTTCCTCGACATGCTGTAAGAATTTCAAATCGCTCAATCCAATAGTTTTATAGGTATGCCAACCACTTACGAAAAATTTGTTCCGAGAAAAACGCGTTTTAAGTTTTAGCACAGTTGACGTAAACTTAATCAGTTGCAGTATTTTCCTGCTATTCTACTATACCAGTGACATACAGTGTTGTAGATAAGTATAGAAACCTATAGATAAGTATTGTGGTCTTGTGATCGTCATTGATAACAAATCGTAAATTGGCAGCATAAAATTTACATCTTTAATGAAGTGGCTCACGCTCCTAATTCTACATCTGAGTGTCGAATCTTATTGCTTTACAATGGGCCAATTTTACGAATTACGACTTGAAATTTGGCACATGTTCTTAAGATCCTAAAAAAATAAAATTACGTAAAAAACACGATTTTTTTAAGCTGGAAAAAACATCCAGTTAGTGAACAGCAGAGGGAAATCTCAATCTTTTCTGAGGGCCGCAGCCCAGTTGGAAAAGCAGCGGATTAGCAACCGGAGGGTTGAGTTGGAATCCAACCAAAGACCAAAGGGACTGGTGCACCTTAAATCTGTCGTGGCCTCAAATATCATCACGTTGGCGTGGAGTACAAAGATGGAGAGTGGGGTGCCAGCTCAGGTCTGTCCTCGTCATCTGACCGTGGTTCAAAACTACTTGGGGTTGTCCTCGGTTCTTTCCCGTGGGGATTGATCCCGGACAGTCGCAAATATCCCGTTATGTTGCTCCAGTGTGTCGTAAATTCAACGACCAATGTACGTACTTCAGCCCTCTGCGTGTCATTTTTCAAAAGGAACCGAACGAATCAAATTGTCAAACGTTCTACACAGCCCTCTGATGTTCGACAGTGGAGATGGATGACACCGAAATTAAGCCTCACTTGGCGAGGTCGTCATTTGGACGGTCCTCATTCACGTGCCGTTCACCTTCACATACAAGCCGGGTATGCACTAGTTAAATCCGTAAGTTGATAAGTTCTCCTAACTGACGGGTAGCGACTGCAAATTGTCGTCCTTGAGACTAATGTTGATCTGAATTGAATGCTCATTTCTGGCTACGCCCATCCAGGTAGGAGGGGGTGTCGAGGCTCAGTGAGTTTTCCCACTGCGCTGGCAACCTGAGAATTGTAGGGGCCGCGATAGCCCGGTTGAGAGTTGCGGATTAGCAACTGGAGTACCTCTCCAGTTGCTAATGGCAGGAACACCCCTCCAATTGCAGTTAAAGGGGTGAGAGTTCGAAACTCGATCCAACAAAAGATCATCGTGTACATGGTGGCTGGTGCACGTTAAAATTGTCGTGGTCTCTAACGTCCTCACTTTGGCGTGGTGTGGAAGTTTGGAGAGTGGGGTTCCAGCTCAGGTGTCGTAATCGTCATTTGACTGCTGTTCAAAATTACGAGGAGCTGTGCTCGCATCTTTCCCATCGGGATTGATCCTCGATCGTCAATAGCTGTTTGTGTTGCTCGAGTGCGACGTTAATTCCACTATCAATTACCTACCAACTAGCCATGAGAGTTGTAAGCCGCGCAGGTTCGACTCTAATTACCCTGGGTGTATAATATTTCTCTTTTCTGTGTCAGCCTTGTGTGTGTATGTCCATACATTTGATGTCTTCCTTCTGTTTGGTACAGCTTGGCCAAATATGACTCTTACGCTCTAAAACCCAACCAAACAAGTAAGATCTGATATTGAGTAGATATTGGTAGGGAGTCTGATGGCATTAGGAAATGATAGAATAAAATTGGACTATTACGTCACTGGTAAAGGTGGTTATGAGATTTCCCTTTTTAAATAAATACTTCCAGTGACAATAACACGTAGTCATTTTAAAAGTGTATCACTTCACAAGATTTCTACGTAATCCTCTGAACACACTTATATAAGTTGTTGGCACTTCAAATTTTGATTGAAGTTAGTTTTTCTCTTCCATTTCACTAGAAAATCCAAGGAATGTTTGTAGTTTATGCTGTATTGCAACAACCTTTCATAGCGACCTCATTCCTTTCTTCTGCACGTGCGCACGCTACGATGTATATTCTTCGAAATGTGCTACCACATCATGGTCTTTGATGACGCCATATCAGAAATTTCTGCTCCACATTATGCATGCTTTTTTTTTCTTGCGTTTCTCAGTCTTGAAAACAGTAGATTGTTTTGCATAGAAATAATTCCCAATGGAAAAGCAACACTGCTATGCGGTTAATGATATCGTGCACGTAAATGATCACACAACACTGACCTGTTATTGAAACGCAAACGCCTCAAAGCTTTCATTAGAAATCTAATAAAATGTAATAAAGATAATAAACACTGTAAAGCATGAACCTCAATGTGTATTTGGATTATTTATCAATGCTTCGTAACGTTAACGACACGGTCTTTTAAATCACACCTTAATAAATTCAAAGGTGATTCTCTAATATAAGTCACATACCTCAATACCAGTATACTCAATGGACCTTTTCAGTATTTTAATGATCTTTAGTGTAGTTAACATAGTTTAAATTGAAATTAATTATTGGTACAGAGCATAATCAGACAGATATTGCTTGCATTGGTAAACATCAAAAAAATAAATAATTCAGTTACAAAGTTCTTGCCCTTTTAAAGTCACAAATCTTTTGGGACTAAAAGGTCCATCTTCTATAGATGTGGAATTAACATTATTTAGAGCATTTTCATCCTACTTAAAATTTCACTTACTTTAAATTTAAATTATATTACATAAATAATTATACTTGTAATTTCGCTAAAAATTATAAAATATAGAGCGTTATAGAAATTAATCAAGCATTTAGAATTGTGAAATGTTCTATTAAATAATTATATGTTATGCACACACAGAGAGAAAAACTTAATAACTTTTGGTAATCTATATATATAAAAATGAATGTGTGTCTGTCTGTCTGTACTCGATAGATTCAAAAACCATACATCCAATCGCCGTGAAAATTTGGGAAATTATTAGGTATATCCCTAGGAAGGTTTTTGAAAATTTTTAAAAAAATCAGTTTGGGTTCTAGGTGCTCCCGAACAAATATCCCAAAAATATCAAAATAACATTTAATTAGTAATGATGTTTTTATATATAGATATGATGCGTGTGTGTGTATGTGTGTGTGTATATTTTCTATACAAATCTACACCGTTTGACCAATCCACACCAAATTTGGTACACTTATACTTTAGAACACTGCGGTCAGCATAGGCTAACTCTTAACCCCCGTTCTATTGGCCCTGGGGGGCTAAAAACTATTCGAAATCGCAATAGAAATAACATTGAGCATAGATTGATTGCTTTAGGCAGCGATGGTTGCTTTACCAGTGTTGATCGAAAAACAATTTTTTCCGAAACAAATTAAATTACAGTATTTATGTTTGAACTGACTTTTTAGTTCTTCCCATGATGTAAATAAATTATAGATATTTTATTGATGAAGGGGGAAAGAATATTTTAAAATATTTATGTTTGCAAGGAAATTCAAGGAAAGGTTTTCAGAAGTTCAAGGATTATTTTCAAAGAAAGTTGGTGTATATTTCGACCAACTTTCCTTAAATAATTTATTGAATATGTAATGATTTGTAGAATTCTGTTTCACGAGGCTTTTTAGGTAAGGCGTGTAACTTATTTTAAAATGTCCGGAATAGATACATGTGAATCCTCCGTTGAAAGCAGTGATTTTCTTTCTGAAAAATTCTGTAAAATCGACCTACTTTTTGAAAAAAATTTATCTATTCAGTTTAATTTGTCTACACCGATTATATTTATTTCTAAACCAAGCACCGTTATTCCGAAAAGCACAAAGGAAAAACTCATTGATCATAAAAGCGTAATTTTGCTACTCGGTATCTGGCAGCACCAGAATTAATGTTTACTTTTTTTATAAAACTTTCTAGAAAGTTGGGGAAACGGAAACTTAATTGGACTCAAGGTGGAGAACATTCCAGCACCCACTCGATTCTTAGCTGGTCGTATTTGAAGGAAGCTAACTCGGTAAGTCTTCCAGTTTATCATCTTTCAGTGAATTTGACAGTTTTAATTCGCTCTTTTAGTTGATTGTATAAGTGTTTCCTACTTTATTCGACAGTGATAGTGTATATTTTGGATTAATATTTCTAAACTCATGTAAGTACTTCATAATTTTGAATTTGTTTCTTCGTTAATTTTAGCTTTTTATTGTATTCTATAATAGATTTCATTGCTCAGTGAGAGTGTGCCTTTTGCTTAATTTATGAAATACCTTTTTGTATTCATTTACAGATTTCTTTGCTGTAGCAATGTCTCCAAGGAAGCGGAAGGCGATCGGCCAAGTACAGTCAACGGCTAAGATGATGAAAGATAAGCGTAGTCAAGAAACTTCAGAGGAGAGGAATAGAAGACTTGCGATTGCGAGAGAGAGAGCTACTATATTTAGAGCAACAGAGATGGCACAGCAGCATGAAGTCCGACTACAGGATAAGAGAGATAGTGTCAAACGATCACGGACTGCACACCATTTTAGCTTAGCATTGGAACGATTCCACACGATTCGCATAAAGACTACTCGCTGCATGCAAGAGTTACCATTGGGAAAATTGAAATGGTCTGTAGTTACTGTCAAGCCAAAAAGTTTAAATCAGAGTCTACTGGTATTTGCTTCAAAAATGGAAAAAATATTCTCTGCCAACTGGAACCACCACCACAAGAACTTTAGACATAAACATCAGGAGATACGTCAGAGTCGAAGCATTTTCTTAGTAACATCAGAAAATACAACTCATGTTTCCAAATGACATCATTCGGCGCCTCATGAGTTGTTGGACAGCCCGGATTTCCGTCGACATTCTAGGTGCAAGGGCAGATTTACCATAGAGCGGGATCGTTGCTTCCGCTGCCAGATCAACCACCAAAATTTCTACAACTATATTTTATTCAAAACGAACAAATGGAAACTGATCAGAGGTGCGCCTACATCTCGGGAACAAGACGTCAGATTGTGTTAAACTTACAGAGGATATTTCATGAGCACAATAATCTTATTAAAACGTTTGAAACAGCATTGGAACGTATGCCAACAGATGAATATAAAGTAGTCATAAGAGCAGACCGAAGACCAGCAGGTGAACACGAGCGGCGCTTTAACTCTCCTCAAGCAGATCAAGTCGCGGTGGTTATATCAGACGATGAGTTCCATCAACGGGATATCGTTATTCAACGACGAGGTGAATCATTGCAGCGCATTTCGGAAACACATCGATCTTATGATGCTCTGGAGTACCCAGTGATATTCCCCCACATGGTGAAGATGGATATCATTTTAATCTGAGGCAGATCAACCCAAGAACAGGTGAAACAACGAGCAAGAAAGTTTCAGTGATGGATTTATATGCGTACAGATTAATGGTTCGAGATACTGAGCAGTATTCAGGAATCAAATGCATATATTTGCGTCCGAAGTATATAGTAGAAGCTATGAAAAAGTTAAAACGTATTTTCCGTACAACTTAAATGATAGCATTTTTCTGTGAAAGAAAAGTTATTATTCGAATTCACTTTTCAAGCAACATTTAACCATTTCAACCCGCGCAACGCCGGGTAATTCAGCTAGTTTTCATTTATAATTTTTAATGTAATTATGCATTCAATTATTTCATAGTACACAATAAAGAAATTTTTTTTTACTTTACATAACAATACAACATAACTTTAAAAAATCATTCGAAACCTATTCAAAGAAACCAATATTACTTTGTGAATAAGAAAATATTCCACAAACCCTCCAAGTGGTTTCGACGAGATATCTCGTCCATCAACATCTGACCAATTCTGCTAATGACGAGATATATCGTCATCATGATATTGCCGATTGTTGACGATGACAAGATTGAGATCTGGTCAGTTTTCTTCTAATGACGAGATATTTCTTCCATCAGATCTGATCAGTTTTGTTAATGAGACACCTCGTCGAGATAACCAAACTAAAATTTCTAGTTTTCGTAAAAAACGTCGTTTGTATACGAGACAACATACGATAAAGCACACTAGTTGTAATTAATTAAAATCTTTAGTTAGTGAACTTGGTATAATTAAGATAAAGCCCACTAGTAGCAAATTAGTACTTATAACTAAAATTATTAGTGAGTATACAAGGCATACTTACAACTGGTTGCAATTTACTATTCATAACTAAACTTTTTTTAGTAAGTATACATGCATAATTAAAATAAAGAGCACAAGTTGCAATTTAGTATCTGTAATTTTACATTAGTAAAATAGTAATTATATTTTTATCCACTTTTCGTACTATTAATTCCCTTTTGTCAAATAAATCGAAGGATTCCTTAATTTCCCTCAGGGAATTTGATTATTTTATTAAGGCTTGCCCACGAAAAAAACATAAACTGTTCCCTTTTAATATAGAGATAATCATAATCTCCTTAACGTAAATTGCTTACACAAACTATCCTCGGTGAAAATCATTTGAATATACAGAATAAGAACCAACCTGCTTTTGTCAATCTGAGGAAAAGCATCCAAACTCGAGGGTCTACCTCCGATTTCTGAAGGGGGTCGGCATAAATGTGGACAAACGACACCATGTGCAGTTTCTTCGAGTGTGATCCATTGGATTTACGATCTACTTAGCTTCACCGCAATGGCACGGAGTCATTGTTCTCTGAAGGCTATCGAGCCGAGCCATTGTATTCGGAACCGCATCCAACGAGGAGGAAAGGAAACCAGGATAAAGGTCAGAGATCCCGCAGGAGGCAATTTGCACTTGCAGGTTTGGTGTTGGAAATACATTAAGTGTTTTTAGCGGAAACAAATTGGAGTTTGGATCGCCACATGAGAAGTGCAGTGTCGTGTTTCACTTCGACTTCTGTTTTGTGACGCACATTTTTTTGACATTATACCGTCGGCCTACAAGTGGAACACGTTTTGAGTCAAAACTGGTGTTAGAAATATATTAACCCCGCTGGTGGTTGTTTCGACGAGTTATCTCGTCTTTAGCAAAGCTGGATAGATCTTGATGGACGAGATATCTCTTCATTAGAAAACTGACCAGATGAAATATCTGCAATATCTTGATAACGAGATACCTCGTCATCAGCAAAATTGGTCAGAACTTGGTGGACAAGATATCTCGTCAAAACCACTTGGAAGGTTAAATGCTTTTAGCGGAAACGAATTGGATTTCAAAGCTTGCGGGAAATTGTCGTGTTTCACTTCGACTTCTGTTTTGAGCCATACATTTTTTTACATCATATCGTCGGCTTAGAAGTGAAACACATTGAGTCAAAACTGGTATTGGAAACACATTAAGTGTTTTTAATGGAAACAAATTGAAGTTTGGATCGCCGCATTTAAAAAATGCAGTGCCGTGTTTCACTTCTACTTCTGTTTTGAGCCTTACATTTTTTTTGACATTATATCGTCGAAAGTGAAACACATTGAGTCAAAACTGGTGTTGGAAACACATTGTGTTTTTAGCGAAAACAAATGGTAGTTTGGATGGCCGCATGTGGGGGTGTAGTGTCGTGTTTCACTTCCACTTGTTTTGTGCCGTACATTCTTTTTTGACATTATATCGTCGAAAGTGAAACACATTGAGTCAAAACTGTTTTGAAAACACATTAAGTGTTTTAAGTAGAAGCAAATTGGAGTTTGGAAAAATAGTGTCGTGTTTCACTTCTACTTCGATTCATTGTTTCGTGAAGTACATATTTTTACATTATATAATTGGTTTCAAGTGAAACACAAATCAAAATTTTCGAATGTGAGTCTTTTAGCTTTTCTATATCAGAATGCGGTGATCTTTAGACTGGTGAAGTGTCCGTAAGTCAGTTTTTCTTTGCATGAAGATTAGATTTCTTTAGAAACAGGAATTGATTTTACATTCGGGAGTAGAATTTTTCCCTTCGTTTTCTCAGAACTATGGTTTTGATTTAGTTTTTCATTTGCAAGGGAAATATATACATATTTGCACAGACCCTCTCCCCCCAAAAAATTGTAGAATAGTCTTCATAACAAAGAGTCTCAAAATACAGAAAAGATTATTTCTAAAATACTGAATTACATTGATTAAAGTTGACAAAAATAGTTTGTACTCATTAATCTCATTTACATGCAGCATGCATGCATACAAAGTACATTTTGATTCCAGAACGCAACATAACACTGATCGACGAGGAACTCGTTTAGTTAGATATTTATTTATTCATTCTGTCAAGCAGAAATAAATCCACATTTACATGACGTTGGGAAAATACTCAAAAATAACAAAAGGCAGAGCACAATGCGCCAGGTACGTATTCAGAAAATAAATTCGGTGGGGGCCTAATTAATTCTCTCCAATGAAAAAGCCGCAATACTTAATGAATGTTACGTTCAAAGCTTGATTGTTTATTGACATCTACGTGTATTTTCTCTGTGGGATAAGCGAAACTTTGATTTGCGCTGATTAAATTAGCTTCAGTTTGAATTTTTGATACTTCTGAAACCTTTAAAATATTTCGAGGGGGGGGGCCTTCCTCTGAATAATTGCTTGGCCACTCATGTCTAGAGACATAGACATTGTCAGAATTCAGACAAAGGCTCATAGACAAAGAGAATTTTCTCATCTTATCCAAGCCCTTCCCATTCGGTCACATATCATATGGATAGCTCTTTAGCAACCAAATACTAAACATAGAGGACATATGAAAGTAGAGTCAACAAGATTAACCTTTTCGCGTGCCCAGGGTCATGTCATCAAAACTAGTAGTAACGTGACCTTTAGAGACTACTTTCGCCTGTCGGGTGAAAACAAACATTCATCATCTGATTAGTTGAAGGGAAGGGAGAAGAATCCCATCCATTGATTCATCATCTGATTGGTCCGCGCGACATAGTCGTAGACTGACGATTTTACCATTTTTGTAGTTACTCTATAGAAATGCGCATTCACACATCTACCCTGTCATAAGATGTTACATCACTAAACGAGGCATAAGGTGCCAAATCATCCAACCAAGTCAATGTTTCTGAGCAGTCATACGATTATTAGACGATATGTTGGTCACACTTTTTGAAGTTCCTCTCAATAACAATGCTCAGCTTACTTATATATCACGTCTATGATATTAAACGAGTATTTCGTTTGCGAATATATTTTCAAACTTGTCAGACCTTCCACGCCAACGTGAGGACAGATTTAACGTGGTTGTTTTCAAGTTGAATTAATGTCGCAATGGATCCACAGGGGGTTATTGGCGACGGTCCGGAATTAATCCCGAAGGGAAAGATCTGAGGGCGACACCTCGTAATTTTGAACCACGGTCAGACGACGGTAGTGACGAATAGAGAGGAAAGGTGATTTCTACCATATTGTACTAATTTCAATTTCTGCGAGTATCGCACCCACAGAATATAACGTAAATATTTGGTCATCTATTAAGAAATGTAATAGTGATAGTTTTTACCTATATTTATTATAACAGTATTCTAGGACGTATTCGAATGGGGGCTCGAGGCCAGAGCATCCTCAAAATGCTTTTAATATTGCAAAAATAGGTGTTGAAGTTAGATCAATTGGTATGTCAGTTTATTTAAGACCATAAGAAAAATCGTGAACAGCTCTGAAAATAGTCATAGATTTGCAAACGAAATACTCATTTAGTTCTCTTTGTAAAGGTAGCAAAGAATCCATCATTGTGTTACGAGACTGGTAGAATAGGAAAAATTCAGACAAGATGAGAAAAATCACTTGTCTATTCGCTTAGACATGAGTGACTAAGAACGTATTTAGAGAAATAGGC
Source organism: Meta bourneti (assembly GCA_933210815.1). NCBI lineage: Eukaryota > Metazoa > Arthropoda > Arachnida > Araneae > Tetragnathidae > Meta > Meta bourneti. Next base: position 37,109,816 of record OW119928.1, on the reverse strand, counting down.
CACGTCGATGCAATGTTTAAGGCAGTGATTCTCAACCTTTTTTTGTCACGGTACACTTTTAATAATTTAAAAATTTGGCGGAACACTAACAAAAAGATAAATTTAAAAGAATTTTATTTGGTTAATTGATTGATGTACCTAAAATATATTTTGTAAAAATAGCATACGATAATAATTTTCAATGAAATATAAAATGAAATTCCGTTACAAAGTAAACAAAATGTTTATTTAATGATAAATTACAAATTACATTTAATGCGAAATTTGAGCTTGGTGTTTTTTGATAACTTCATTTATATTTGGGCGTAAAAATGATAATGCTACTTTCATTTCGTGATCCAGATTTAAAAGTCTGGATCTTTTTTTTTTCGTTTTTATGTTGCTCAAAGTCGAAAATCCGAATTCGCATAAATAAGATGTGGAAAATTGTAATAACACACTTAAGATTTTTTAAGATATTGTGGGATAATCGTGTCTATAAGATGAATCCAGAACGAATTAATTGATTCTTCTGAATATTTTGAAATTAAATCTCGGTTATTACACACCGAAATTAGTTCTTCCTCTTCTTTCAATGTTAATTCATACACCGACGTGTCGTTTATCACAAAGGGATTTCGAATCCAATCAAATTTTTTATTTTTAAATTTGGAAAGTAATGAACAATTCTTTGCTCTAGTATTGTCAAATGATCAATAACTATTTTATGAATTATTTTATAAGTCTTTTGGAACTGACTCAAACTTTTTCTAAACTACCTTCTTGTGCTTTATTCTTCCATAAAGTAATTTCTTTTTGAAATCCCAACTATTTATCGGTTGAGTTTAAAATATTTTCTTTCGGTCCTTGCACACTTTCATTTATGTTATTAAAAATAACAAAAATATCAGATAAGTAAACTAGCTTAGAACACCATATTTTTTCGTAATCGGAAATCATTATCTTATTCAAAAAATATCCTTATCTCTTTTTTTAATTCAAGCACGCAAGATAAAACTTTCCCTCTGGATAGCACCTAACTTCCGTGTGCAATAACAACGATTCGTATTTAGACTCCGTAGCCTGGCATAATAGACTAAATAGGCGACTTTTTAATGGTCTTGATTTATATATATATATATATATATATATATATATATATATATATATATATATATATATATATATATAATTAATAAAAAATTTTAACACATTGTTCCAGCACTATTTTCAATTCTGATGGTAATTGTTTTGTAATGAGTGTTTCCCGATGCAAAAAACAGTGGGTAACTAATATATCTGCATTATGTTCCCTTATATGAGCTACAAATTCTTTTATAGATCCAGTCATAGCCGGAGCACCGTCTGTGCCAATGCACGAACTCCAGAAATTTTAATTTCTTGTAAATACGAATTAATTTCATCGAAAATATGTTTTCCTGTTGTGAAATCAGATAATTCACGACAACATAAAAATTTATTAATTATATCGTTTCCGTGAATGAATCGAACGAATGCAATTAAATGTGCTTTTCCCGTAATATCAGTTGTTTCGTCGATTTGTAGAGCAAAATTTGAATTTGCAAGAGTTTTAGCACTATTTTCTTCAGTGTTTCGGGACAAGTCTATAATTCTGCTATGAATTGTGTCATTTGAAAGTGGTATTGTACAAATATCAATTTCTGCTGATTCCCCGATCATTCTTTTTACAATTTTATGACAAGCAAGTAATATAATTTCTTCAGCCAAATTATGAGGTTTTAATTTAAGAGCAATTAATTCAGCCACTTCATAAGAAGCTATCTGAGCTTTCTCAGATACACTAAATTGCTTTTGAAAAACCTTTACTTGCTTGGATCTTGCAGATAATGATTTTTGAAAGTAACTTTTGTCTTTTGATGCAAGCAAAGGTTGATTAGTGAGCAAGGGACGTTGGAGTTTGCTCGGAACCATAGCACTGTTTGATAATTTACAACCACTCAGGAACAGTTTGGTCATTTTCCGTTGTAGATGTAAATCCAAATTTTAAGAAGTCGTCATTATACTTACTAAGAACATTACATTTTTTGGCGGAGGAAACATCTTTACTTGTACTGGGTTCGTTAGCCTGATCGCTAACATCATCATTATCGTCGCTAAGCTTTTTTTTATCCATTTTAGGAGGTTCTTTAAAAATAAAAATAATTTTGTCAACAAATTATTAAAAACGATATATCGTATATTACCTTTGAATCCGTTTTAATTAAGTTTGACAACACAATATTCTGGTATTGCACATGCGAAAGCGAATATATAAGTTGTAACCTAAACCTATGCACACATCAAGCAGGCGACTAGTAGACTAAAGTAGTATTGTTGGGGTTAAATCCAGAACCAGTACAGAACTATAATAATCATGCGCATTGGTTCAGCCAGTCCTCGCTAGGAAGGTTGAACCAATTGGAATACTTGTCAGTAGATAGAAAATGAGAGTTCTGGCGCATAAGGGCAGGGAGAGATTGGGAAGGTGAGATTTGGGCAGGGGTGATAAGACTGTTCCGGGGAGGACGTCATACCACGTGACCGGAGCCAAGTGACGTCACACCACGTGACAGGAAGTGGGCGTGTCTGAATAACGTGACGTATTGTTTGTTTACATTTTGGACTTGGAATTTTTTTTGTCATCGACTTCGTGCAGGCGCTGAGTTGTTTCAAGATGGCGTCGTTTTGTTGGAGTTGCCATGGTGATGAATCACTGGTGGTGCCATCTGGTGGAGAAATTCGAAACCCTATTATTTTTAATTAAAAAGGAGTTTCTTGGATTCGAACCCGGGTCCATAGGATCCGAAGTCAAGCGCGCTATCCGTTAGGCTGTAAGAGAGTTAACTTAAGATGGTGAATTAATGTAGTGTTTCTTTCTCTCTTTTGGACTTGTATTTTTTCTTAGTATTAGGAGTGGGTTATTTTTAGAAAATGGTTTGAATAATTGCATGGCGGTTTTAATAAATGATTTTACAAAATAACTGGTGGCGCCATCTAGTGAGGGGTTGAACAAGTAAACGTACCTTTAGTGAAAATAGTATGATATATAAAATAAAATAGATTTACGCGGTTTTCTCAAATTTTAGGCTGAATGACTCGTACCGCCATCTAGTGCTGGAAGAAGTAACAAATAGTTTTAAGAGATTTATTTTATTTTCTAGCTGTAGACTTTTAGCGTGATACTTTAGAATTAACTGGAGAATTTTTTAAAGAAAACAATACTATGAGGGTGGATTCGAACTCAGCAAAAGGTAATCTCGGCCGCCCGTTTTACACAAGCACTTTAACCGTTCGACGACGATCATCTACTTAGTATAATACATATAGAATACTAGCTCGTGAAGAAAGTTTACATCTTAAGGGAGTGAAAGTATGTGTTTTCTTTATTGTGAATACCTTATTGCCCCTGTGAAGAATGAATATGAACATAAAGTTGAATTTACAAGTTTATATCCATAGTCTGTGAATTATATGTAATGACAGGGAAAGTATCAGAATATAGAACTCTCTGGAACTTGTGAGAATATGACTAAGGATTGTTTTGCACGCGTAAGTTAATTAAGATAACAAAAGGAACTGAGTTAAACACAGTCACCGATAGGATACAATCTTAAGTAAATGAGAAGCTTTTAAACACATTGCTATTTAGGAGAATGGTGTTGTTTTCCTGATTGTGAATAAAGCAAATGAATGACATGCTAGAACTACATCACCCAATGAATCACATATGACATGCCCGAACTGGAACTTTCTATAGGGGTTTTAGCTATGAAATAGTGACGAAGGGATTATCTTAATACTCTAGCGTTGGAACTCGGAACATAAGTAATTGAGGCCAACCAATATATGCGAAGATTTTAAGCGTATGAACACTACATGTAAGATAGAATTATAATACGGAAACCTTTTTTATATTTTAATGAATTTATATACAACATGAACTTGAAGAAAATGTGAATGTTTAAGGGTGAATGTTTTGTAGGGAAAATTATTATTACAATTTGAGGGGGAGGACTTTGAGATATGAATAGGACACACAGGCATAACGGTGTATGAAACATTACATTTTTAGGTAAATAAGAAGTAACTAACCAAAGATTTATAGTATACATATTATAAGCGATGGCAAGGAACCGTATAAGATTGATAGTATTAGAAGCCTCTGGAACTTGTGAGAATATGACTAAGGATTGTTTTTGCACGTGTAAGTTAATTAAGATAACAGAAGGAACGGAGTTAAACACCGAGTCACAGATAACGATAGAAACTATTTGATAATAAGAGGCTTTTTAAAGCATAGTTGGAGCATCTTGGGTCTTTGAATTACTTTGCATCTTGTTTTGGGGTTTTTCTGCCCTTTTTCACTGTTTTTAAATAAATCATGGATTCTAAGGACATTAGACCTGCAAAGAAAATGCGTGCAGACAAAGAACTGTGTTTGCAGAAATATTGTAAAGATTCTTTATGTTATGAGTATGGCAAACTGTTTACAGATCGTGAAGGCTGGGCATATTTTCGTCGATTGGAAAACGAATTAACGTACTTAAAGAAAGAGGAAACTACTATTGAAATTTATGGTAAAAAATGTACTGTGCCTCGGCAACTTGTAGCATACGGAGACGTAGGAATAAGCTATGCCTTTAGCGGATCTTGTATTGCAGCCAAGCCTTGGTCTCCTTTACTATTGGAAATAAAGGCAGAAGTGGAACGAATAATTGGCACAAGATTTAATTTTGTGTTGGTGAACCGTTATAAAGATGGTAAGGACTGTATAGGTGCCCATAAAGACAATGAGAAGGACTTGGATCTTAATGCACCCATAGCGTCTGTTTCATTTGGACAGAAAAGGCAATTTGTGTTTTCTAGAAAGAACTACAATTCTCTGAAAATTGTTCTGGAAAATGGAAGCTTGCTTGTGATGAAGTATCCAACAAACCAATTTTGGTTTCACAGCTTGCCCCGTGGGAATGCATTATGGCCTAGAATAAACTTAACGTTTCGTAAAATTCTTGTATAAAGCAGCGATAAACCACTTATGTGCCCCCGAACTAGAACTCAGTGTCGTACACTAGACGATATTTGGACAACGTTGCAATTTATCTTTGTCTTTCTGAATAGTATTTTTTTATAAATGCTTATCTTGTTGTTTTTAAATAAATTTTTTAGCGTGTCTTACCACATATACTGTATTTAGGATTATTTGTTTTTTCATTACATAATTTTATATAAATTGTTTTTAAAATGCAAGATCTGAAATGAAATTTTTCTTTGCTATAAAGATTTATGTTTTTAAGTTAGATGGTTTTACTCAAAAATTAATTATACATTAGATGTTATAGCACATATTTTCAATGCAGAAATTTTGTTTTAAGTATTGTACACACTTAAGTAAGAGTAAGCTTTTGAAAACTTTACAAGACCCGTACTATGAACGTACACATTTTGAATAAGTTGTAATTTATTGAAATCATTTATGCTATAAAATCTAAACCAACTGTTATTTTTTAATTAATCTTTCCTTGCGTATTTTTTAAAATAAATCTTCCTAAATTTCAGTGATTTAATTTTTATTATACAGATTTACAAACTGTTTTTGGATGAAATATAAGGATTTATATTTTTAAAAATTAGATGCTTTTACTCTTAATTATATATTAGATACTATTACACATATTATTATTACATTGAAGATTTTTAAAAAACGTTTAACAATTGAAAATATATATACTTTAAATATTATTACAAACATTTAAATGCAATTTGCTTTTTATTTTTAATTTTACAATTAAGACATTTTTTAAAAGTTTGATTCTTAAAGTGTGTTTTATGCATAGTAAAAAAAACAATACTAAAAAAAAACATGTAAGAGTAAAAATATTTTATACATTAATTTGAAACTTTGCAAGACCCATACCATGTTTCCTTGCACACTTGAAGTCGTGAAAAATAGTTTATTAAAACCATTTGTCCTTGAAGTTCTAAATTAAATGTCCTTTTTCTTTAATGCTTTTGCAAACCACACATTTTACTAAATATGAACTTCCTTTTATTTGAAACCTTATGCATATTGTGCAGTTTAAATTGCAGAGCAAAATTCCAATACTGTACGAAGCTATAAAGTATTTTACAAGATACTTCATATTGTTCTCTTAATTTACATTTAATTCATTACTACGTTAAAGTGGATAGCATGTGAGTTTTCTGTTTTTAAAAATAATGTGTGCACATCTGTACTGCTAAGCAAATTAACTTTTGCCTTTTCTTGATATTTAATGCATAATCTAAATATTTACGCACACCGCTGATTGTTTTACACATGAGTAAAATTAAATAATAACTGAAATTTTAAATATTAGTGTGAATTTTAAAATGAATAAATATTGTTGACATATTGGATTAAATCTGAATTCTATGTATTTTCATTGCAAGAAAAAACAGAGACACTTCTTAAACAGATTGAAGGAAGTCACATGGAAACAAAGTAAATTAGAACACTTTTTAATAGAAAAAAAAAACATTGATTCATATATTTTACAAAACTAATACATTGTAGTAAAAAAGAACTTATTTTTACATACTTGCATTTTTTAAGAGACACATGTTTACGACGAGCCAATTATTAAATGCCATCACCTCAGCTTTGGGGCAATGCAAATTATTTTTGTGATGACCACATGATAGTTTTTGGATCTTTTTGCTGCTACTTAGTGCACATAGTACGTCGAATTTGGGACACCCATATTGTTCCAAGTTGATATTCGGAATATTCAATGCATCTAGGCGTTTCTTTTCCACACAACCACCTTTGTAAGCAACTAGGTACTGAGTGGCACTCTTGGTCTGCTCGTACAATTCTAAAAGCTTAGAGTCTAAACTTTCTAAAGGAGACACACTTTACCATGCCACGGGACAGAAAGGGAGACCACATATGTAATTTTCAACATATCGAACAGTTTTTTTATCTTTTGCACTCAGTTTATGCTTATAAGGCGATAAGTTAAAACGAATACTTGAAGCTACTTGCGATTTTATGGCGATGTATCCGTATTCACGTACTAAGAAACCCTCTTGAGTCTGAAATCCGTCAAAATCCACAATTGCACAAATATTAAACATTGCTATTGAAATATGCTAGCTGTTCTTGGAAAAAGAATTGTAAACTAGAGGCACGAACTGGACTATATACACTTGCTAATCAGTGAATAACACCATACACTTACTAATCAGTAAAGTTAAAATTTATCTTAGTCTTATCTTTTGTGAGTAACTATGAGCGCATAAGTGAAGAATGTACTCAGAAAACATGTGCTTGTGATAATGCACCAAGTAAAATTGTGTGTTGTAATGCAAGAAGATTTTAACGAAAGGATATACTTAAATGTGCATGTGATTTTTCTTTTTACTCTACCACTAGTATCTTAGACAAGTATCAGATTTTTTTTTTTTTAAATGACGAAGAGAAACTTTTCAACACAATCTGTACTATAATTTTACACTTAAGAGTAACAGAGCATAATATAATTTTAAGGAAAATGAGTAATCAGTATGCAAATTTGAAGCCTAAAGTTCCAAACATGTCTATGCTCAATAAACGCCTATCTACGTTTAGAGATTGGCCACGCACAGATGTTGACATTAGGGACTTGGCCGAAAATGGATTGTATTATACGGGTGTCTCGGACGGGGTTAGGTGCTATTGGTGTGGAGGAGGGCTTGAAAATTGGCAAAAGGAGGATATAGTCAGACACGAACACATAAAGTTTTATCCAAAATGTTTGGTAGCCCAACAAGGACCGATTGTTGACCCTAGATTAAAAGGAACACCCATAGATGAAATTGTACAGGTGTTGGATGAAACAAACAATAATGCCAATGTTGTTTGTTTCATCAACACGTGGTATGACGTCATCCCCGGAACAGTCTTATCACCCCTGCCCAAATCTCACCTTCCCAATCTCTCCCTGCCCTTCCTGCCCTTATGCGCCAGAACTCTCATTTTCTATCTACTCTTGTCTGACGTCGCTTATGTATGGGTATTCGCAGTGGCGGCACACTTCAAGAATCTCGCGGCACACTAAAGTGCCGCGGCACAGTGGTTGAGAATCACTGGTTTAAAGGTATCCGAACACGTTGAAAAAGTCATTTTTGACCAAAAATCCCCAAAAAAGGTTTTGATCTCATTGGATAGAGCATTCATTTGACTTTCCAAAACATATTTGATTTTGTCTCTAAGTTAATTAGTTACAGAGGTATTAAGATTTTAATTAAGGCGGGAAAACCGGAAGTAGGTATGGAAAACACCGGAAATGGCCGTGAAAAGACCAAAAACCTGTCAAAATTTAAATTTAAAACTTACTTTTTTTACAAATATAATTTTAGAAAGGTTTCTCAAATGTTTAAATAGTTTCTCTTTGACTGTTTATTTAAATTAAAAACATAACAATTAACACTTCAAATGCATTTTTCTCTAAATAAATTTTTATGCATTATTTCCTCACTTCGAATGTTATCACACAAAAAGTTATTGATGGATTCACGTAAAACTTTGAGAACTTGTTCTTTATAATGTTGTCTAGGGAATGAACTAAAAGAATTATGCTGAGTTAAAAAGTTTTTAAATTTTGGCCATTTATTTAAGAAATATGACTGTAAAACTATCAAAAATCTTGTATTCATTTTTTGACCGCTTGTCAAATTTTTGTTTATTTAAATATCCTTTTGATTCTAGTTCATTCCCTAGAAAAATTCATGTAGTTTATTTTGGTAGTATCATTTTTTAAATTGGTTGAATAGATTTTCATGTAGCACATTTGAAGGTTTTGACAAATTTCTTTAAAATTTCATACATAATTATCATTTTTACAAAAATTATTAATATATATTTTAAATATTTATTACCCAATGCTATTGTTTAATATCACTAAATATAAAAATATCATTAAAATGTTACTATATCGCATTTAAAAAAAGGGTCTCGAACGTGTTCGGATACCTTAAGAACAATCAAAAATACACACAGAAGCGAATTTAATCAGTCATTTGAAGCTTTGTTTATCACGCAGGTAAATTACTTTTTATTAGATGTATCTGAAAACAGTCACAAAAATCATTATACGTAATGCGACTCACAGTATTACGGCCTTTTGTTTAAAATAGGAAATCGGGTAAGAAGGTTAAACCATAGACGTAAAATATACGTAGACTGAGCATTGCTGTTTAGAGGAGCTTCAAAAGTGTGATCAACATATCGTCTAATAATCATATGACTGCTCAGAAAAATTGACTTGGTTGAATGATTTGGCATCTTATGTCTCGTTTAGTGATGTAGCATCTTATGACAGGGTAGATGTGTGAATCCGCATTTCTATAGAGAGGCGACAAACGTAGTGAAATCGCCAAAGTCTACTACTATCAGATGATCAATTAATGGACCAATCGAATGATGAATCAATGGATGGGCGTCTTCTCACGTCCCGTGGACCAATCAGATGATGAATATTAGATTCCACCCAGGAGACGAATGCAGTCTAAGGATTACGTTACTATTAGTTTTGGTCACATTGTCCTGGGTACATAAAAAGGTTACCATGGCTCACTCTATTTTTATATTTCCACCTATGGGTTAGACCCCCTCCAAATTATTTTTTGAATATATGCCTGACAGTATCGATTTTATCTTTCACAAAAGTCAGAAGCTGGTGAAGCATGCAGATATAAAATACACAAGTTCTCAGGTAAATGTATCCTCAGTACATTCTAATACATTTTGCAGTACTCATTTTCAGCATTTTATGCAAGAAACAATAAATGTTTTATACCAGATGAACCCTAGCTCCCTTAAAAATTAATAGTCAATAGCTGAAGTATGCCCGTTTCACCTTAAAAGAGTAACGTAGAAAGAGTTTATAAAATTCCCAATTAGGCACAACCTCTAGTTTCTGATGAAATGAAAATATTATAAGTGTGAGCATCGAGGAACGTTCGTGTTCTGTAATAATGACACTCAAATAAAAAGAATAATTCTAATCACGTTCCCTTCTTCTGGTGATTTTGTAAATTCAGAGCTCTTCCCGTACAAGACAGACAACGCTTTCAACATTTCCCATGTCCAAGACATCACCTGCGATAAGTCGTTACAACAGCTGGGATGTTTGCTTTCTCAATGCAGTCAAAAGCACACAATGCCATTCACATAATAGAAAGTTTTACGTGAACTGGATTTTCACAAATCCATTGTTCCTCACCAAAGAATCCTCCGGTGAACGACTGATCAGCGAAAGCCCGTTGTTATTAAAGATCTCTTGCGCAACGCCAATTTCTTCAGAGGAATGCATTCCTTTGGCAATGAGAGAGAAACTTCCAGAAAAAGAAAACCAACAAGTCTCTTTAACACACAGGCCTTAATTCTAGACGAAGTGGGTCACTCCGCACCAAACAGTGCGTGGTCCGCAAGTTCCTCTAGCAAACCGGTTTGCAACGGACTGTCTCGTCCCAGATTTTACTTTTTTCTTCCAACTCCTTTACTGAATTTCTAAGTCATCTTCGAATCAAAGCGAGCGTGTCTTCTCTTGCGCTGGTGCCGAAAGTGTGGCAATCGCATTCTTTATTTCCGAAGAGCCCTCCGTTGTATTTCAAGGACAGCCCTGGGTTCATTTGTTGTTATTGGAGGATTTCCGTTCCCCCTACTGTGATGTGAGTGTCTATGTGTGGCGCAATGTCCATCTGAAGCCTACCTGCGGATCTCTAATTGCTAGGATGATGATCACCTCCGCGAAAATTGGAACGGTTTGCGTTCTCATCATGGGAATGTACTTGCATGTGGCACAAGGTGAGTTCGACAGTTTGATCAAACATAAAAATAATACTTAACACAGTGGTGTAAGGGCAAACTGACTGATGGCATAACGTCAGAACCCATGCATGCTGCTTATTGGTAACTAGGAATATCAAGAATATGCGAATGTATATCAATAGGAGGATGTCAATATAGCAACTGTACTGGTACTGTGCTTTAACAGTGTTAAAACTTCGTCCATGGATGTTTATTGATAACAGTTCATAAAAAGTAGTGACGGACTGATTCGGATGATAGGTCAGGGAAATACACAACTATCTATAGGCCTCCGGGGTTGAGAACTTTGAAATTTTGAAAGTAAAATGTGAAATCTTAGGCAGCTAGTTTTGGGCAGTTTTTAAATAGTTAGGCGTCAATTCTTGGTTTCTCATATCACAACTACTTGTTTCTTTTTCTGTACTGAGAATTTTAACGCTGCCTTGATCGCTTATTCAGTAAAAAATCAGCATTGCTACCAATTATAATACAGAATTATTGCTATTGTAGGCTATGATATACTAAATTTCGTTAATTATTTTAACATTTCATTGTTTTCGAATTGGAAAAGCATTTAAATTACCGTATAACATAAATTCTCCTGTCACGTTATTTTTGATATACACTTATATTCAAAATTATCTTTGCATGTTTAAAATCACGGATTTCTCAGAAACTGTGAACTATAATTTTATGAATTTGTGTGAAATGATACATAACATCATAACACATAAATACAGAGGAAAAAATTTAAGAGCACTGCATATGATATAAAACTGTAGCATAAAACAATAAAAGTGGCAATATGTGACAAGGAGAGTTCAGAAAAAAAGAATAACTCAGAAAAAATTAAGGCTTATCAATTTAATATGGAATGTGATCTCCCCTGAAGTATATCACAACATGTTTTAATGCTGGCAATAATGTTGTTAATCATATTATTGGGGAATTAAGTTCCACTCCTTCAGCAATGCGGTCTTCAGGGCATTTATATCTCTAGGAAGAGGATGTCTCCATACAACTGCTTTTCCAAGGTAGTCCCATAAATTCTCTATCGGGTTCAGATCAGGAGATTTTACTGGTCACGGTATTAGCTCAATGGTTTCACTTTCAAGGAATTCGTCAACGATGTTTGCTCGATGTGGACGAGCATTATCGTCCATAAATAAAAAGTCAGATCCATATGCACGTCTGAAAAGCCTTACATAAGGTTCTAAGACCACGTCCTGATATCTCTGGCCGGTCACAGATCCGCTGTTGAAAACGTGTAGGGGCGTACGCCCATATATCATTATTCCTCCCCATACCATCACACCTGCACTAGCGAAATGGTCACGTTCCATAATATTCGAAGGAAGATTTCGCGTTTCTGATTCCCTCCAGATGTAAACACGTTTAGAATCAGATGTTAAACTAAACCTCGACTCATCAGTAAAGAGAACATGAGTCCATTGCTGTTCACTCCAGTTCTGATACTCTTTGCACCAATTAAAGCGATCCCTCTTTTGTTGTGAAGACAGTGAAACAATACCTTGGCTTTCTGCCATAAAGGCCTTTTTCATCAAACCTTCTGTATACAGTTTGCCGTAATACAACAGTTCCAGTGGCGGCTGCAACCTCTGAACTTAACTGCCGAGCAGTAGACTTCCTGTTACGACGGGCAGTTATTGCCAGATATCGATCTTGAGAAGCAGTTGTTATTCGTTTACGACCTTGTCCAGGCCTCCTTACAACAGTTCCAGAGAGAGAACATGAGTCCATTGCTGTTCACTCCAGTTCTGAAATTGTTTCCATAGCGCAGAAACTGTCTGTGTCTTGAAATATCCACACATCTCGCTGCTTCCATGATTGTCTGCCCTGCTTCTAAACGGCCGATAATTCGCCACTTCACAGATTCTTCCAAATGATACTTCGGAGCCATAACAAACCGTTTTGAGTGCTCACACACTGAAATCAAACGCTGTATTGCAGAAATTCACTCAGATATTCACTTTGCGTAAAGCACTTGGTTCACCATCGGAAGGCGTAACGCCTTGATTTGCATATCAGAAACCGTTTGATCGCTTTTGATTGGATAATGCTAATTAGGCTTGTCTTTCACACATTCCCTGCAAAAATGGATTACTCGATTGGATATTTCATGGAATATCATTATTTTTGGGTACCTAAAGATAAATTTGGACATGAGTGTATTTTAATGCAAGGCCTCTTAGAAGCACCATCTTTCCTTCTGTCCTTCACTGATAAAAAATGTGGATTCTTGAAAATTTTTTATTTGACCTTCGAGATGATTGATAATTTTCATTCTCCATCCTACTTTTAATGCAGATCTATTGAGCCCCATCCCCTAAAAAATTGTTTCTTTTTCCCGTTATCTTTAAGTTGAAAATGTATTCACGTGCTCTGTTTTCATATACTTTCTCACTATGAGAGGCATTTTCGGTAAAGCTAAATGTGAATGTGGCTTGTTTCTGTGGTAGAACGTACTTTCCGTATGCGTATTCCGTAATGGTCCGTCCATGGCTGCCCTAAACCGATTCCATCGATTCCCCAAAATGGGACCCTACACATTCCAAGACATCCCGTCACAAATGCGACTGAGAAAAGATCCATTTATTATTAAATAATTTTATCCCTAAGTTATTTAATGACACACTTAAACAATTATTTTTACCTTAAAAATGTTTTCCAAAGTCAACGACTCAATTAACTTCATTTCAAAAAGCGTCATTTAATTATCTTTCATTATAATATTTATGGGCCCTCAGAGATTGATTGAATTGGCCCCCGCACTTCAAAAGCCTTGGGTAACCGGGAGTGAAATCCTCGTCTTCCGGTTGATTTTTGTTAACCATAAAATTCCTCTCGACATTTCCTTTTTCTGTTTTATTTTTATAAACGTTCAAGTTTACAAACTATGACTCCTGCTCCTGCAACTGTTCCATTGATCCCCTTTCACATTTTTATGAAACAGACTTTCCATAACCACCGAATTCATAAAATTCATAAGCTACGACGCATGTTTCTCTCATTATTATTGTCATTGTCATAGACACAGCCAATATGCAGGTTTCCATTGACTCCCTACATTGCATATATGTTACCTTCATTTACGAGAGCTCATAGGTCTGCTTTGTCTTGTGTGTCACCTTTTTATACAACACATACACTCACATCTGATACCCGTGTGTTATAGGTTCTCTATCTATGTTCGTCCTTATCGTGTGGACGTTAGCTTGTACTCGAGTGTTCAGAGGCGGGCCAAAATTTGCCATGGAAAATTCTAACCTGTCTATATTTTGAAAATTAATTTTTTGTTGAAATGTTTTATATTTTCATTTGAATTTAGAAATTTGAAAACATAAATACATATTTTCTAAGATATTATATCGGAATTTTATTCTCTAATTTTGTTGAAGATTCTGATACAATAATTTGTAGAAAATAGGCTGTACGTGCAGATAGATAAATAAAATTCCGAAGAATAATAAATGAACCATCCTATATTTATCATCCCTAATTCACATATTCACTGCCATTAGACCGAAAATGGGAATATTTTTGCCCTAGCTCAGTAAGTAATACTGTATCGCAGAAAAAATGATCGAAGGCCCATTAAAATATGTGTATTATAGAAGAGCTCTCGATATTATTTAACTATCCGTTAGTCGCATTGGTCCTAACAGGTGCATGGTGACCTTTTTTCAATGTTCTTCAATGAAGCAGTACACAGTATAAAAATAGCTGTAGAAAATGTATAATTTATAAATTTAGATAATACATTTTTATAGTTATTTGCTTTTTAGTATGTCTTAGAATATACTAAAATTTTTTTAATGAATTAAATGAATAATTAATATGTGTATAACTAGGAAAGAAAACCTCGAACACTTCACAGATGCACGACGATCTCATTTATTTAAAAAAGACTCCCACGACTAATGAATGAGGATTAAAGTTAACAATTTCAAAACTAAAAAGTTAATAAAATATTTCACATTTCATCTTATATTGCGATACTTATAAATATAAACAGGATTATTTGCAGTGTGGTTTGTCTTTCAACACTTTATACCTTTATAGTGAGATGCTATTTTAATCAAAGTATGGCGTCGCTTAATACTTTGCTTACCTAAGCCCCAATATCCTGTTGCACAAATCGATCAATATCCGGCATCATTTGACTCGCCCGTATTTAGAAACAAGACATTTAACCCAATTGAGACAGCTTTCCTAATACCAATTAATCCGATTCAGAGAGCAATGTTTCTTCTCATTGAAGCAGATGTTCTGTGAATAAAAATTAGTTGAGAAAACTACTTTGGGCATATGTTTATCTAAATCTGTGACATGCAGGTATTACCTTGAACCATGGAGAATCTTGTCCTTGATCCGCAGAGTGAGTCGACTTTAGGATAAGTTGGTTGGTGGTTGCTGTTTTATGTCACAAGGTCCAAAAAAGGACAAGCTGCGCCAAGCGCAAGATAAAACAATTAAACTCGAGTCATAAGAATAGACGTAATTGGAAATCCATGAGTGGTAAATGTCCAGAATAATGCAATATAAAGCGCTCGCATATTACAATATCAGGGTTTTAAATTACTCTAACGTTTAGCTTTCAAAGTTTAATCGAGTGACTGAAATAGGAATAATTAATTTACGAGTAAGGCCTGAAATAGGAATTTTACAATAATTAAATTGCGTTAGAAACGAAACATTTTTACAATTATAAACGTGTCCATTCGAAACTTGATATATAAAATAGCTATCTCAATAACGCTACTCAAACAGCTACCTCAATAGTTGTTGCTTTTTTATTTTCTCTTCTATCTTTTATGTTTTAATTAGTTCTCGAGTATGAAAAAACATTCGTACAGGACAAATAATTTTATGTTAAAGATTCTTTGTCATGCTTAGTTCGTGTGTTTTGAACAAATCTACTTAAATATAGAATCTCAGTTCAATTTCATGGAAATTGTCACCTAATCCTTTCTTCGTTTTGTAATTCAATTCATGAGATATCATTACAGAATGAATGCGGGAATTAATGGATATGTAGTGGACAAAAGTTACATATAATGTATTCCAAATCGTATTTCATTACATTACTTTGTAACGATATTCTTTTTTTCGTTTAAATCAATTAGGACTGGATAAAGTTTACAAAATCAGATCTTTTTTCGAATTAGATTTAAACTATACGATTGATTAAGTTAGAACTTAGGTTTTAACTGTAAAACGTAATGATAGGTAAATTATTCTGTAGCTCAATAAAATTGATTTTACTATGTCAGACTTAATTTGTTTTCAAATATATACTAGAACATTTAAACTTGTTGGTAGATACCGCAGACCTTTAATCGCGTGACTAACAGTAAGGCCTGAAATATGAATTCTATTGGCGTTAGGAAACGGAACTATTTCCATCACAAAAGCAAAAATGAAAACATCATACCGGGGCATTAAGAGCTGAATACCAATCTGTACAAAATATATAGATTTCCTCAATCTCAACTCCACAAATCGTACTTTTCAGTGTTAAAATAACAAAATTCACCATTAGCTATTTCTGCAAGCAAAAACTCAAGATACTACAAAAAATATTATAATATTCACATCATAATACGAATTGATTTTTTAGATATGCTGAAAACTTTTATTGGTCATGATACGTTTTGAATGCAACGCATACCATACGTGTGTTTTCCATGTACAAGTGACTAATTTTAATGCGCAACTTCAATGCTTTTTTTACCAAGTTTTTTAAAAATTAAATAGTAAGTTAATTAATAGTAGCTAATAAGACAGTAATGCAATTGTAAGAATTCGCGAAGACCTATTATATATGTTAAGGAATGCTAAGAACTAAATCCAAAATTAAATAACTGCATAAAATTACACTTCAGATATGATTTATGGTGCTAAAAAAATGTAAATTGGGGCAAAATGAGAATTAAACACTCGATGTTGATAGGTGTGTTAAATCAGATGTGGACTGAAGTAAAAAGAGCAATCAGTTGATTTTGACAGTTAAATGAACGTGAATAAAAAGACCCTTTCTCTTTATATACTTTAAGGTCCCTCACAATCAAGTCTTACCGTATCATGTATGCATATTGCATGAATTCACATAATCTGATTATCAAAGTATTCTCTAAATTTTAGTGGTCAGGGAATGCTTTTCAATTAAGTGTATATTTACAAAACATTTTAATACACTTAACAGGGAAATAACAAGTATTCCCAAATTAATTGATGACGTTTTATGGTGTATTTCATTCGCCATAAAAATGTGTCATTGGTATTATATGAAAAGGAACGTGTCACCAAGAATGATTTTTTATTTCAAAACTTCATTTTATTACTAGTACCCTACGTACTATAAAATATTCTAAATTCCAATATGAGTTAAAACATCAATGAATTGAACATTTTCTTAAATTTTATAGTGAACACAATTATGTTCGCGTGGAACACAAAGGAAACATTTTTTAGTGACGCTGGTTTTTAATATTATTTAAATATCTGCCATTTATCAACGTAAGCAAGGGCACCGAGTGATAAGGGCCCGAATACCCCTTCCCCTATTTTTAGGGTTGGGGCCCTACGCCCTTCTCCAACAAAACGTGAGGGACAAACTACAAATGAAGGATCTCAAGCAACATTGTGATGAGCCACAGAATAAAAATTCCTATTCAAAAGAATTACAAAAATATCCAAGAGGATTAAAAGAATTCCTGATTGTTGAATGAGTGCATAATACTTGAAATTTTAAGATACCTCTGAAGAGTGGATAAATGACCTCTCTTAAATAGTGGATAAATCATTATACTTTTGGAATTTTTTAAAACTAACTTGAAAATTGGTAGCCTGAAAAATTTGAAAGGTGGCTTATCATTATGTAGCCCAGAGCTCTTCAAATGCACAGATGATATTAATAATAAACTACATGAACACATTTTTTTCTGAAAACGCGTCTTCGTGAAGCTACTAAATGTTACTAGCCTCCCTCAATAATTTATCCAAGTTGGTGCCGCTGAATTCAAATGCTTTAAAACAAGGACAACAAATTTATCAAAGCATAAGTGTGTAATCAATTTTCAACAAGCATTATCTCCAAACCAATCATAAATGTTCACGAAATATTTTTCATCCATCGCATTGCATCAAGGCCTTAGTATGGCCTTAAAAACAAGTTCTTGCCAGTGTTTCATAAATCAGACATCTGTTGCTTATCAACAGGAAGTTAAATTGTTCTTGATCATTCCGGAGGTGGAACTAAGCAATTCTCTGCAAGATGGACGCAAACGGGGAGTGGACGCCGTAAAATGAATGCTCTACATACTATCTGGATTTCTGGTGCATGTTGCTTTTCAGGAATTGGGTCGTTACTATGCACGGGTCGATAACGACTGCTTCGGAGTAGTTAATGGAAAGTAATAAACCATTCGATTTTTATTCTTAATAACCATCGATGTAAATGCGATGCCGTTCGTTTTGGTTTCGATGGAAAAAAGAAAGAACACACACGATCGAACTTGTGGCAAGTGACCGTGATCCGTTTTATTGAGGGTGAATGTGGTTCATGCGGGAATGTGTGACGTAGGATTCAAAGAAATTCAGAAACCAATTCCTCTGGTCCAGATAACCACCAGAAATGCCCTCGAGCCTGTCCTTTTGAGGAACTTATCAGTTTGATGGGCACTCCTGGGTAATTTATTAAAACAGTAAAATAAAATATAAAAATAAATAATTACAAATTGTGGTTTTGAAGAAAATCAGCACTGTGGTATTGCAATCCGTATCGCAGGGGTTGCCCATTGTAACACATTTTCCATTATAAATGGTCCAGCTAGAGGTACTTCAGCACATTGTGACAGTCGTGCTGGTTGAGGCATTTTTCATGTATTTGGACGAGATGATGGAAGTTTACTTGTGTCCCCTCCAAGTTTATTGTGAAAGAAAGCCACCTTGTGAAATTATCATCTATTAGCAAAATCTTTATTTTAGCTCCTTAGTATACATGATATTCTGAAGATGGTTTTTAATTGGCGTTTTTTGGAGCAAAACAACCGATTTTATTAACGAATCCCTAACCCTTGGCATCAACCAATACCCAGATGGCATTTAAATATTAACAAATAAGATACAGATGAGTGTAATCTAAAGTACATAACGCATTGTTGGATTATTCATTATAAAATTTTAAAGAAATTTTTTCCCATATAATTAAAAAACTCCTTGATCCATCGTCGAAGATGATCATCTGACAGTGGTTCAAAATTACGAGGCGTTCTTCTCGGATCTTTCCCTTCGGAACTGATCCAAGACAGTCGACAGTTTTTCATTGCTCCAGTGCGACGTTAATTCGACTACCAACAACTAACTACCATAGTCGAGGAACTGATACAACATGCAAACTTGCTTGTTTAATAATTGTCAAGACGAAGAGTGTTTTACTGTTGTAAGGAAAGGGACTCAAACCTACGAATTGATCCCCAACAAAAGGATTCTCTACTTTCCCCCGGAGTTAGTAAAGGTCCCTTATGAGCAAAAAAATTTTAAGGGTTTGTGCGAAATTTCAGGAAAAAATTGATTAATTTGCTATTTAAAATATTCAATTCTTATTTAAATTGCACCACTGTCTATATTTAATTTTGTTGTTATTAACTGTTGTGAAGTTCAGAAACTATAGCATATTGCAAACAACATAGCTTCAGAGAACACCATGATATTTAAGAAAATCGGGGGTTAAAAAAATCGATAGTAAAGCGTTCTGGTTTAAATATGTGACGAGTTAGGTTTCAACAACTTCATAAGATACAAAGTTTTCGTTTCAGACTGAAAAGGGCAACAAGTCTTAAATATTTAAAGGTTCGAAGACTACACGCTGAGAAAGTACTGTAACCATTTAATCTATACATTGAACAAAATCAGAAGAGGAATTCATCTCAATAATCTAAGTTCCGTAAATAGACCCGGTTTCCAGCTTTCGATCTTTTTTCTAAATGAATATCTACTGTCATTATATTGCCAAAAACAAATTTTAAAACATTATATTTCCCTAAATTCCTTCTATTTCTCAATATATATTTGAATTTTAAAACGTTTTAAGTTGGATAAATCTTTATATTTTGGAATATACAATAGTTAATCTTTTATAAGGAATAATTTTCAATAGTGTTTTATGATACCAACTAAACACGTAAATATATATCGTCCGCTCAGAGCAGAAATTTTTAAGATATTTTTTCGGTGACACTAAATGCTTATTTTCACGATGAGAAATATGTTGTCATTTTGTAATCGGTTTAAAAGATTGTCCCACCTATCAAAAAATGCTTATAATTATTTTTTACCTAAAACTAAAAGTTAGTCTTTAGACAGCTGTCCGGTAAAAACACATTTCTGTCAATTAATGAGTTTCTACTCTAAACTTATATGTGCCTATGATAAACTGCATAAATTTACGAATTTAGTTAAAGTTCTTATATTTTAAATTGTATATCATGATTTATTAAAGACGTGTGCATAATCAGGGCTTTTTACATGTGAGCACAAGTTTTTGCCATTCTAAAACTAATATTTATCTAAATTACAAAAATCCTTTTAAAAACTAAATTCATATTTAAGAATTAGTAACATTCAATACTTTTAATACAATATATTTAAAGCCATGTTCTAATACATATATATGTTAATTATCTGACCAAACATTATGTGAATTAAAATGAGTTGAAGATGAAGGATTTTTTTCAGTTTCGTATCGTAATTGGACTTCACATTCCGTGCTTAACCATGCTAGATATTCTTGAACCCAAAAATCATTTCCATTATAAGTAATTAAAGAATAATTTAGTACGCTATGGAATCAAATCAATATTAATTTCGTTTATTTTGCTACAGAATTGATAGCGAATAGTTGTAGAATTTGAAAAGGATAAAAAAATAGTAATAAAGCATTCAATGTCCGTAGCATGTAAATTTTGATTAACGACAAACTAACAGTGATAAATCAAGCACACCTTAAAATTTTCTCAATATTTTATCACTTGAGTTGTTTCAAGACAACATCAGAACGCCAAAATGGGGCTCTGCTTTTCTTTAAAACACTTTCGAAAAGGAAAGTACGTCAGGTTCACTCAAGCGAGATTGAGGTATTTCTGCTTCGGGAAAAGGATATTAAAACAAGAGGCTTAAATCTGTCACACAACACAGTAAAAATACTTACCATATTTATCATCTCAGCGCTTCTTTCGTAGGTTAATCCTTAGAACTCCTAAAGATGAAAGTTTCATATTATGTCTCGATTTTTCCAGTCCTACGGAACACAATTCAAGTTAAAACTGCAACAAAATGTGAAGTGGAACGGCTTAAATATCTTAAACTAGGTTATCAAAGACCAAAAGAGTTTTCACAAGATTTTCTTGAGCAACCGGCTGTTTCTGGAATGTTTACACTACTGTTAAATGACACCATGCATTACCGTTTGGCCGACATCAGTATTATGTATCTAATGGATTTCAATCTCTTATAAAGGAATTTAATGGAAATATTTAAGCATTTTCTGGCTACGCTTTTCAAGACTTGTTGGCATAATGAACGAACTCTTGAAGAATGACACGCTTTTTATCAGAATTAGAGAAAGGTCAGGATGCATGAAGTGTTCCATGAGTTTTAATGCGACTTCGCCGAAATTATTCGGACAGTTTGAAATTGTTATACACATATACTTATATATTATGTTGTAATACTTAAGCTTGTTAAAATACATACTCTCAATCTTTTGATTAGATTGGAGTCTTTCTATTTTAACTTACAATTTTTTCCAAATTTCATCTGCGCTATAAAACTATTCAATATGGGTAAGGAATTTGTCTGGTATACAGTTAAAAGTAGTATTCAGGAGAATGAATGTCAAGAATCTGAGAAAATTTCAACCAAACATGGTTTGTTGGTTGGCCTTATGGTCCAACAGAAGACAAAGTCAAGTATTGTACATGCACACACATTTAAAATTTTACTGACACAGAAGAGAGGAATCTAATCTGCACCGCCTACAACTTGCAGGCTGCTAGAGCAGTGTGTCACGGCGACCCTTCAATCAAAGATGGTATGGTGTATTTTACAACCTTGGGAACGAACCATATCATTCTTAGTTTAGTATTTCTGCTTGCTGAAGGCAGAGCTTTCTCTAAATTTTATTCCTGGAGCTTCACCTAAACTTATTTTAACATTCAGTCATTCTAACACTCACTCTCCCTAAGGACGGTGTTGGTGCAGATGGAACAGTGAAATCTGTTCCAATAGGAATACACATCTGTGCCTCCTGTTTTATTTTCCCCACCTGCCTACTCCTGTTGACCAGCCTGTCATAATTGCCTTTACTAAATTATTTTCCAATAGTTCTCCGTAAAGTATACTGCACTTATGACGTATCTAAGATTCTTACGTCTAGATGGGCATGATAATCTGCATGAGAGGTATCACAATAGGTTTTCCCACTTTGAAACAACTTTCCATTCCTTCGGTAAATTTATGTACCAAGAGGGTCGATCACAAACTGTTATATCCTACTTAGAAGATAAGTAAGGAAGACTGGTCCTTGGTGGTGTAGCAGTATTATAATTGCCTTTCAAAATCCACTTGCGGAAGCTATGTTTGGAGTTTAATAAACCGTGTGCCATGCTGGGTCGGTAATGATCTCAGTAAGCTTCAGAATTCAGATTGGTAATTATGTGTTTCCATTTTAAAAAATTAGAAATACTTTATGCGAAAAAAGTGTGAAAATTGTAGATTAGTGGTTGCTGTAAGCTTTAACGAGTGATAAGTGGATTTATCTCAGTTTAAATATATTCTCCGAAAAAGAAAAGCTAATTGATTATGTGAATAACACATCGTAGTTTGATGAATTTAAGTATCATACATCAATGAGTGGTAATAAAGAGTATATTATTTAGTATAAACATGTTCTGTGGTCAAATAATTAAAGTTTCGTTGTATATATCAGAGTTTAAGTAAAGATTTCTCCGTTATGATCAAGTAATGCTTACCATCAAAATATTTAAGATGTAAGAAATATAGTGAGTTGCTACCTTTTTGTCTTTTCAATTAAATGGCTTTCTTCGAATGCAGTTTTTTAATATTAAATCGAAAAAGTTAAGGGAAATTTATGGTTTACAGAAATTAGAAAAGGCCATTTTATAGTTAAAATAAAGAGATGACACATATTGATATAAACAGCCAAATTTGTCATGTATTAAAACATTATCTTTCTTTCTTTAGAGAACCTTATGGTATTTATTTTTCTTCTAGGTCGCTTACGTCATTGCTACATTTGTCGCTCTCGTGGGGAACTCGGCGATTGCAAAGACCCTTTCAAGTACAACGCCTCTTTGATAGAAGAGGTGAAAGGCGTGGAAGCCACCCCCTGTGCCTCTGGATGGTGTGCAAAAATCATAGAGGGAGAAAATGATGGTAAATAAGTAGTAATGAACAGCAGCTTGTCTAAAGCACAAACGAACGTGATGAAAATAATTTACGAAAAGTAGACAACTCCAAAAACTCGCAATTAATATGCATTAGAACTATTCAGAATCATAGAAACAAAACAATTTCAATTTTGAAGGGTAGGTAATTGAATTAACGTCCCACTGGAGCAAAAAATGGGCTAACTCGCAACCCTGAGGTTGATAATCCGCGACTTTACTAACTGGGCTTCCGCTGCCCCGACTTAATATTTAAACTTAATGGAATAAAAAGGTTACATCTAACCCAAGTCTACAATTTTCTGGAACTTTTAATTTTCTTCTAAAATTTTGTAACGAAAACATTTCTACAAAAATTTGACGGATCAGAACTAATTTCAGAAAGCTACATAGCTTTCGAAACACACTTTTGTCACAAATGAATTTCTGTAAATTTGTGCAACATAATGATTAGAATTCTATTGCAAAGATTTAAATAATCTGATGATTAAATCCATTGTTTCCTCGCTCTACTGAGGCCCGTGTGGTCCAGTTGATAGAGAATCGAATGAAAAACCGGAGTATTGTGAGTTCGAAACTCGATCCAATCAAAGATCATAGTGTACAGGGGGTTTTCCCCAGCACCCCATGACATCTTCAAACTGAGCGATCGGAAGAAATAGCACGAAGCTTTGCGCACATGCTTTGTCTATTTCATTAGAAGGTGGATGCTTTGTTTATTTGTTATTACAAATACAAAGAAAGTATTTTCAATTTTTAAACCTATAAAACAGATTGCACAGTAAAATGCAAAAAACTTTTCTGTTTCCTTATCCTCGAGCTCCTGTAACATGATGACATCCCCTTATGCGGAAGCCCTGCAACAAACTGAACTCTTCCAAACTACTCTCAAATTATCATGTAGTTATCTAGTAAATTTTAAACATTGTGTCTGTCGCACTCACCATTTAAACATCATACTCAAAATACTTAGAGATTCTGGATTTAATAACACTTGTTAAGTTTAAAACTTTTTCCACAACTTGAGTGAAATAAGGTTTTTCTAGCTAATTGTGGGATGCTGAATTCCAATATGACAGGTAAAAATCTCCATCACTTACTGTTTTTTGTATATTATTGTAACAATTCCTATATTTCAAAATATGTATTATAATGCAATATTTTTGCACGTCTAGGAAATGGAAGTAAATGTCATATTTTATTAAACTCAAGTTAAAGCTGAGCTTCAAATTGTAATTGATTACAGCATTTATTCTTCTTGTCAGGTATACAATCACGGTGTTAAAAATTTTAAATACCATGTTTACTGCATGAGACAGGAAAAAGAGTAAACATATATAAATACAGAATAAAATTTATACACTCATTCTCGTATACTCATATATGTAGTTAATTTTGTTCCCTTTGCCATGTCCTATAAAAACCAGTAGTAATCACTCGTTTAAGGATCTTACCTGCCTTGATATCTCTTCTCCATAGTTCGAATACCGTTGCTCCCACATCGCTGACTGCTCCTAGTTTGTCAGGAAAGAAATACAGACGAGAATCTATTAGATGTATTTTTAAGTGTATTCGGCACCCAAAGTTTATAGTTCTTAAGAAGGTCTAAAGGGAGCTGTTAGAGTATTTCTATCAGTTAATAGTAATGATTGTTATGTGATGAGGTTCTTGCTGTTCAATTTTTCTGTAAAAACAGACTCATTCAGTAGTTTCCTTATCTGAGGATCAACAAAGATTCTGTCTTTGAGTTTTGTATCACTTAATTTTGAAAAATGTTCCTTTAAGTGCAAGAAATCTGGGCCAAGTTTTTCCATAGCCTTACCAAAGTGTTTCCTCAGTCCCGGTTTGATATCAAGTGGTGGAGCAAAAATATTGAATATTTAAAGTGGTCATATTTTATTGCAGTGAGAATTTTTTCCATTCTTTATTCTTACAGCATGTATTACTGGAATGCAAGGCTTTTTGTTTCCGTTGTACAAAAGGACAGGTTTAGAATTAACTTTGAATGAGTCGATAAATAGACACTATTTATTATGATCGTAAGATATTCCTAAATCTGTCATCAGCCCTGAAATATCTGAACAAAACACTTATCCTACATTTCATAAAAAGAAGATAGAACCAAATTTCTATTTCTTAACACAGAAATGTGTGTACTCTTAGCTAGAAGGTTCCACTTTTGAAGTCTAGAACCTAAAAATTCAACTTGGTTCAAAAGACGTAGGTCTCGAACGAGATTATTCAGCTCATTTGAGCTTTTTTTCAGTCTTTGTCAATGATCTCTATGATTTTAAAATGAACTCTCCGCACACATAGTAAAACTTATCTAGAACGTTAATAAATCATCGACGGTGTCTTTGTTCCAACTATTGTCTAAATTTTGCCGATAAACGTGTTTCACTTTCAATGAAAAATATTGCAATAACGGTTCGGTTGAGGTTACATATTCTCTACCAGTGGAAAAATCAGTGTTGTCATCGATAAAATGTCAGGTTGCGAATATGAAAATAAAAATATCTAGTGTCGTTTTATATGAAAACGCTTAGGTTTGAAAGATAGCACATATTAAATGCTCAATAACAAAAACTTGATGTGGTGGCCCTTTTTAAGGTCAGATCTGAAACACCAAAACATTCGTTAAAAACATCTAAATTTGTTCATGTTATAGAAACCTTGTATTCATCTTTGTCAATATATTTTCAGAAATCGACACGGCAACTGAACGCATGTGTGTTCAGAGACCTCCCACAGACGGCGAAGAGCGCTGCTCAGACACCATCATTGACAGGAAACGCGTCTACATGTGCTTTTGTCATGGGAACCTCTGCAATGGAGCACAGAAGCTACAGGTCACCAACTACCTGTTACCCATCTTCCTCATCCTTGTTGCACTTGCTGCCAACAGGGCTCACATAATGTGATACTGCCATCGGTAGAATATAAACAAAGTACCCACTGTAAAGTGTATGAATAAACTTTTTAAGCTCAGGATTAAATCACCGTTGAGAATTGTCTCACTTCTAATTGCGTGCCAGTAATTTTGACATTACACAGGGAATAGACATTGACATTGCATAAAGAATCAGCCCAATCGTCTTCGATTGGAAAGAATAAACTTACTGTCTGTTTCCCTTTATACTGCTTTTGTTTCTAACCCAAACGTTTTGTCTAGTCCATAATTTATCATTGAAAGATTTTCTCAACTTTTAAGTTAGTTATTGTCTATTGAAACTATATTTTATGTGTATATTTTATTAGCTTGTTTTTGGAATATATATTTGTTATTGCTAGTACTAATTATAAAGTTTTCATTGCATGCAACGTACAAAAAGTTAAAGTACAAAGATGCAATTTCATTAGCGGACGTCTATTAAAATAACATTTGTTGTTAAGCTAGTATAGAATCCAGTATTACAAGATACACAGAAATTAATTTAATTATATATTTTAAATTAATGAATGAATGAAACTACTTATATCGCTCATAAGTAACGAAAATTAAAAAACAGTATCTCAGTCTAAAAATATAATTGATAGTATTTTAATTCCTCATTTTTACTTGATTTGCTGTAAAAACATTATATTTCGCTGTTTTGCCATCATATTGAAAGGTCAATTTATTATCCACTTCTCTTCGAGGTTAGTGGTAGGCGTTGGTTCTTTTTGTTATAACACATCGAGAATATTTATATAGCAATGTGAAAATGATTTCCAGGGCATGAAATATTGTAAAGAGTATCATATGAGCATTCGGACTTGTAATTTACCGTATGTATGTACCCAATTTGACAACATGAAGATCCATTGCTTCATGATACCTTATACCACATAAGCACTCTTTCACCGCAAAATGGAGTCGAAACTTTGTCGTTAGACAAAGCATGTTTCCATTTCACTCATGTCATCCAAAGAATTTTAATACTCTATCAAACTGAGACCAAGTTTCTCGTTATCTTGCAACCAACAAGGTGTGACATTGTGGACAATCAGCTCTCAAGCTTGTTTCCACGGTATGACTAATATTCTTCATGCCCAGGCTAGTGGATGAATTCTCATTAAATTCAGATGTGATCTGATGTAAGGTTTTTATAGCAATGAGATGCAGTCGACAACTATTTCAACGAACTGTTTGAGATCATATTTTTCCCTTTGATTAGGATTTCTATCGTATTTCATTTTTTGTGACGATCTAAAAAATTATAAAAATTCATGAGTGAAATAAATAGACCTACAGGCATTTCTGGCACCTACAATCTGAACAGATGGCAGTCACTAAAATCGGTTCTGCACTCACTAAAATTTGTTCACTTATGTTTGGATTGTAAATGTTTTACAATTAATTTTAGTCTTCCATGTAATGTGAAAGAAAGGATATTACTGATTTTAAAATTATTCTCTATATGTGTATTTTGTTTAGTTTGCACTGCCAAAAATTATTTGCTACTCCAGATCTCATAGTACCATCTAAAGGCACACTTAATAATTTGTCCTTTCATATAGAGTGCAGAACGCTGTTTATTGTTACAATAATTCATTGGTTCTCATATCTGAAATGTAAAGGATATTAAGTTCAACAGAAAATTATCTACTTTTCAGAAATATAAAGGCTTCTACTTTCATTACAACCAACCTATACATTTTCGTTCTTTAGCCAACATGCATAAATGATATTGAAAAGAAAAATTTTGGAATTTTATTCTCCTAAAATCAAAATATAAGAATTTTGCAAGTGACACTCAATTCTTGTTTACATACTTGAAAATTTGTATAAATAAAAAATATTTATAAATAAAAAGTTTTTTTGCTTGTTTCATTTGTTTCTTTGTGTGCAAAAATTAGCTAATTTTTAAAATAGTCAAAAATAACCATTGTGCTACATTCGTATGATATAAACTTACTTATAAAGTTCTTCAACTGTTTTTCTTTTCATTAATAAAGTGATAGATTGTTTCTGATTTGCTCTAGCACTTCAAAATTCTTAGTTTCAAAACCAAGGAAATGTTTTAATTAAGTAAAATGATACAACTTAGTCCCGTTTTGAAAGTAAAATGGGAATTCTTAACTTCCTATTTTTGTGAAAGATCGACATGTATTTTAATAGATACTGTTTTAAACTGGAATTACAGATAAACGGAACATGCTTTTTTTTAGGAAATTGTGTTATGCTTTGAAATGCTATTACTAAATTTCTTATTTTGTTTGTTTCTTGAAACTTCATAATTTTATAAATTTCTAGAACGTCGCTGATTCGCAATACCTTAAGAGGGTTCTTGGAATGTATAACTGAAATTTTGGCATGAGGTGTCTTTCTGGCTCTTCATAATGCAGTTATTACTGATGTAGTTTTAATTTCAATGAATCAGATTAAAAAATTTAGCACAATTGAATAAGGGAATCTCAGTTTATGGTCACTTGTTTCACTCTGTAGCCTGTTTTGCATTATTTTCTAAAAAACTTGAAAATTGTCACTAAGTGCAAGAAAATAGAAAAATTCCTTTTTTAAAGGATTCTGGGCATTTCTATCAATTGTATTCCTAGTCTATTAATTCTAGAAATGTCCAGAACATGACATTTTCCTACTTTATTGTAAGGGTACTAATAGAAAACCCGTATAAATTATTTCCATGAAATGACACTGCACGGAACTTTACATTTTTGTTTAAATGTTGCATTTATTTTTTGGCTATTAAGTTCATGACTCCTTGTTGTCAAAGCATCTTTAAAAACTTTACATACAAAATTTAAAATCTAAACGTCATCGCAGAAGAGAAAATGAGTCTGAATTAACATTGACTTTGCCGCTGCTTTCTTGCTCTCTATTCCTATAATACAGTTGAACATGCTTATTACGGACAACGATTTAACAGAGAATCCTAGTTCAGAAGAAATAAGATCTAATTATTGTTTCAACATTAAATGTACAGTCACGGAAGATAACCGAATCACCCCTCTTCATTCGAACAATCTTAGCAATATAAATAATTCAAAGATTGCCTTCAACAGGAGCTAACGTCTTCTACAAATTCAAATGCATAAAATTTGCATAAGGGGCCGTCTTCATATGAAATTGAGCACCAACCTCATAATTTTCAATGGAAACTCCCATTTTGACACACAATTTCGAATCTATATTAAAATTTAACTACAGATACCAAATTTCATGTCATTAGGTCTTACCGTTTTGAAGTTATGAGTACCGAAATATTGGAGCTCCTAATGTTAAATCAGTTTCTCAGACTTTTATGGATATCTTCCTAAATAATATTTCTATAGCGCTGATATTTTGTACTATGCTACTGTCAAAGAACCCAAACAAAATCCATTTTATGTATTATTTTAAAAATAGTTTTTAGTATGCAATAATAATTATTAAATTAATATTTGAAAAAATTATGAATTGGAATCTTACTATATTTCGATAGGAATCGATTCAGGACTTCTAATATGACCATGCAAAATTTCAGGTCATTCCAAATGTAAATTTTTGCGTAACATTAAATTTTCCTCATTATGGCGATTTTAGGGGACAACCAAAAGTTTAAAAAACATCTGGGAAACCTGAGGAATGTTTAAATTTTTGAAAAATGGTTGGAAATTTCACTTATGTAATCTAAAATACATTGCCCTTTACCAGTTGTATCGTACAAATCAACTCTAAATCGTACAAATCAATGATCAATTGAATGACTTTATTCACTTCTTGGATGATCGGAATATCAGTTCGATTGTATTAAATATGTATTTATGTATTAAATAATTGTAAGTAGGCTTCTAGATTGCATACATGGAGAGAAGCGTTATATAAAAAATAACATTTATTAAGAACACGAAAGAAGGTACAAAATTATACGGAACATCGATCAACACTCTTTCTCTCCTTTCTCTCCATTTCGAATTGTTCTCAATTCCAAAATCCTTCTTTTATCACATTTTAATCATGGTTATAATTCACAATATTATCGTTTGAGTTTGTATAATAAATGTAATTATTCTCGGATAGTTTACACTTGCATAATAAATGTAATAATGTAATTCTCGAATCGTTTTCACTTGCATAATATAATTCTCGGATCGTTTGCACGCACTGACATATGTTTGAAATAATGTTCAAATTTTTGAAATTCGGGTAGCTATAACTACAATTAATCTCGATCTACGAATTCAATGTGATGATTCCTGAAATTGACAGCAACTTTAACAATGAATATCTCCGGACACATAAAGATAGTCATGAAATTTCATATTTAGACTAATTTAACGATGCAGAATTTCATTAAGGCATCAAATATGGTGTTTCCCTTGCAAATTTTGTTGTTTGAACAAAATTTGATATAAATAGGTCCCCTTATGCAACTTTTTTGCATTTCAATTTGTAGAGGACGTTATTCCCTATAGAGTGATATCTTTGAATTTGCTCTATGAATAGTGCTCGAACTAAAGGGGTGGTTCATTTTCTCTTCCGCGACTGTACGAATCACTTCGCTTATTACGAGCAAAACTTGGATTTAGCGAGAAAGCATTTGCTTAATCGTTTTCAGTCAACTCAACATTTCATTTTGCCCACAAATAATGCTAAGTCACTGACTGAGTTCTTGAATAATTCCTTGTTTGAAAATTACTTATGAAATAGCAACTCCAGAAGGTATATTAGCTCGGATTAACGAACAAATTAGTTAATCCCATCGGGCTCCCTAAAAGTGGGTTCAACTATTCAAATTATCAAGTGATCAGATGGCTCAATGGGTTCTCCTGCTGCACTAACAATCTGCAAGTTGTAGGAGGTGCAGGTTTGATTCTTCACTGGGTGTATTTCTCTCATCTGAGACAGTAAAAATCCATGTATGTATATATCCATTACTTGACGTTGCTTGTCTTTTGTTTGGCAGAATTTAGCCAAATATGGCTCTTGCGCCATAATACCCGAAAACCAATCAAGATGTCAGAGGAAGGGATACGTAGATTGTGCATTGAGATAAAAAAAATAGTCCTCATTTAACGTATAAGACTAACCGAATTTCGTTGAAATAATAATTTTTAAGGAAACAATATTCAAAATGCTTTTAAATGATTTTATAACACTTCAGCTCATTTTTCTGGTTGATCCTTTTTCTTATGGATACTGTCAGTTGTTATCTAGACTATAGCTTCATTTTTCCCCCATATGGAAAATCTCATCACTCGCTGCGAGCTCTCATTAACCAATTGTAATAGATGGTTTTTAATTTTTTATTATTTATAAAACGGGGTTTTTTCAGGGTAAATATAGAACTTCCTCTTCCCAATAATGTAACATAACAAACATTAACATTTTAAAAGATGCACTCCAACAAATAGCACAACTCTGAAATATTTTTATTAATTCAAACATATATATTTTATAAGTTAATATTTTTTTCCTTTTTCAAACTCTAATAGACAAAGGTTAATATTTTTCAAATGAACTCGGAATCAATAAGTAACAGATAAATTGTATAAAGAGGTATTCAATTGTAAAAGGCCCCTTCGATTCACTGAACCACAAAAATCCATAAATTTAAATATATTTGCGACAAAATAAACATAAACACTTACTTATGTTTATTGGGTTCTTAGATATAAGTTCAGAGTATGTTTATCGTATCACCCTTATTTCAGTCAGGTACCCCAAGCAGACGGTTTTACGCATCGGAGCATCATGGCTGAAGCGATTTCACACTGCTTCGTGAGGAACTACCGTCAATTAAGATATCCAATTTGGTAGGTAGGTATTTCATTAACGTCACACTGCAGCAACACAACGGGCTATTGGCGACGGTCCGGGATCAACCCCCGAAGCGAAAGATGCGAGGACAACGCAGCGTAATTTTGAACCACGGTCAGATGACGAGGTCACACCGAGCTGCCACCCCACTCTCCAAACTTCCACACAACGCCAACGTGAGGGCATTTGAGGACACGACAGATTCGGTTGCTAATCCATTACTCTTCCAACAGGGCTACCACGGCCTGTATCCAATTTGGAAAAACGAGACATTCTTCTGAACATGTTTTTTCTCTATTTCCATATCATCCGGCAATTTTTTTCGACCCATCCAGTCCTCAAAATTTCGTAATGCGCTATAAGTTATGCATCAGAAAACAATTTTATTGATTATCGCACTCTTAAATCCACAAAATGCAATTTCTTCACTGATCGTAAAACTATCTTCTACATATTTGACCTTAGTGACGTTGATGCGATCTTTCGTATGGGGTTTGAAGACCAAAATTTCATAATTACATGCATTGTCAAAAGCCTTAGCTAGAGAAATAGTTTTTATTTTGATATATCGTTATCAAGATAAAAGAAAATTGAATGCTTTTTCTAATTGCGTCGGGGCAGGGCCGTTATAGCCTAGTTGGGAGAGTAACGGATTAGCAATCGAGGGTTGAGAGTTCGAATCCAACCAAAGACCGTCGTGGGGGATGGTGCACGTTAAATCTGTCGTGGCCTCAAATGTCCTCATGTTGGCGCGGTGTGGAAGTTTGGAGAGTGGGGTGCCAGCTCAGATGTGACCTGGTCATCTGATCATGGTTCAAAATTACGCGGTTCTTGGATCTTTCCCTTCGGGTTTGATCCAGGACCGTCGCCAATAGCCCGTTGTGTTGCTTCTAGTGCGACGTTAATTAAAATATCTACCTACCTAACTACGCACTCGTGGATTGCGAGAAAATGTCAAATAACCCTTTTCTCCCATAAAAATTTATTTCGTAAAGTAAAACTTTTCCTATGAGAGACTTACTGTCAAGCGGGCCGCTGTTGAAGAGGTTGGAGCGGATTAGCAACCTCAGAATTATGAGTTCAAAACTCGATCCAACCGAATACCAATGTGGAGGTTGGTGCACGTTAAATCTGCCATGGCTGGAGAGTGAGGTGGCACACACAGCTTAGGTATTAATCTCATCATCTGACCGTGGTTTAAAATTATGAGCTATTGTTCTCGAAACTTTCACTACGGGATTGATCCCTTATCACCGACAATAGCCCGATGTGTTTCTTCAGTGCGATGTTAACTCAACTACCTATCTGCCTTATCTTTCACGCTACATATAGGTGGCGCTAATGTTTTTGCGGTGAAATGTGCTTTCTGTACGTATTCCGGACATGATGTCACTTGGTTTAGACCATCGACCTTCTAATGAAATAGACGGATAATGTGGACGGAATTGCTGTCGTAAGACCTCTGAAGGGTAAATCACAAATCGACTTAGCCGATTGGCTATCGAAGTGCAGACTAGTGTTTATGATCACGGTGGATGATCACTTTAACCAATCAACAATTCAGGATTCATGCGTTTACCCACGACCACGTGACAGATCTTCAAACCGATCAAAACTGGAAGAAATAACATGAAGCTGGGGGCACATGCTCCGTCTATTTCATTTTAAGGTCGATGGTTTAGACATGATTTCAGTATGTCGATGATAGGATGAGAGGAAGGTAGTTAATTAACGGTCCCACTGAAACAACACAGCGTATTATTGGCAATCAATCCTGCGGGATATTGGCGATCCGATCTATCTCGAAAGGAAAGATACGAGTACGTCGATGGTAAAAATTCCCAGAAATGCATCCTGAATTGAAAAACAGCGTTTGATTGGTCAACATCGATTAAACAAAAACGTCCCCACTACCGTAATAAACTACATTTAAGGCAACCTCGATGTCATAAAAGAGCATTGGGTAATAGGATCTAAAATCTACTTATATTTTTTATCTATGAATGTCTCAATCTACGCTCAATCAATTAACTTTTTTCCTGAAATTCTTTGGGCCATGGTAGCCCGGTTGGAAGAGTAACGGATTAACAACCGGAGGGTTGCGGGTTCGAACCCAACCAAAGACCGTCATGTACAAAGGGGGCTGGTGCCCGTTAAATCTGTCGTGGCTTTAAATGTCCTCACGTTGGCGTGATGTGGAAGTTTGGAGAGTGGGGTGCCAGCTCAAGCAGCAACGGAATGACAGAGAACCTATGAAATATAAAACAACGAAGTTATTAGAATATTAAAACTGGCACGAATTATTGAGAGCAAATTAAAAGTTTTGGACAAAGCAAACTTATCTTTTAAAACTCAAATAAACAATTTTAACTAATAATTCATAAAGTAGTATGCTTTTATATTAACATTTCATTGGTGAACTTTAATTGATGGAATCAATAAATTGTTAATGAAAACCTGAGCTGCAACATTGACATCCATTTTCTTAAGGGCAGATACTTCTATGTGTGCCTCGGTCAATTTGGGACAGTCTATTCCTATGAAGAATAAAAATGCATTTTCATACAACTTCATGAAAAGTTTAAATTACATGAGTCTACTCTCTGAACAAAATTTCCATTGTTCCAATGTCATTTAGACTGCAATGAAACTTTTAATTGGTGAAGACTGCTCAAACTAGTTAGAAATCTTGCATAAAAGAATTAAAGTTAGTGTGTTATGTATGTATAATAGCGGGTTAATAATATATCTCAGAGAGAGTTGATATTAGACCAGGTTAGAAATACTTCCAAATAAATGTAGTTATGTGCTTATTATATAAAAGATATTACATACTTGCTGAGAATCAACCTCAAAGAGTTGCCTGATGTGCCTCCATGTTGCAAACCAGCATGTAGACTTGTCCTTTTTTTGTTCCAAGAAAATGATTCCATGATTTTTTAAGTTGTTGCGGACGGAATTAAGAAGGTGTGGCGGATCCCAAAGGGTGAACACAATTCTTCCCTTGAAAAAGAAAAAAGGTTCCTCCATGGACACTTTCAAATCTCTGTACAAAGCTTGATTTGGTGGGCCTGTTAACAAAAGAACATATAAATTGCTAAGAAACTACAAAAATAAGATTGAACTCACTTGTATCATTAAAATATATGATACTGGTGCTTCCCTACCATTACGTGTGGCCTGAAAGGGCTTAAGTAAAAATGTGAATGGTAGTAACACTATTATGGTGAACATTTTGTTCAATCAAAATTGTTACACAGACCAGTTTTATCTTGTTCTCATCTTTATTAGTTTTTAAAGTATTTACATGATTGCCTCACATTTCTGTTATATTATAATTCAGAGCTTCAATAACCATCATGTGTAGCATTCTACATTTGACAGTGAGTTGGAAGATGTGGATAATAAAATTAAAAAGAATTCAATGAGATTATTACTTTAGTCACAGACTACTGCTACAACCTTTAATCCACAACTGTCAGCTATGTCCAAGGCTTGTAGCAGTAAATTCTTTCCGCCACAACTGTCCTTTTTTACATGAAAAAATAACCTAATATCTTTTAAAAAGGAAATCCTTAAGAAAACTGCCGTTTTTTTGTTTTTTAAACAAGTTTTAAGACATAAGGGGGAATTTATGGGTTGCACACACACACCAAATGTGAATCAAGTTTGAGTTATAGAAAGTTAATTTAACAAGAAATATGTTATTTCATTCTACCTATTTAATAATAAAGAAATCTGAAATTACTATGCAAAAAGAAACTACACATTTTTCAATTAATATAAAAGGAAACTCTTACAAATATAATTAACAATTTTTCACTTCATTTAGATAATTAATAAATTTGTATCCATTAC
Organism: Meta bourneti; assembly: GCA_933210815.1. Classification (NCBI taxonomy): domain Eukaryota; kingdom Metazoa; phylum Arthropoda; class Arachnida; order Araneae; family Tetragnathidae; genus Meta; species Meta bourneti. Next base: position 37,073,899 of record OW119928.1, on the reverse strand, counting down.
CGGTTTCCAACTTTTGGCAATTTCTCGAACCAAACAAAATCCCTCACTTGCTCGAAGAGGGTTATCACTTCTTACAGTTTCAAACCCATCCACAGCATCAGTTCGTTCGTTATATTGTACGTTAGACCTTTAATAGACATCTCATCTAAGGCCAAATACAGTACTTGTCCACATCTTTCATTTTAAATATGTGTTTCCTCAGATAAGATGTCAAATTAGGACAGAAGCCAAAACCCTTTGCTACATTTAAGGTATATCTGTAAGTTTCAGTAATTCATAGTTTAAGTTTCAGATGCAAAATAAAAATAACTAAGAAAAGTATTTTGGTAAACCTGAAATAAATAGAAAAGCATAGGTATAGTGTTTCATTTATTCAAATTAAAAACATACCTCCTTAATGTGGCTTTGCTGGGAAAAGGTAGATGCTTTCGCAAAAGAACATAAGTCCCTGAACTCTGAAGATAAATATTAAGAGGGAAGGACTTTTCTATATTAGTCCAGCGTCTTCCTTTCCCACTCCTTCGAGACATATTAATTTGTGATAGGACAAAGTCGTACTATCTTTAGTAAAAGAGGTCTTTTCAAAAGTTGAAGCATTTGTGTTTGCTTCTTATACAGCTGCCTCTTCAACTTCATCACTGTCGCCTTCAAATGCCTAATTTTTTCTGTCGTAGAAGTGGGTACAAAGTTGTCCCTACATGCTGATCTGCTACCTTGTGGAGATGGAATTGATGTTGTTGCTAATCTCCACGTCTAGCTCCAGTTAAGCCAAATCCACAAGTCCATTCACCAGCACAAAGTCATATACCAAAAGAGATTCGGAAAACAGGTCGTCTCGGAACAACCCCAAGCACTCGAGAATGTGTGCTTGGGAGGCCTGGTCAGACTGACATTTAAGGCAAACAGGATGAATCTTGCGACCACAGCAAAATGCGAGACACCTCAGATGGCCATTGAAAAAGCGGGAGAACGCTGTCTGAATGTCTATCGCAATTGAGAGCAAGAGTGTATCGGGGGAATGATCCATGCCTTCTTATCAAGATTTTTTCTGGAGTGAAGCTCAAGAAAGGTCAATGAGTGGATATCGGACAATGATTCATCAACACCTTCCTTCGCCAAATTATCCGCTACTTCGTTTCCCCTGAGATCCACGTGTGAAGGGATCCGCTATAGGTGCACAGAAGGATGAGATATGCATGAGTTTGTTGAGGATCGCTGTGCCAGTTCTATCTCATGCTGCGCCAATTAGATGTTGGATGGAGTTGCGACTGTCAGACAAAATCCAAACGACCTTTGGGTTCGGAACAGACAGGATGCAGTTAAGCCCTTCATCGATGGAAATGAGCTCACTTCTGAAAACTGAGCAGGAAGTATGGATTTCTTATCTTGATTTTCACAATACCCCTGTTTGGAGCTTTAATGAAAATTCCGCTGCCGGATCGAGACTGTTCGTCTTTACTACCATCTGTATAAATAAGGGTAGCCTAGCCAGGAATGCTATTAATTATTTCCAAGGCGAACTGCCAGACATGCCGGAATATCAGATTTCTTGGAGACCTGCGTCCAAAGCTCAGTATGAAAACAAACCCCGGGAAGGCTCTCAGAGGGGTTAATGCTTTGTTTCACGGAATGCTGTTCTACAGTATGGGAAATCAAATTGGAGTTCACTACCTGATTGAATGGACAATTTATCTCGAGTCTGGTTATTACACCAGTGCTGCAAGAAATCCGAGGTTTGGTTGTGAGGACCATAGTTATATAGTTTATTATAGTACTTTACAAGGCCAGAGTTCCTTCTAAGATTCAGAAGCTGAAGATCGGTTTCATGCAGGACCACTTCTCTCGGGCAGCTCTTACGTAAGCCAGTTATGATGCGAGAAGCGCTCAGTTTCACTCGTTCAAGCTTCTGGAGACTAGTGACGGAGGCACAACAGGAAACAGGGAAGCCGTATTCCAAAATAGAACGAATAAAGGCAGTGTAGGTGGCTCTTATAGTAGTTACATCAGCACCCCAGTCTCGTCCCGAGATATACTTTAGGATGTTAAGTCTTCTACTCTTTAACACCAAACCATCCACTTGTCTATTACTGGTGAATTCTGGATTCAAAATATAACCCAAGTATTTAGGGTGCATCTCGAACAGGAGAGGCAGATTATTCATAAAAACTCTAGGTTGATAATTATACAACTGTTTGTTTGTAGCAAAAAATAACTGACCGTGGATTTATTGGACTAAATGTTAATTTGTGGTCTTTCGTACACTTCCACACGTCTGCAATGGTAGAATTAATATTTGACTCAATTTTATTCACATCTGAGCCTGAGTTCCAAAGGGCAATATCATCTGTAAACAGACCGACCTCACTCCTCTTTGAGATAACCCCTCAATACCCGCGATGTACAGTGAAAAAAGGGTAGGGCTCAACACTGAACTCTGGGGGACACCTTGACTCATCTTCAAACTGCTTGACAGAGAGGTATTGAGCTTCACTCTGATCAGTCTGTTCCTCAGAAAATCAGATCCATGTTAAGGCTTTTGCGTTGATTTTGAAAACTTCAATAAGTTTGACAATTAATTTATGTTTCCAGACCTTGTCAAAAGCTTTAGATAAATCCAGAAAGGAAGCCACAGTAGGGTAGGTCTTAGGTTTTGGACGTCTCTAATCATCTGACCGAGATATAGAACCTGATCCGTAGTTCTGTGACCTCATCTAAAGCCATACTGTTCCCTCGGCAACAGGTCATGGGAATCAAGGAAGAAGTGAAATTCCAAAATCATTTTTCCACAATTTTACACGGAACACATGTCAATGCAATAGGCCTATAACTCTCAGGAGAGCCAGCCCCTTGGTTTGGTTTTCCAATAGGAATGATTATAGCCTTTTCTCACTCGCGCGGTAGTTGCTCCTGACTCAAAGATTGATTAATGATATCCAGAAACCTCAGTCTTCCATGCGTGGGAATCTAACATCAAGTTTTTCGCACAAATCCATCCAATTTTTTCGCTTAATCGGAGCTTAAGTTCGCTTTATTTCTGCCATTGATTTTGTTCAAATCAGCTCTGAATTGGTTGATGGTGGTATCGCTCAGATCTCACGACGTAATTGCTTTCTTCTCTCGAATAGAGGCAGCAAAAGGGGATGTTTATGGCTAAAGAAGGGTATATAATGTTTCACGTTGTTCCTAGGAATAGCCTTTTTTGCTGAATTGAGATAAGCATATTCCTGAAAGAAAACCAGTTGGAGTCAAGTTTACTTGATAAAGGCTCCGACACTACTTGTGTGTCAACGAAACTGTCAAAAGCCTTCCAGTCCACCTTCTTAAAATTTCAATATTTTTTACGGTTAATAAAGGTACTCTGCCTCCTCATTATTACTGTAATTATTGGGAAGTGATCACACCCAATATTATTCACGACTCTCCGTGTAGAACTGAGGAAAATGACGGGATTCACTATAGTAATATCAAGGGCTTCAGAGGTATCATAGCTGTACGATGAATGAATTGTAGTGCCATATTTAAGGAAAATGAATCCCTATTATCCATCATATGGAGGAATTCTGTCCCTCTCTGATTATGAGTTGAGCATCCCCACACTTGATCAAGGACGGATTAAAGGGGGGTTGAGGGGGCGACCGCCACCCCACCCCCCGAGAGTAAAGACAAAATAAAATAAAATAAAAAACTCATTTTTTGTTTACCCGCGCCGCGCCAGTAGATTGAGTCATCCGAGTTCCCCAATCTGCCGCTGCAGTGCGCGCTTCGCCTCGCCCGTACGGCGCTAACCTCTTTGCCCCACTATCGTCATTGTCATTTTGTGTTGTAAGGCAGCTCACCTTAAGTAGCCTCTGCAAACTGCGTATTGAAAGTGTTGATTTTTTCAGTTTAGTACGTCATGAAACGAGCTTCAAAAATCACACCTTCCTTCTTTAAAAAGCATAAGACAGCAGGTAAGTTTACTTTAGCATACTGATCCTAATATGGGGTCCTTACGTATTATATGGACCAGTATTTTTCTTCATATATTTCCTAATTTCGGGACTTAAGGTATTAAAGTAGCACTATTTAAGATTACACACGAATTTTTATAGGAAAAAAATACTAAAATGTAATATTTTTAATGTTGCATGAACTAATGGTGACTCTTACATAATTATGAAGAGGTTAGGTTAAGGGGACCGTCAGGTCAAAAAATTGTATTGGCCTTAAAAAATTCTGTTTTCTCCTGAAAAAAATATATATAAATGAGGTTCCCATCATCAATTTTTATAAGCAATAGTCGTTCCTTGTTTATCTTTTCTATTGTACGTAGCCTACATGGCTTGCTATAAAACTTAAACGTTTCAGATTTTAGTGCTAGGTATTCTTTTCAGGTTCGAAATCAGATGAGCATGTTGAAGATTCAGATCCTACAAAGGTCGGAACATCGCAGTGTGACGAATTAATCCGAACTTTTGTTGGACATTAAAAAATAACATTTATTTTAACACAGACAAAACAATGGGTTTACAATGGACGCGCGAAACAAAAATGCTTATTTTCAAAATAAAATTTACGAATTGCTACGAAGACGTCTCAACTAGACTGAGTCCGTGAGCTAACTGTTTCTCATTCTCCTCACATGCGCAAGCGCAGTATTGAAGGATTTTTTTAACAGGAAACTTTCGGGTCTGCAGCTGGCCATCCTAGACTCTTAGGCGCTAAGATGTCACAGTCTATTTCCTCCCTCCTCAAGATTCTTTTTCTGCAGAGACAGACACCTGCAAAAAAGATACAAAACAGCAGCAACAGAATTATCGCGAAGGCAACAACTCATGCCCAAAGCAATATGCAAGTATACCATACACCCTAAAGATCCTGGCTGTACCGCCTACTCTAAATTAAAAAAAATATATATCATAATTTTAACAAAGTATAATCAAAATTTTTACTCAGTGATAATCATCAAAGAAGAAATTCAATTTCAAAATATTTACAGATTTTCAATTCAAATTTAAAACTTTTTGCAATGTAAATGTATCAATGTACACTAGGAATAAAGTATTTTTATATATGCAAGATATCACTAATACAAACACAAAAAATAGCACTTTATTTTTGTACGTGAGGTGTACGACTTAAATTATCAGTGTTATATGCTGTTTTCCCTATCTATGGACTACCTCGTAATCCTCGATCACAGTAAATTCAACTTCGTCTCGTAACTTTTATGCTTTCTACAAACGACTTTTAGATTTGTCTAAGCATTCAGTTATTTCACCAACCAAACTTTCAGTTTCAACGTCCTCAAATATCACTGTTCCTAAGGGCAATTTAGTTACACTTACAGCAACTTCCTTGTTGTTACGAGTCTGTATTCCAAATTCAACATCATCGCCAAGATTAAGATTTTTGAACACTTTGCATTCACTAGAGTGGAAAAACATATCCTTTACATCACCCCTTTTAATAAAACCAAATGTTCCTTTAAGAGCACAGATAACACCACGGTATCTCACAGGTAAGGGCTGTTCCGAACGCATTTTACAAGGTCTAAGGTTTCTTGTATTTTTGTCAATAGGAATACTAAAAGTGATCTTTTTAGGAGGATGAAAATCTACATTACCATCAACATTTTCAGCAGAATAGGGCCGTTTGCCACGATTTTCATAAGCAACTTTACCTTCAGTATTTTCCTTTTTTTCAGTGGTTTCAAATCCAGAAACTCTCTTTACACATTATTTTACCAACTTTAGAAGTAATTTTGCAAACAGAACTAGCAATTGGTTTTCCAGTACGACGATTATAAGTAATTTCAAATTCAACTGCATCACCACGTTTTAAATTATCAATATTTCCAGAAAATTGACTGTAGTGAAAAAAAATATTGCTTGTCTTTCGCAACATTGTATAAAACCATATGAACGTAACAAATTTTCAACGATTCCAGTCTCTTTAGGAGTAACACTGCTAGAACTAAAACGGTTACTGTTACAAGGGCAGTCGTTTTTCGATGTTTCGTTTAAATATGGAGAACGTTGGCACTTGGGCGTTGCAGAGTCTTTTGATTCCACTTTTACTTCAATATCAGTCTTTGTCTTTTTTTATATCTTCTATAAGTACAACGGTCTTGTTGCTTAGTAAGTAGCGTTCTTTATCTAGGAAGTTATCCTTGACAGCAGCTTTGGTTATAACATGACCCAACTCACACACTAAATTTACTTCCGCTATAGGCAAGCAAATAGGGTTATCCGCTAAAGGAGATGCTACCCATACATGTTCACCCGTATACATGTGTGGCTTAACAAACTTCCTAGGAATTAGATCTATGCTGGATCCTGTGTCTCGTAAGATAGAAATCTGAGATCCATTTACAGTTCCGACACTAATGTAGGGAGACATCAAATCTATTATTCCCTTTCCCATAATTTCGTTAGCAGCTATGATTTCAGTTTTCTTTAACTTAGGACATTGAGGTCTAAGATGATCATAGGAGATCATAAGATGATCAAAGCATTCATAGCATTGAAGTTGCTTTCTTTGTTCAAAATTTTTCTCTTTGTAATCTTCTCTGTTTACTTCTGTTTTCCCAAAGGGTTTGTTTTCTCCCTCAAACTTACGAAAACCAACGGATGTTTTCTTGATACCCTCTGTATTCTGGGAATCTTTAGTATTTCTGGGTGTAAGACTCTCCTTCAAGCTTTCAAATTGATCTATTTTTTTAGCTAATTCTAGCGGAGAATTTAAGTCCATCCACTCCTCCAGAAAATGTTCTTTTACTTCAGACGGCACTCGTCTCTTAATCTGCTCAGTGATATGCAAGTCTCTGAGTTCTTTAAAAGTTTTGATTTCCAAATCAGAAACCCATTCATCATAGTAACTTGTAAGTTCATGAGCGTAATTCCTCCATGTTTTATCCGGGACTTTTTGATGACGGTAAAACATCTGCTTCAATTTCTCAGAACTCATTTTATACCTCTGAAGAATTATATCTTTCACATAATCGTAATTCTTTGCATCTTCAGGCGATTCTCTAGCCATCATGCTCGAAATTTCCGAAGGCAATACGCCTAGTAAATACGGCACCCAATCTTCTTTAGGCACACCTGCCACACATCTCAGCTCTTTCAAAATTTATTAAATATAGACCCATTTCATCTTTCTTTTCCTCAAATTTCGGGGTAATTTTGATGAGCTCAATTTTATGATTTGGCATCCGTTCTCTATTAGATAGTCCTAGCTCACTTGCAGCTTGCATTTCTAGCTTTTTCTTCTCTGAAGCTATTTCTTCCATTCGAATATTACGTTCTTCCCTTTCTTTCTCTTTGGCAAATTCTTCTTTTGCTTCCTGTCTGGCAATTTCTTCTTTTTCCTTTGCTTCTCGTCTGGCAATTTCTTCTTTTGCTTCTTGTCTGGCAATTTCTTCTTTTGCTTCTTGTCTGGCAATTTCTTCTTTTTCTTTTGCTTCTTTCTCTCTCTTTATCCTATCTTCCATAATACGAGTTAAAGAAATTTTAACTTCCTCTTCTTCATAGTTTTCACTGTTTAGGATTATTTTCCTTATCTCAACCAGTTTACAATTATGCGATACTTTTTCACAAAGTTCATCTGCGAGTTCGAGGAGGTCTTCTTTTCTCCCACGAGAAAGAAAAGCCATGATCGATGAATAACTTATTAGTAAACAATCCAATTTTGTTATCATAAATATAGTTACCAATATTTTCTAATAAACTATATGATTCACAAAATATACTCAATGCCAAATATGCTTCAAATACTAGATAAGATTTAATATCTCAAACATACAATTCTCAAATATAATAACAGAATCTTAAACTATATCGTAGCATATACAATACACAAGATGCAATATAAATAGTTGCAATTAAATATTATTTTTCTTTTACTAATGCGTAATTACCATATGTAATTCAAATTATCTGATTCTTTTCAAATCATTAAATGCACAAAACACAAAATTTCAGTAAAATCAAAACGAAATTTAAATTTTCGTTCACTTTCGATTTGGCACTTTTTGGCCGTGACTTTATCAACTTGATAATATCTACTTAGTAGAACATGCAAATTCACTTTATCATCAACTTCTATTAACTTTCATAAAGACAAAATTTAAATAACCACAAAATAAAATTGGATATGTAGTCATTTCTTTTTGTTTGTTTTTTTTTTAACCAAAACTATTTAGGCTCTTTGCTTCACTAATTCTGGTAAGCCAGAACCTTAACAAATTTAATTTAATACAAGGGTGGGCCTACCTGCATTTCCTGCTTTCTTGCTTCCATCCAACTTCCAGGACACCAAAACTCTAGTCTGTGACGAATTAATTCGAACTTTTGTTGGACATTAAAAAATAACATTTATTTTAACACAGACAAAACAATGGGTTTACAATGGACGCGCGAAACAAAAATGCTTATTTTCATATTAAAATTTACGAATTGCTACGAAGACGTCTCAACTAGACGGAGTCCGTGAGCTAACTGTTTCTCATTCTCCTCACATGCGCAAGCGCAGTATTGAAGGATTTTTTTAACAGGAAACTTCCGGGTCTGCAGCCGGCCATCCTAGACTCTTAGGCGCTAAGATGTCACAGCAGGTCCAAAGAGGTCAGATCAGCTGAAGAGCAGCTGATCTGACCTCTTTGGACCTGCGATGTTCCGATCATTACCTACGGATCATACTTCAGCTTCAAGCGTTAGGTATGAAAACGACATTGGTCTACACATTGAAACTAAGCCTTCAGACAGAGTTCTTGCCACCATTCTGGAAAACCACTGGAACCTCCTGTTGAATACAAATACCCATATTCTACTCACAACAAGGGAGGGAACACTGAAAAACTATTTTTGAAAAAAGAGCACTTATATAAGTACAAATCTTGGTTAGCTTTATCACCATCAAAAGAAGGCCTATTTTGCAAAGTATGCCCTTTCTTTGTGCCTGCTCTTAAGGGTGGTCATCATGGAGGAATGAAGTTAAACATTTTAGTGACCCAACCTCTAACAAAATTTTCAAAGTTGCCAGGAAAGGATGGTGACTTGGAAAGCCACAGCAAAGCGCTGTACCATCAGCAAGCTTTAGAACGTGCTAACGACTTTTGGTTTCTCACAAAAACCCTGTAAAATCCATTGAAAATCAAGTTGACACATATGGAATGAAAAGAGCGAAAAAAATGGGGAAAAAATGTCATTTTCTTTGCAAAATGGTAATATTCCTTGGGAGGTAGAACATCCCTTTTAGAGGGCGTCGTGATGATGGCTCTGTTTTCTCAAAAGACCCTAAACTATCAAATAAAGATAACTTCAAAGAGCTGATGAAATTTCGTGTCGAAGAGTGTGGAGAAACTGAAATAGCTGCACAATGCAGCTCTGATGGTAAAAGAGGTACATTTCTCAGTAAAACTGTACAAAATGATTTGATTGAACGCTGCGGCGAAGAAATTGTTTCAGAAATATTACACAGAATCCAAGAAAACGGATTATACAGTATCGGGTTTGATGAAACCACTGATATTAGCCACAAAACTCAGATGACCATTTTTAAGACATGTTTATCAAGATATGATCAGAGAAGATTTCATAGGTTTATCAATCCTCGTGAGCCGCCTGAAAAAATCTGTGGAAACAAAATCTCAAAGTTGACCTCAAACATAATGAAAAGCAAGATTTCTCTTCAACTTCTGAAAGTGATAGTGATGAATACGATTCGTTTGAAAATGATAAAGATAACAATATGTGTGACAAAGATAAACCAGATGGAGACAATAAAGATCCCCGAATTACTGGAGAAAAATTAGGTGAAACTGTGTTAAACACTATGAGAAGCCTTAATTCTCGAACTTGGTAAATGCATCGGTGTTGCAACAGATGGATGCTCTGTGATGACTTCAGAGATTGTGGGAGCAGTCACTACAATAAAAAGAGAGTGTAATAACGCCAAACGAGCCCCTTGTTTAAATCATTCTTTGAATTTGTCTATTTCTAAGTGCTCTGATGTGCAATCAGTGCGAAACTCAATTGGAATAAGTGGTTGTATCTTTCTTTAAAGCTTCACCGAAAAGAAATTCTGTACTCATTAAGCATGTAGGCAGTCAGCTTGTTTCTATGTGTGAAACAAGATGGGTAGAAAGGCATCTGTCTGTAGCGCCTTTTCTAAAAAACATTGAAAAAATCGTGACGTGCCTTGAGGAAATTTCACAATGATCACATTTTTCAAATGACAACTCTAGCGTAACAGCTAGGACCCTTTTATGTGCAATCACTAATGGAGAATTCATCTTAACTTTCGTGTGTCTTGCTGAAGTACTTAGCCAAACATTGCCTCTCAGTAGGTTTTTTCAAAAAGAGACTATTGAAGTTACCAAAGCAACTGAGGTCTTAACCGATACTTTCTCAGTCTTAAAAAAAAGCGAGAAAAAACTGATGCAGAATTCAGTCAACTGTATGATCAAGCTAAAAAAGTGGCAGAAACTGTAGGAAGCACTATTCAAACACCCAGGATCACATCTAGACAAGTTAACAGATCTAACACTGCTCTATCAAGCACAGAAAGTTACTTTAGGGTGAATGTCTTTATCTCTATTCTTGACTCAATAAACAGTGATCTTGAAAACAGATTCTCAAAAGAAGTTCTCAATCTCTTTAAGCTCAACTCACTTCTACCAAAAGTCTGCTCATCTTCAACAACGTCCATAGAGTCAGTGATTAGGGATGCAGAAACACTGGCTAAAAAGTACTACAGAGTAAATGGTGTTGGAGAGGTTGAAAGTGATTGCATTTCTAATCTGAAGGCAGAAATCAAGCTATGGGTGGCAAAGTGGAAAAGGGAAGATGCAAACAAAACCCCCTTACCAGACTATGCAGTTGAGTGTTTGTAATTTTGCACCCCAGAAATTTTCCCCTCAATTAGATCTTTAATGCTGATTCTTTATTCTCTTCCTGTGTCAACTGCAACAGCAGAAAGATCTTTCTCGACACTAAAACTGATCAAAACTTGGTTGAGAAACCGTTGTGGGTAAAACCGCTTAACTGGACTTGCTTTGCTATATGTTCATAGAGACATCCTTATTGACAAAGAGAAAATTATAGATAGGTATATTGAGAAGGGGAAAAGAGAAAAACATGTTTTCTTAAGTATAGGTAGTTTAAAACCAGTTGTTCTTTTGTGATGTCAAAAAGTTTAAGTAATTGAACTCAACATTCATTCACTTAGGTTATTCCCTCTTTTAATTTTATATCAAAACTGTAAAAAATGCAAACTGCCTGCTAATATGCATGAAGCAGACCAAATATGTACTGTACGAGTATAGTGCTAATATGTACAGTATAAACTCAATAATTTTTTGTATACAGAATTTTTATTTCAAAACGTTAACTATTCAGAATATAAAAAAGAAACACAATATTACTTTCAAAACTACAGTTTTATGCACCTTAAGTAAGTTTTTGAGTTAGCATAACGGCGTAACATCATTTTTACTGTTTACATTGTACTTCTTTGGAGATAATGACAAATGAGACACTAGTCTAAAATACATTCTTGTAATAATACAATTAATATGGACATAATTTTTTTATTGATACAACTTTTGGTTCAAAATGAGTGTCGTAAATTGTATTGAAAAAATAAAAGAATTTGTGAAGAATATTTATTACTTTCCTAATGTTATTTTTAAAATAAAAGTATGTATATTTAGGAATTAAAAGCTAACAAAAACGTAACTTTCAACAACCTACAAAATACTATTTTAAAAGTATTTTCATGCTAATTTCAATGTTTTATCTCTTAATTTGCTTAGCAATTCTATGTTGACAAAAGGCTTATAGAATTTGTGGTTTCTGTGTTAACAGTTATGTAAATGGAGCCAGTTTTGCAGTCTCAAAACAGCTTAAAAATGCTAGTTTTTTTAAGGCATTTTATCAAAACTTTCAGGGGAGGACCCCCCGTTTCTCTGGGGGTATTCCAGACCCCCGGTTCATTGCATCTTCCAACCAACCGCCCCCACCCACAAAATTGCATTAATCCGTCACTGCACTTGATGCTTAGTATTCAGGTCTCCCAGTATTATAGTGTTCTCATCTAACAGATTAATTAGGTCATCAGGCAGGTTCATAAGGTTAGATGAATGGTACATATTATAAATGTATCAGAATTTGCTCTTCCAGATAACCGAAATGTCCTGCATCTCCAAGTCTGAGTTAGCTGAAATTGGCAAACTTATGCTATAGTGATTAATATCTCATAAGAAAAGCCAGCCCACTACCACATTTCCATGTCTATCAGAACGAAGAATGTTATATTCTTTAACTTTAAGTTGGGATGTTTCCATCAGCTTTGTTTCTTGAAGGGCAATAATTTGAGCTCCTTGGCCCTCTGCCATGTTAAAGATCTGGTCAAGTAAAACTCTCATGGCACTAGTTGAAATTCCATTAATGTTACATTGTATTATCCTTAGAGGTCGAAATTTTTAGGGTGACTTGCTAATTTTTCGAATGCGTCCCTTTTGAACCTGCGAGATGGACGATGCAGTATGAATAAAAGCAGGCGACATAACTCAAGGATGGAGGGAAAGTTCAGCCTCTATTAGTCACAAGGACCGGACACCGGATTGACTTAGCTCCTGTGCCTGCAGACTTTATCTGAGCATAAAGGAGTGGCCTTCACGCCTTGGGTTACCCTACCAGGAGTAAACACTCCCGGCTCACTCCACCCAGTGTCACCCCCTCGCCACGGTGAGACAGCAAGCAGGATTTAAGGGGGACTGATGCCGTAAATGATTCAATTGGGGGAGCATCAGATGCTCCTTCCGCAATTGTATTTTGTAAAACTGAACATTCTGGTTCCTGTTTAGTTTGAAGGGTATCCGTAATCAAACGTATTTTTCTTGAATCCGAAAATGCCCAGTTGTAGAAGTGTTTTCCGTAGACTCGAACATTGTTTTTTTATAAACCTTTCTCCTAAAACTAATACAGTTTCAAGATTCAACAGCTTTAACCAAAGCTTTAACTTAACAAGAAAAATATTATTGTTTAATTGGAATCTTATGTACTTTTCAAATTTTAGAATAAAATTTAAAGCATGATGATCTGACATTGGAACAACTATGGTTGGTTGGTTGATTTGGAACAACTATGGAACAAGATGCATGTTATTTTATTCAAATAAGAGAGAGTTAAGAGCCACATAATATAAGTTAAGTAGTCTGTTTATGAAAAAATAGACGCTTAATCATAATGAGAAAGTTTTCACCAATATCACAAAAGCATTCCAATTTTCACATAAATCGTTAAAATTGGGAATTTTAGTATTTTCATTTTGTTTTGTGTAATATGTTGGCTAATTTTTGTTTAATTTGAATTGGGAAATTTTATGCATTGATCCCTGGGAATTCTTAACACTGCTAGCATAACTATTCTGTATTTATGGAATTAAATTTTGGAATGTAAAAGTTAATTTGCCCATCTGATAATTAAGGGAGTATGTTAACAAAATACATTATGGATTGAAGAGAAAAAGTATTTTAATGATTATGATTTTTTTTATTGCAAGCTCAAAATTCCACTCAATTGGCATGCTCTAGGAGAATGATATTACACTTATTCTATCCTGTTCATGGAGAAAAACTTCATTTTCTTGAATGTTATGTATAAACCCTTTTTGTGTCCTTGGAATATAATTTTGAAATACTTATCAATGCTCAGGGAAAATTTGAAAAGTAGGTTATTTTATTTCAATTTATGTATATTTTCATGTTTTCATCTCCTTTTTTTTACTATTTATTTACAAACAAAAAATTTTCACAACTAATTTATTTTTGCAACCTAAATATTAATGAGAAGGAGAAATTTTGTCATGAATTCTGTTGCAAGTTCCTTTTATTTTATTTTCTATTATCACGTGATTTTTTCTCAAAAACAAGTCTTTAACCAATTAATTACTTTATGTAGAAACAACTACAGAAATTCTCTACATTTTATTCATATTCATATGATAAATATATAATGCAACATTTGATTTTTTTAATATGATTTAAATCAAATATATCTGATTTTTATGATTTCTTTAAAAAATCATGATTTTTTTCACACCCTGGTAACTTTACAGAGAATTTAGATATATGGATCATTATTCTATGTAATTATGTGATCAGTTGCAAACAAGTTTTTTTCTGCATGAATTTTTTAATAAATTTATGACCCACATTCAATAGAAATTTTTGTAGAATTCTGCAGAAATATTTAATTAGGGTAATTAACAAAAAATTATATACAAATAGAAAATAGCCATAACAGAAGAAGATAAATTTTAATTACCTTAAAACAGTATGCAAATAATAAAATCACCAACAAATAGCACAAAATAAAATATGTTAAACAGAGCGCAATTCTATAGAATTCTGAATTACCACATTTTTCGTAAATTTGCGATTGATTTTAATTAAATACCAGATGCAAAAATTAACACTTTGGAAGATTGTTAACAAAAATCAATAATCTTGGTCGAAAAAAAGTCTCAACACTAAATAGAACGATTTCATTTTGTTGATTGAGATTTAATTGAGATTGTTGGAAATGGGCCGCGGGATGACTCATTCCTTTAAGTGTAGTTTCAGTTCTCACTTCTTGACTCCTCCCCCTCTGCTGGTTTCAGTTCGTACTTTCGCGAGTGCGAGCGTTGCTTTTTTACTTGTTTGTTATTTTTATGTGCTTTCTGTTTCTATGTTGCATTTGTTGATGTTCATGTATGTGCTGTGTAATAAAGTTAGATTTGAAATAGCAATCTCGGAGGATGGTTGTGGATCTTTTAGACTCCTTGTTCTTTCGTTTGATAGAATCATTATGCGTCAAGTTGACGTGAACGGCCCTACAACTTTTATTGAAAGGGAATACATTTTGTTTTAGAGAGTTGTTCCCTACATATTACTGGCGCCCAACGTGGGGCGAATAGTGGTTCTCTCTTTGATGAAATCGAAAGCATGGAGCAATTGAAAATTAAAAGGAAAGGATTACGCGTTTCGTTCACTTCTTGTGCAAATAAAGTTGAACAGGAACTTTTAAAGGAAACGCGTGATGTGAAACAACTTTTGATTTTAAAGAATCAATTGGATGATAAGTTTGCCCGCTTAGAAGCTTGTCAAGAATCCTTGTCGGATCGAATTTTAGAAGAGGATTCTGAAAAGATCTTCGTGGATGATCTCGAAGGTGCTGATGTTTATCGAGATAAATACTGTGCTTTATTGACTGAGCTAGATGCTAAGTGTTTCGATTCCTCAGCGCAAAAGGATATGGGTAAACGAAAGTTTAAGTTGCCCAAAATCGAACTGAAACGTTTTAATGGTGATGCCAAGGATTTTTTGTCCTTTTGGTCAATGTTTGAAAAGATTCATTTGGATGAGAGTCTTCCGGACGAGGATAAATTTCAGTATCTTCTGCAATCAGTCGTACCCAATTCTCGTGCTGCTCGATTGGTTGAAAACTTCCCAGCAACTGCTGCTAATTACTCGAAAGCTGTGGAACAGTTAAAAGAAAGGTTCGGAAGAGAAGACCTGTTGGTGCAGATTTACGTCCGCGAGTTACTAACCATGGTTATGCGTAACGCCGCAACCGGACGTGTCAAAACAGATTTACCGTCACTATATGACGAGCTTGAAGGAAAGCTGAGAGCCCTGGAATCCCTAGGACGGACGTCTCAGAAGTATGGAGACTTTTTGACACCGCTTGTGGAGAGTTGCCTTCCAGAGGACACTTTGATTGCTTGGGAAAGAAGCCGCAACAAGGTGGAAAATAATGCAGATGAGCGGACATTGCCGAACTTGATGAGTTTCTTGAAGCAAGAAATCATAGGAGAAGAAATGGTAGGACTTGCTCGCAGTGGTTTTGAGACGAACTTTGTTAGGAAACTGAAACCGCAAGTCAGAGAAAGTGCACAGGACATTCCTTCTGCTGCAGCTTTGGTAAGCACATATCAGGACAGTTCAGGTAAGAGAAATGTTTGTATATTCTGTCAGAAAAGACATCCAAGTGAAAATTGTTTCGTTGCTAGAAAGCTGACTTTTGATGACAGAAGGAAAATAGTAACCAAGAGTCATGCTTGCTTTTCTTGTCTAAAACTTGGACATTCTGTTAGAAATTGTAGGTTTAAAAACAAATGTATACAGTGTAATCGAAACCATTTTATTTTGATGTGTCCAGACCGTGAAGCTAACACTAGTGAAAACAAAAGTGTAGATGAAAGTAAAAGTAATCTTGAATCGACTAGTTATTTATCAAATAGTTGCACAGTCGATACTGTACTATTAATGTCATTAATTGTTAAGATTAAGAGTGTAAGAAAGGAGATGTGTGTAAGAGCTATTATTGATACGGGCTCACAATTGTCATATTTAAGTAAAAGAGTTATCAATAATCTGAAATTACAATCTAAAGGAAAGTTGAATATTGTGCATGGTCTATTTGGGGGGAGCAAATCAGAACCCAAAGTACATCATATCTATGAGGTGAATATTTGTGATTTAAAGAATAGTTTTTCTATCAAATTAGATGTTTTGTCTCAAGATAAGATTTGTGGTACTGTGCCTAAAGCTAAAACTGTTATGACTTTAAAGGAATTACAGGACAATAATTTGTTTGTTCCTGACTTGAGCTCTGAAGAATATGATATTGATTTGCTTCTCGGAGCTGATGTTGCTGGTCAGATAATGACTGGTAATAACAAAAATTTAAAGTCGGGATTAATTCTGCTATGTACAAAACTGGGTAATACTTTAATCGGAAAAGAAGAAAATGTGCCTGATAGGTGTGATGTTGTATCGGGTTCGGGTACTTTAAAAAGTGTTTCTTGTTTCAATGTTTCTGATGTAATAACTATGCATGCTATGAACTGTGATGTAAATCGTATGTGGGATCTAGATGTCATTGGAATTACCGATCCATGGGAGAATGCTAGAAAGAAACTTGTTTTTTCTGATACTCTTAAGAAATTTCAGGACAATTTAACTATTCTTCCCAATGGAAGGTACGAGTTGTCTTTACCATTCACATGTGAAAGTGATTTACCAAGTAATAAGAATTTGGCCTTATTGAGATATAAAAATATGTGTAAACGTGCATCAAGAGAAAATTATTTAAAAGATTATATTAATGTTTTTAAAGAGTGGGAAGAAATGCAAATAATCGAAAAGGTTCCTGCCAATGAGATAGATAACTTTGGACACTATTTGCCTCACAGGTCGATAATTAAAGAGTCTAGCCAATTCACCAAAATTAGGCCGGTCTTTGATGCTAGTGCAAATGAGGGTAAGAAACCCTCGCTAAATGATTGTTTGATCAAAGGATCAAATTTAATTGAGCTAATTCCGGATATAATTGATCGGTTTAGGCTGTATCCGATTGGCTTATCTGCTGATATTGAGAAAGCTTTTCTTCAGTTAAGTATAGCTCCTGAGAACCGCGATTTTTTGCGTTTTTTCTTTCCCTCTGAGACTGAAGATGCAATAATTTATAGACACTGTCGTTTGGTTTTTGGTGTTAAAACTAGCCCGTACTTATTAATGGCATCATTACATCATTTACTTGAAAATGCCTCTGAAGAGTATTCAGAGATAGTTCATAAACTGTGTCATTATTTTTATGTGGATAATTGTGTCACGGGTGTCAATAATGTAAAAGAATTGGAACAGTTTGTGCCTCTTACCCAAAAATTAATGAAAAGTGCATGTTTCAATTTACGAATGTGGGAAGGGAATGTTGCTAATCCTTACCTTTCCAATTCTTCTGGAGAAACTTCTCTTTTGGGAATGATTTGGAATTTAGATCAGGATTCCTTGAAGTGCAATATTCCTAAGAAAACCGACATTGAGCTAGAGCAAACCAAACGAAGTGTCTTATCATTGGTGCAACAGTTTTTTGATCCTCTTGGTTTGTTGTCTCCTGCTACTTTGCCACCCAAACTACTACTGCAGGAGGCTTGGAAAATGAAGTTAGCTTGGGATAGCCCTTTGCCCTCCAAGTTACTGAATGAGTTTTACAATTTTTTAAGTGAAATGTGTATCCTTAATGAGTTTCAAGTTCCCAGATATTTGAAAAGTAACCAAACTTCCGAATTACATGTTTTTGTCGACGCAAGCAAAAAGGCATACGGAGCTTGTGTCTTTTTACGATCGGTAGTATCTCAAGAAGTTAATGTGCAGCTTGTCAGAGCTAAATGTAGAGTTGCTCCTTTGAAGGACATGTCTATTCCCAAATTGGAGCTCATGGCCTGCTGTATAGGAGCTAGACTGGCCCTCTCCATTAGACTGGCATTTGATCTGCCAGATATGAAGATTACATTCTGGAGTGATTCCATGACGGCTCTTTGGTGGATAAGAGAACACGGAGAGTGGTCAGTGTTTGTATCAAATCGTGTAAAAGAGATTAATAAACTCACATCCCCTGATCAGTGGCGGCATGTGCCAGGGGACAGAAATCCAGCTGATCTTGTTTCCCGGGGCTGCAGTCCTCATCAATTGATTAAATCTCAGTGGTGGAGAGGACCACTCTGGTTGTACGAGGCTGCTGAAAACTGGCCGTTAAGTGACATTTTTTGTGAGAGTGAGGTAAACTCGGAGAGGCGAAAAGTTAGACTAAGTAATTTGAACTTGGAAATAAATAGTCCTCTTTGGTATGAGAAGTTTTCTAAGTTTGAATCCGTTATTCGACTGGTAGCCTGGGTTCTGCGTTTTGTGAACAATACACGGTGTGAAAACGGTGAGCGAGAAATCGGAAGGTTGTCATTAAGAGAATTAGAGAGAGCTGAGAAGTTTTTAATAAGAGAAGCTCAGTTAACATGTTTTCTTGAAACCAATAACTTACCCGTTTGTAACACTTTTACAGATGATGAAGGCATACTTAGAGTGAAAACACGCATCACGCAAAGGATTGATAAGCCTTCCTTTCTTTCTCCAGTACTTCTCCCCGACAAATGTCCTTTCACAGAGCGTTTAATTGAACATTTTCACAACATAAATTGTCATGCAGGGACTCAGATACTGTTATGCGCTCTGCGCGAGAAGTTCTGGATCGTGAGAGGAAGGAGAACTGTCCGACGTATCGTTAAAAATTGCTTGAGATGCAGACGTTACAGTGCTAAAGCAGTTGAAACAGACCCAGTGTCTCTTCCTGCAGATCGTGTGAAAGATTCCACGAGTTTTGAAGTGGTTGGAATCGATTTAGCTGGTCCCTTATACCTCAAACATGGAGATAAGTCATGGGTAGTTTTATTTACTTGTGCCATTTACCGCGCAGTACACCTCGAATTGGTTACCTCTCTAAGTACGGATTCATTTCTACTTGCCTTTCGCCGCTTTGTGGCGAGGAGAGGACGCCCGCGAATTATCTACTCGGATAACGGCACTAATTTTAAAGGTGCATTCAATTGCCTTGCTGAAATTGACTGGGACAAAGTATTAAATGAAGCCGAATTACATCGAATCATTTGGAGGTTCAATCCTCCCACAGCTGCCTGGTGGGGAGGTTGGTGGGAACGCCTTGTCAGGACTCTGAAAGAGCTTCTTAAACGAACCTTGGGGAAAGCCGTATTGACATATGAGGAGCTTCAAACTGTGTTATGTGACTGTGAATCTGTAATGAATGCCCGTCCTCTCACCTACTTGTCTGAGGATGCAACTGATTTTAAGCCCCTCACTCCCGCCATGTTTCTCCTTGAAGAACCTGAGTCTAGGGTTACAGATGTAGATCTTGTCGATGCTAAGCACTGTCGTAAGAGAGTGAAATACCGGCAAAATATATTGAAGGAGTTGAGAAAACGTTTTCGACAGGAATATTTAGGCCAATTGATTCAAGTGCAGAACCAAAAACAACAGTGTTCTATCGTGAGTGTGGGTGAAATTGTACTCATAGGTGACGATTTTAAAAAACGTTTGAACTGGCCACTTGCTAAGGTTATCCAACTGATACCTGGTAAAGATGGAAAGGTGCGAACTGTTAAATTAAGAACTCAGACTGGGGTCTGGACTAGACCAGTTCAGAGAGTTTTTCCCTTAGAGTTGCAATCTAATGTTTTAGATTCTGTTTTACAGGGTAAGAAGTGTGATTCTGAGAATGATGCAATAGCTCAGACAGAAGTCCGTCGAGCCACCTGTAGAAGTACCTGTGGTGCCTAAGGTCACCAGATATGGTCGAATCTCAAAAGCACCTGAGAGGTTAAATCTGAATGTTATATTTTGAGTCACCTTTCAGCGACTCAAAAGAGGGGAGTATGTTGGAAATGGGCCGCGGGATGACTCATTCCTTTAAGTGTAGTTTCAGTTCTCACTTCTTGACTCCTCCCCCTCTGCTGGTTTCAGTTCGTACTTTCGCGAGTGCGAGCGTTGCTTTTTTACTTGTTTGTTATTTTTATGTGCTTTCTGTTTCTATGTTGCATTTGTTGATGTTCATGTATGTGCTGTGTAATAAAGTTAGATTTGAAATAGCAATCTCGGAGGATGGTTGTGGATCTTTTAGACTCCTTGTTCTTTCGTTTGATAGAATCATTATGCGTCAAGTTGACGTGAACGGCCCTACAACTTTTATTGAAAGGGAATACATTTTGTTTTAGAGAGTTTTTCCCTACAGAGATTGAGATTTAAAATATTAGCGTAATTAATTTTAACTTGATTGTAAAATGACACACAATTTCCCATCAGTAGTTTTGTAATTTATGAATTTATTTTATGTGAAAAACAAAAGCAATTTACTTTTTAACAGAAGCGGGAAACTTGAAGCGAGGTCTTTCCGTTGATTTGTAACAGCATGAAAATTTATTGGGAGCCATTTTAAATCACGTGACAAGATAAATAATGACAGATCAGTTTAAATAATATTATCAAAATGTACTGCAAATAGTGTTCAGATGGTTCTGATGACAGAGTGAGATGACGCTTCAGGAAAAGTCTGACGATTACAAAATGGCTACTGCTCTGAGTGTAACACGTCAAACTCCGCCTATAATTAGGATCACGCATCAACACTAAGGGCGCTGTAAGCCATACCTTCAGTGAAACCTCTGTATGCGTAGCTGTTTACTCTGATACCCACAGAGTAAAATCTACCTGAGATTCTTTTCTGTAGTTGGCGACAAACACATTTCTAAACACACAATGATGAAATAACAAGCAAGATCTCTTTCGGTTCAAAATTTTGTGTTCTTAAGTGTACTTGAAACTCGTGGTCTTTTAATTTTTAAATCAAAACCGTCATGTGAGTTTTTGTTCTTTTCTCACAAAAGTTTTAGTTTGATCCCGTTTTATGGACAGGCATTCAATTCTATCCTATAAATAGTTGATACTCAGTTTTCTTAACTACTGTAAATATTCACTTATGTCGTACTTCTTTTCTGTTATTGATGAATGATTAGTTTCATGTATGGTTTTTGTCTGTCAAACTCTTATCAGTTAAATAGTTACTAATCTCCCCAGATGCACATCAATCTAATTTCTGTAGTCATTGCACATCGGTGATTGCATTTCCTTTTCAGAAACAATTCATATTTTCTCTAAAATCTTGTATTACATCTTTTCAAGTCAACTCAGAAACATTTCAAAAGAAAATCAAAGTAAAGAGGCGAAATGGATATTTCTTTATAAAAGAATTATTTGTACATGTAGGTTTCGATATGAGCATCATATTTGTTTCATATCTTACGTAAGTGGAAGTAGGAAAAAACAAGGAAATGAAGGACTTATTAATCAGGGCTATTTTCTATATCACAAGCCGAATTTCCCGGCATTGCTCTGGTTGAATTGTTTATAATTCATCGTAATATTACTCAATATTATTCCTATGGAGATTTCGAATTGTTTTATAGCCGCCTGCAAACCCACAACAAATCGAGCATAGTTAGTATATAGCCTATGTGTCCCGCAGAATTCTTCAGGATGAATGTACCAAATTTATGGTAAATTGGTCTGAAATTGATTGTATAAATACACAATGTTATTCCTGAGGATTTTGAATTGTCTTTAGCCACCTGTATCATATCGGTGATAAAAAAGACCACTTTCTATAAAAATAATCGTATATTATCATGAAAGTTTACATTCCAATAATAAAGCTACAGTTTAAGAATTTACAGATGGGATACATAAACTATGATACTGAGTTGCGATTGCACCATACTCTAAGATTCTAAAAAAACTCCAAGGTCATCTTGAGAGGCGACTCCTGTATATGTTAACTCTGATGTCATCTGCGCAGCCAGACCGGGAGAGAGCGCCCACTAGCAAGTGCTTTGTCCAGGATGACGGGACGTTACACCCCTCTGCACACCCAAGACAAATAGAATGGGGGTTAATATGTAGCCTACATTACCCGCAGGGTTCCAAAGAATAAGTGTACCAAATTAGGTGTAGATTAGTCAAAGGGTGTAGATTTGTATAGAGAACAGACAGATGTCAACTCTGCTTTATATGTATAGATTACCTGTATGGGGTGTTGAAAATCTTTGATAGTGTTTACTTTAAACTTATTCAGTTGCTTTTTTAAGGTTTAAAAATTGCATAATAGAAATATCAGTAACCAGCCCCTTAAAAATAGCTATCACATTTACCTGACACTGCTTAGTGATATTTCCTGTGGATGTCCACAGGAAATATCACTAAGCAGTGTCAGGTAAATGTGATAGCTATTTTTAAGGGGGCTGGTTACTGATATTTCTATTATGCAATTTTACATGTGAATTTAGACATTTGGAAAAATGATGGAACACAATTCACTTCTGCATAAAGTCGGCTTTTGAACTATGATCGAACCTTTTACCATTCAAATTTTTGTCAACAAGTAACTACAAGCCATTCATTTGAGTCATCAGTTTGTAAAATATGGCCTAGTTTGAGTGACAACATGCTAAGCCATATCACCTGTAGATGCTTTCTTTCAGGTTCTTAAAGAATTCAACATTGAAAGAGAGCAATTAATATTATACATACACATGATGTAATTATCAAGGTCATGCTTCTAATTTGATTTCACTTTAAAACTTGACTGGTTTTTTTCATTCAATTTTGTTGACATTTGTTATTTGTTCATTTTTCCTATCTAAAAAATATTGAGTATTTTGTTTTCATAAAGTAATCATTAAATCTATGCATGGGGTCATAAAATGGATTTAACCTTTTAAGCATCGCAAAAACTACTTTCGACTGCTGTAAACTTGTACTAGACAAATTAAAACTTATTGACTCGTAATGAAACAAACTTTCATTCTTGGTATTGTTTGGAGTATTCTAAATAATTTATGTAAAAAATGATTAGGGAAAATTTAAATATTTATCTCTGATACCTAAAGTCTAAATTTATCTTGTGTTTGGCAGAACTTGTCGCAGTTTCAACCTTATGTTATGAAACCCAATCAACTCATAGTATATAAACCTAATGCCACTCAAAGTACATTAACCAATTCCCAGACAAATGAAGGGCCACCGTGACTCAGTGTTTCCCCACTGCACTTGCAACTTTTGAGTTGTAGGCAGTGTAGATTCGATTCCTGTAACTTAATATGGGTGTATTTCTATATTCTATATCAGTAGCAACTTTCCTTGTGCATGTTTGTCCATAATTTGACATTATCTTGTATTTGGCACAGCATGGCTAAATATGACCCCTTGTGCCATAAAACCCAAAGCCAACCTAAACAAATGGGAAAGTATTTGTTGGCAAAATATAAATTGGTGTAAAAAAAGATCACTTTAAAAATTGAACACAATGAAAATAATTGGAATATATTTATAAGTGATACATCTTTTTGAGGAAGTAGTTTGTGAAATGTAATTTATTCAAATAGAAAGTGATTGAAATATGATAGCAAAAGATTTTGAAGTGTGCCATTCTGTTAAACAAACTGTTTAGAAAATCCTTAATTGTTGTTTTTCATTTCAGAAGAAAAATATTTATGAATTCAAGGCGAGCTGTGAAGACTGTTAAGTGGGCTTTTATTATTGGGGCTTCAGTTGATGTTGCATGTATTGCAGGAGGTTACTATGCTTATCATCAAATGAAAAACTCATCTGGTAAGTATTATGAGGTGTTTCTTATCACTTCCTCAGTGCTTAATTCAAATAGATTCTCTTCTAAATATCTCAAAGTTTCTGACTCATGTGGATGTTGTGATACTTTTTCCGTTTCTGGAATTTTTCAGTTTTTGTTGCTAAATTTTGATTAAATTTTATATTTAGCATTTTATGAAGATAATAGTTTGTGTAATTTAATTAGTTGTTATTTTTAATGCTTTTAGCACCACAAAGAATTTTTCCAGTTGAGGTGTATAATAAGGTTTATAATTAATTGAGTTTGAGATAAAAATGAATTTTCCCAATCTTTTTATCAGCACAAAGTTTTGGGGCTAATACCCCTTTTTATTTCAACTTTTTCCTCAGGAGGAAGCAAATGGGATGCTAGTTCAGTGTTGCAACATTCAATGAAAAAGTTTCAAATATGTGAGGACATAATGTAAAATGAAATCAACACTTCAAAAATAGTTACTTCCACACTGATTGCATAAAGATCACATACTCAAGTAAGTTGACAGGATTTAAAACTTTCATCAGATGTTAAGACAGGGTTGTGTAAACAAAGTGGAAGAATTTCCCACTTTTAAAATAGATTTGCAATTTGACAAATTTATTTTAAACATATCGAAAAATAAGAGTTATTCAAGAATTATATTTTTGAACGGCCTCACAAAAGGATACCAATTTGCATTTGTGGAAAAGACAATAAGACACAATATTTTGTTAACATGCAAAAATTTAGAAAGTTTTACTGCACCTCTGGTCTAGTAATTATTTTAGCATATAAATAATGGAAACAATAAAAATACAAGAGGCTAGTCTTTTGTGGATGTGGCATATCCTTACTGATATTTATTTAACCTTAAACCTCCAAAAATAACTGTTGAGACTAGATTTCTGGTGGTTTGGGATTTCATGTGCAAGGAGCAATGGACAAACTGCCAAAAGCAAGACAAAATTAAATCAATGAGGATAGATAACAATTTCAAAATGTTTAGCCAATCCAACAACTAAAACTATATTAAAAATCATGAGTACTCAACATCTGATGGCATTATGTCATCGTATAAATTGATTCCTTTCATATCTTAAAAATAGATCTAAAATATGCGACTAAAAACTGGTAATGAAATTCAATAATTCCTTACATGTTTTTTAAACTCCAGGGCATACATAATATATAATTTTTTGACAACATAAATTTGTATCTAAAAAGTAGATTTGCTTCTGTAATGTGGCAAAGATCGAGAATTTACCATAAAATAGAGATAGTGTTAACAGTTATGCTGGAAAATTGATTCAATTACACACTAATATCAAAATTGAACAATAGCAATATTCTGCTTAATATTACTTTGTTTTTACTACTTATAAAAGGTAGTTCAAAGTTTAAGGCAATTTAAAATTGTTGTAGGTGTGACAAATCCTGCTTAATTAAACATTTGTGTCCTGACTAAAGTGATTAGTAAAAGCATCTGCTTCAATAGAAAATGTAAAGTTATTCTATTCTTTGTTGTAATAAATTATAATATAATTAAAATATAAAAATAATTTTCTATAATATAGCTTTATTATAATTATTTTATATAATTAAATTACAAATAATTTACTATTTTGAATAACATTTTTATAATGAAGTATATAATTAAAATATAAATTTTATAATTAATATTTTTATATTCAACTTTTAATGTTTTATATAATGTTGAATTTTTTAAGGTCTACTCTGCATCTTATTAATTTAAATTATCTATTTTCAGATTTTAGGTATAAAATTTACAAGTATGATGAAAGATTTGTGGATGGTAAGAGTTCTCAGTTTCTTGATTTTGATACAAATTCAGTTAACAAATCTAAAATTTTAAGGTTCTGTTGAAAATATAGTATTACGTATCAGCCTGCCTCATTTACATTCTGTTTGTCATTAATCTTAAATTCTAAAATAATTTTGTTCTTTTAACACTGGACTGCCAGCTTGGTAATTAAGTGATTGGTGCTCTAGCTGTCTTTTCAACAGGCCAAGTTTGAATTATGGTTTCGATGTGGCTGTTTGTAGTGATTCGGAATCATCTTTAAGCTTTAGATCCTGATCTTTTAAGTCTACCCTTATGTATCACAAATCTCTGATATATAACAGAATGAATAATTCCCTTTATCTATCACCCTTATTTATCATCCAAGTGAAAACATGTACTTCAAAAGATGAATATTTCGAAGAAATAGGTGTTAAATATTCTTCATAGTAAATAGTGCTAATAAATTACTGTCACTACTTACTATGGGTAAAAATCTAACAAAATACACAAATGAGGTAATAGATGCTGTTAATCCATTAGATTAACCCTCCTGGTGGTTGTCTTGACAAGGTATCTCGTCATTAGCAAAACTGACCAGATCTTAATGGACAGAACATCTCGCCATTAAAAGAAAACTGATCAGATCTGATCAAGTCATCATCAACAAAATTAGCAATACCTTGATGACGTGATATCGTCATTAGCAAAATTGATCAGATCTTGATGGATGAGATATCTCGACAAAACCACTTGGAAAGTTAAAAAATTTACTATTCGATTTTTAAAAGGCTCTGGAAGATACTCTGACCCCTAAAGGTTCGGAAACTAGAATAACTGATTCTGAGCTAAAAACTTTGATGATTTTAAGGTACCAAAAGTCCAAATTCTCATATCAAAAACGATCACACTGGAACTGAAAACTGCTGATTTTTCTTCAATCGTACAATCATGTAATTGAAATTGTTAATTTATTATGCCCAAGTCTCTTATTTTGAATATTTTTAACTAGGTTAATGCTAACTATCCTAGAAACTAATGGAAATGTTTCTTATTAGTTTCTAAGATTATCTATGTGAAGACGTTGTAGCATTGAAGAGCATTGTAGAATATGTATACTCCCAGAGAATTGAATTCTCATGAATTTCCTCAGCACTAGACAAATTGTTCTCTTTTACTTACACTTATTGTTCTTTGTTTCTCAATGGCAAATTTTACTGTGTAAGGAACTGATGTTTATTCATAATTTTTGGTGCAATTGCCTATCAAAAGTTTTTGTGTTTAGTATGTAGAATAAAAAATAACATTGTGCATTCAAATTAGTCATAAGATAATAGCAATTGTAATCAAAGTTAAAGCTAACCTCAGAAATTCCGAAACTGGTTTATCAAATTTTATCCCAGATATTTGTTAACGTCATCGTTACTTTTGCAACTTTGTGTCTTTACCCAGTGAGTGAAAATCACTGCACTTGTGACTCTGCTTTTTTGTGTAACCTATATTTTACTTTAAAAGTTTGCAAACTAAATTCCAAAATATTTAAAAATAAATTGACTTATTTAAAAATGTTTTTACACATTATTTTAAAGTGTTGCTGAAGATTAATGTTTTTCTTACAGTTTATTACAGAGCTAATGAAAAGTATGGGGATGGCAGCGCTAGGCAAATCGATTTCCAAAAATGGGGTATTAATGAAATCAAGAAGTTTGACAAATTGAGCCTCATAGGTTTGTACTTATTACATCATTTATTTCTGTTAGTCAATTTAGTATTATTTTAGTCATATAAAGGTTAACATCCAAATTATGTGTTGATTAAAGTAAGATTTGTTTATAATTTAATGTACTTGAAATTAAAATATGTAAATAATTAAAGTGGAAAACTCTTTCAACAAGTCAAAATTAAATTTTAGTCTATGAAATTAAACTAAATAGTAAACATTTTTAGTTGAAGAGAAAAGCCAAAACAAAACGACAATTTAACAAATTATGCATATCCACATTGTGTGGTGTATAAACATCATGAGATCATATAAGGAAATATTACTTAACAGTTACCTATATTCATTACACTGTTTTTGTGATTGAATTCAATAATTATCAATTATATAATCCCCAAAGTGCTGTTGATAGATATTTCTAATTGAACTACAAATTACATAACAGATAATTCATTTCCAAGCAACATTATTTTATTACAACAAATTAAGGTAAATATTATACCCTTGATTAATTTAGTCCAGCAGTTTTCAA
This sequence comes from Meta bourneti, assembly GCA_933210815.1. Lineage (NCBI taxonomy): Eukaryota > Metazoa > Arthropoda > Arachnida > Araneae > Tetragnathidae > Meta > Meta bourneti. The sequence goes on along the minus strand of OW119928.1, from coordinate 37,045,814 downwards.
CCGGTGTGCCTTACGTATGGTGAAACAGTTTAAATTGTGGAAGATTTATTTCATATCGACATTTTAATTTAGGACTTTTGACAAGTCTATTCACCAAAAGTTTCAAGTAATACCTGAAAACTACTTTTTGAGTATTATTTTTTATTACAAATTAATAAAATATTAGTAAAATACCAAAAAAAAATTTACCAAATGATATTTATTGAAAAGTAATAACTCTGATTTTTATTTTATCAAATGATAATTACTCATTTAAACAAATTTTATATCTATATTTTCAAATGATTTCTCGTAATGTTTTGATTTATGTATTTATCTTTTTATATATATTCTTTTGCTATGTGGCAACAATAAAGAGTTAAAAACAACGAATAGATGGTCCACAAATATGTGGTACAAAAATATCATTTGAACTTGCTTATGGAATATTAATGTCTAAATAAAAATTATTAACTTTTAACATGCTTTCTGTTTATATTGCCAAAGAAATATATGCATGCAAGAACCTACAAATTTTTTTTGAGATTTTTAAAAGCCACTTCGGAGCAAAAAGTGTAGATAATTAGCATTCATTTTTAATCAGGTAAAATTATGCCTTTTTTGTCAAATCGGCTAAAAATAAAGTATATTTCTGGTGTGCTACAGAAGTTTAGTTATTAGTTTATGTGTGCCATCATGGGATGAAAAATTTTGAAAAGCAGTGATCTAATCTATACAATATTTTACTTTGTAAAAAATATGATATATTTTTATGGTAAATCTGATTTTTTCATTTTAGGTTTATAGCTGTTTTTCTGGGATGTATTAGATTTCTGGAAGGTATTTGTTCAAACATGTGAAATAAACTATTTGAATAATACTGTCTCATGTGAATAATACTGTCTCATTTTTTTATTGAGTCAATGGTTTCCTTAGAATGTACTTATAGTATTCAGATGTATATTAATATGCACATCTTGGAGTCAATTTTATAATTGCATAAAAGGGAAAATATTCCATTTTAGCTTTCTTTTTTTTATTTGCAGAAATAATTTTGAGGATTATTATTTTGTGTTTAGTCTTTAAGATAAATATTATTTTACATGCAGTTCAGGAGTTCAATAAATGATTCATTGAATTCATTAGTGAATGTATTAATGACTAAATGATATGTGTTTTGTATTCAGACTATGAAGAAACATTTTTGTCAGAACATTACCTGGTGAATTCGACATTCAAAAACTCAGTTTTTTCATGTTAAGCTAAAATAATCAAACACTATTTTGTTAACATTTATATTAATTCTATAACAACTACTATAATTTAACAGTATCAAAATAATGCCTTTCCAAAATTGGTAATTTTAGGTATGGTGACTAGATAAAACGAAAAAAATAATTAAAATTAATCTGAAAATCTAATTTTCATCAAGCAACAAAACTAGTTTATGCCTCAAATAATATGCAATAAAATTTAACATGTTGATTTAACCTTTCTAAGTATTAAAAGTTTTCCAAATAAATACCAATGTTTTCACAGTACACCACATTTTGTGGTTAGTCGCATCTATTGGTTGAAATAATTTTAGGAAACTATTGCCTAAGAAAAAACTGCAATGTTGAATAATGCATGCATAACACTCAGAGATGAGATTGGCCAACTTTTCTCTGCTTACTTTGAATATTTTGAGAAAGCACCACAATTAAACTGATGTCAATACGTTTAATACTCATTGTAATGAATTCCTTTATTCTAATGTCAGGGCATGAGCAGGCCTTGCAATGGGTACATAATCCATGATTTCCAAACAAAATATACCATTCCCTCGATATCCAGGAGAACATTGACAGAAAGGATGCCCTTTTCGACTTGGAAAGCAAATTGCATGTGGACTGCAATCCTTACTATTGGAACAAGTGCTCAGTAAGTAAGCATCTTCTTCTTCATATTCCAGAGCTTTCGAAGCCCTCTCAGCTTCAAGTGAATTCTGTTGCTGAATAAAATGGGAAAGTATTGCAATAACACAAAAATGAAATTTTTTATTCAAAGGGAACACTGCTCAAGATATGATAGTAACTTTTAAGTGAGTTGAATGCTGTTTTCATGTGATATAAATGCATAACATAAATGAACTAAAACAAATTGAGTGTAGATAAAGTATTTTGTTATTTATGTTAAAATGGCATTGTGTTTCTCAATGTGTGTATGTTTTCAAGCTGGTCCTGTGGCAAGAGTGAGGCTCCATACACAATAAAATGTATGCACACAAAGTCAATTCCACAACAATCCATTGTCATTAAATAGTTAATTTTAATGTTTCTTTAACTATAAATTTACAAGAGCTTTAATTTACCGAAAAGTTTAATCTTATTTTTCGAAAACTTAATTATTTGAATTAAATGAACAGGAGACATCCAAGAGACAGCATCTTGCTTATGTGGACAGAAGAGCGAAAGGGGAAAATTGAGGCTAGTAATGTAGCTCGCAAGTGCAACTAGGGATTAAATAGTGGAAATTTCAACATAGCCATCTGTGTTTTGAGCGGTTGGTATTGACTAGTAGGTGCTACAATATAAGAGATAAGCTAATAAGCATTTTACTTTCTCCATTTTAGTGCACCAGAAGCAACACAAAAATATGCTGTGCTCTTGCTGTTTTAATGGCATGGAGTAAAAGTAAATGCTTGTGAAAATAATAAAATTGATTCAATTTTGAATTATTGGTTTTACCTTTTTGATTTTACTTGTTTAACTATCTTACTTTGTCATTTTCCTCATTCTCATTTTCCATAAGAGTATCTGTTACTTTATTCTTCTGGGCATAAAAGAGACCAGGTTGTATCTGCAGATCTTGGTCCATCGTCACAGGTGCCCTCTTTATTCTTTTAGCTCTGTGATTTCTTGGTATTCTTGTGCACACAAAACCATCTCCAAAATATTCAGGCTTGCAGTAGCAATAGCCTTTATAATCCTAAAAACAAGTGCACGTTTATTGACCTTGTATTATCAAATTCATATGTAACTGTTTTTAATTCTGATGTGAGAAGACTTCAATATTTCTTTCATTTATGTATTCATTTTCATTTATATTTAATTATATTTGAGATTTTTTAATGTTTGAGAATAGCCTTAAATGCAACTAAAAATGTATTAAATGAAATGTGCCTTTTATTTTGATTTATTAGTAACCCTGTATGAAATATATTTATAAAATGTGTATCTTTTGTATGGTTCGCAAAAATATTTTTGTATCCAATCAAAGAAGAAATGGAAATTGTTTGCCCATGAGATGGAAATTTTGTTCTGTTAATAAGGGTAGTTTCTTTGCCTGGTAAAATTATTGTTTAGTAATATAATTGATGCATTTCATTTACTAAGTACAAGAATAAATAATTAAGTTTTAAAGTTCAATCAATACTTTTATGTTAAGATCTTTTACTTCTCCCAAAAGTTAAAAGGAAGACATTGGTAACAAGATTTTTCTATTTGAAAGAAGTTTCTGAATACTTGCCTCATGCTTTACATAGAGATCCATTATAAATAATGGGTAGGCAAAAGTAATTTGACTGCATTAACCATGCTTTTGGATTTAAGCAAAAAATTGCAAGTTTTGTCCTCAAGTTTTACAACCCTAGTTGATTCTAGATATTCACTTGGCCTGGGTTTTTTTTTTTTTTTTTTTTTTTTTTTTCATTTTCTACGTAATAAAACCTTTTTTTATTGTGCTTTTGCACCTTCTCTAAGGCCGTACCCTTCCTAGTGGATTTTAGTTGACTGCTAAAAGTGTTTTGCATTCTGAACCAATGAACTGAACTGTTACTTCAGGTTCGCTGAAGACTTGATTAAATTATGACAATGATGCCTTTCATATAATGTTGCATGTTAACTATCAAAATGAAATATGCCATTGCAGTGTGGGTTACCTTGTTGGTTTGCTTCTGGCCTTTCGGTAGAACGCATAAAGCTCCAGAACCACAGTCTGAATTATTTGTGCAATTGGCTTGAATACTCTGCGTTTGGAAATCATCTGAAATTACTGTGACTACAGGTTCTACGTAGTGAACTTCACTGTAAAAAAATTGAATTCATTCGACTCATTTAAAAGAAATCTACACTTACTCATATGACCAACAGTTTAGCAGTCAATGTTTCACAAAGAAAATTGTGGGAACTGCAAGAAAACAGTGATATTTTTGTGTTATAACATTTAAATGCAACAGTAGAAATGGCAAGTTACACGTGCTCATTGAACCAGTGTTGAATGTCGGCCTAGTATGCGGTTTTGCTAAGAAAGTGTGAGGCCACCATGGCTCAGTGGGTTTGCCCATTACGCTAGCAAGCTGTGGACAGCGCAGATTTGATTCCTCTCTGGGTGTATTCCTCTCTTTGTCTAAAACGTTCCTTGTGTATACCCATTTATTTGACGTTGTTTGGCGAAGCTTGGCCAAATATGACCCTTGCGCCATAAAAACGAATCAACCAACCTAAGAAGGTGTATTGTCCACGATTTTAATTATCTTCAAATACTGATTTGACTGGAATCAATCTGATTCTACTTTTCAGTACTGAGTCATCATTGAAGAGTACATATTTGTCTACCTTGACTTCCATTAAAAGTCCCTTGCTCCTGTTTCGAAAAGATCATTCTATTCACAAGTGTAGACAAGCTGCTAGACTTCTGTCATAGAGACCAGCTGTATTGTGAGTCCCCGGTAAAGACTAGTTTGATACCTTTGAAGCAGCTGTGAGCTCTGCGAGTTTACATTGCAGACTTTGGATTACATACAGATAATGCAAAAATCAGTCCTTATAAGTGAATTGTTACTTTTAAAATACTATGTGTGTGTTTATAGCGCAAGTTCCAAAGCCTGCACATTATTATCTATTCAGTGGTTAATTTGCTGATTCAAGTCTTGGGATTGTTCTATCCTTCTAGAAACAGTTGATTTGACATTTGTCCCTCATTGAGTTGTAGAAAATAAGTTGTCACCAATGACAACCTTCTCACAAGAATTGCAAAAAAAATTGAAGACGTATGGAACTATAAGTTAATTTATGAACTGCATTGTGTCTGACATGATCTGATATTTGAAATTGCATCAAGATTGGTTATACACCAATCAATTAAAACAATCTACAATAAAATAATGCTGATCTATTTTTTTAAACATTTGAATCAAGTCACATTGTATTTTAGCATAATTATGACAATAAATTATTTTTAATCAAAATGAATTTGATCGAAAACTAATAAAATAACATACTGTGGGATTATATCATCCAGAGTTCCATCACTATTTTCACTTAATTCAATTAACTTCTCTACAGATATAAGCCTTGGATCTAAAGTGGTCTCTTGTTCCCCAAATAGAGATGGTATCCATCGAGGATGTAGTCTATTGTGGAAATGCTTGTACCTGCAACCTAGAATTCACATTTAACATCAGGAGAGAACATACTAATTTCAAAATTCTTTTTCCTTGGTGTTTTTTGTGAAACTGTTTATTCTGCATTTGTAAATACTTTTACCTTCCTCAATACTGATTTATTTGTAATAATTCCTCCAAGCGAATTGGAAATGCAAAGTTTACCTACAGAAAACTGCATTCCTTTTATTGCCGAAAATGTGAAGATATTTCAAATCTATTTATGATGATTTTCACGTCATTGTCAACTTACCTGTTCTATATGGATCTCTCCTAAATCTTTTCCTTCTAGAAATTCGTTTGTTGTAATCCATCAGCTTCCTCAATTTGGCTACTGCTTTGGCACGTCGAAAGCACCTGTGTCGAGGACTGCGACTCCCATGTACTAAAAAGATCTCTTTTCTCTCATTCATACCAAGTGATCGTCTGTGATGTTCTGTTGCAGATTAATTGGGATATGTTTAACACATTAAAGTAAGTTCAAAAGTAACGTTTAACGTACATTTATACACTGCTGTTTGAAAACCATGAAGGAATCATACAAATTAAACGAAACTTGCAGGAAATGCAAAACAGGTTAGGATATGCAAATGATTAGAATTACAAAGCCATCACGCATGTGGGCCGAGAAACACCCTCTAAACTTCCAAGTGAGCCGTATATAAAAATCACTGTAAAGGTGCGTTAAAATGCGTGTATCGTCGTTTGACTGCTGTAAATGATTGATTAGAAGTCAATATGCCTCGGCAAAAACGCAGAGTGCCATACGAGCAACTAACGGAGTTCGAACGGGGCCGCATGATTGGCCTCCTTGAGGGTGGACTTTCGTATCGTGAAATCGCCAGTCGCACGGGGCGTAATGCCACAACAGTGGTGTGTGTGGAAGAGATGGACCATGGAGAACCAGACAAGTCAAAACCCCGGCAGTGGGCCACGCAATATGACGCCACCACGGGACGACAAACACCTTATCCGCATGGCGGTAACGGACAGTAAGTGTCCTCGTGCATTGGAGTACGTCTACAGGTGTGTCATTGTCTGCCCCCACGGTTCGTCGACGTCTGCTGCGCCATGAGCTACATGCAAGGATTCCCTTGACACTCAACCACTGACGCCTCCGGCTACAATGGGCTCACCAACACAGACAATGGCGTGCCGATTGGCAACAAATCGTCTTCTCAGATGAGTCCCGCTACAATCTGGACTATAACGATAGACGCTACAGAGGTGAACGCCTTCTCCCGGAGTGTCTTATTCATCGTCATACTGGACGAACGCCTCGCGTTATGGTCTAGGGCACTATTGGATATCATGGGCGATCCCGCCTACTCCAAATTGTGGGGACGCTGAACAGCGGGCTCTACATCAGGGAAGTTGTGGAACCCGAGATCCTACCCCTCCTGCAACGCATTCCCGGAGCTGTATTTCAGCAAGATAATGCCCGTCCACATGTTGCTCGGAATGTCACCTTCAGTGCACGACAGGTTCCGCTTCTTCCATGGCCTGCACGTTCCCCGGATATGTCGCCCATTGAGAGCATGTTTGGGATTACATCGGACGGCGACTCACTCGTACCGTTCGTCGGGCAGAGAATACGGCTGAACTTTGGCATCAGATAGAGGCCATCTGGAATACCATTCCTCAGCATGACGTTCAGAATCTATGATTCGATGCCACGACGTGTACAGACTCATCACTGCGCGTGGCGGCTGCACAAGATATTGATTTTCGGCATTATTTTTGTTTTATTGCTCTGTAAATTTGATCGTTTATTTAAACCACTATAAGTAATACGTGGTATAAATTTCATTTTTTTCTGATGATTCTTTCATAGTATTGCAATTTTCACAAACAGTGTATAACATTTAAACAAGGAATATAGACGCACTATATCATTTAAGGTTTATCTCGCCACTTAGCTGTCTTCAATTTTAATTTATTTATTAGATTAAAGATCTATCATTTCGTAGATCTTAAAAGTTTTCATTAAGTTCACAAAAACTACATTTTCATTATGAAGCAGTTCTATGAGTGCTGAAGAAATAAATTTAAGATCAGCATGTCTTGACAACGATTTTATGTTAACTAAGTAAGTAATTGAATTAACGTCGCTCTGGAGCAACACAACGTTTAACGTGAACAAAAATTTGATAATGTTAACACTGCTTTAATAAATGCAGTATTGTACATTTCTTTAACGTAAAAGGTATATATTCTAGGTACCTGGAAATTTTTTAACCCTCTCGGTCTTGTCATTAGCAAAACTGACCAGATCTTGAACGAGGAGATATCTCGTCGTTAGAAAAAAACTGACCATATCTTGATCTCATCAAAAAATCGGCAATAACTTGATAAGAATATCTCGTCATTAGCAAAATTGGTCAGATCTTCATATCTCGTCGAAATCACTTGGAGGATTAATTCTGGATTTCCTGTTTGATAGACTGGTGTAAGCTTATGAAAAAAATTCATCGATTATGTTTTACTATGTCAGAAGTTGTTCTGTTATCAGCTTCGATTGTGAAATCGGTTTTGAATCTAAGGAAAATTTTGCTATATGAAATATGGGGGTATTGAACTCAATTGCCTTCATCAATGAAATTAGAATTATCGAAGGATTTAGAGACTAAGTCAACGTTGTTTTGATATAAAAATGTACCTGAACTAAAAAAATTCTTCCTTCGCGAACATTTTTACTCGTAACTCACCATTCTTATGAATTCTGAACTTTCTTTTGGCCACCGCTATGTTGGATGAGTACACTATGCAAGATAATATGCCCATCTGCTCCTTCTTGAACTCCTTGATAATGACCAATCTTCCACTGTGGCTGATTTTAAAGTTGCTAGGCAACGATTCTGACTGACTGTTAGGTTTCTCCAATCTCCAATCCAATATGAAGTTACCATTTGCCGGGAGGGTCATAAAGTTTTCGAGATTGATGCTCAACTCTTCTCCGAGGTAGACTCTTCTCATGTCTAAAGAATACAGAAGAGAATTTTGTGTTATTTTTATTAATCCCTTCCCCTTATGTAGCAGCCGAATTTTGGATTTCAGTATAGGTATTTTCTTATTTATTTCTGTTATCCAGTTTTTATTTAAGTCTTGAAGAGCAGTAAAGAATTTTTCTGACAGAAGAGAACATTGAGACATCGAAGACTAATCACCTGATGGTTGGAATGCTGTTTGAGAATCGAACCTCGTAGTAACCTTCAATCAGACCTAAAACGATGGTAATCCTCGCTTTTATTTTTATTCATTACTTATTACTGAATATGAATAACTGTTCACTTGGATGGACCAAAATATGTTTTTTAATAGTGAGATTAACCTCTTAAGCACCAGGCTATTATGTATTTTATTATTAAACCCTTTACTAATATCCAAATATATAAAAAGAACTACCCTAGTGCCTAAGGGGTTAACAATTAGTAAAGGATTGAAATTCCACTGGGGCACTTACAGTTTCGTTACAAGATTAACCATTTGAGCGTCACCAGATTTCTGAGTATATTTCTGGGTATTGCTTTTAACCTAGAGCATGCGCATAAATGGCTAAATAACCACATCGATTGATTAAAAAATCATAGGAAAGATTCTATTGGTCAAGATTGGCTGTATATGACGTTTGCACCATAAAAACTCAAAAACAACCATCGATTGGTCAAGGAGGTCAAAACTACTTAGAAATCTCATGGAAGACTTCAGATTGAACAACGCATATGTGTGTATCACTCAAAGGGTTAAACTTTCATTGAATTAGATATTTTGACATTAAATATTTATTTCATTCAATTGATGAATTTATATAACTAGTGAAACAGAAGTAATTGTCAATTGTACAAATAAAGCATGGTACCTATAGCAGGTATATCGATGCGAAAACCTAGTTCTTTAATCAGCTGATGCTCTTTTTTATTCTTCTTTATTGTGACTAGAAATACCTTGGCCGCTATAGAATTCGGATCCATGTCAGTGTTAGTTATTGGATTCAGACGAAGTTCTCGACCACCACTGCCTAGGACCATATTCCATGGTAGTCTATCTTTGATATATAAAAAACAAATCGATTTTATTTACAAAACGCAGCTCACCATACCTTTCTCTTAAAGTATTTTCCAATTATGATGTAAGTATCACAAACAGCATTGAATGTTTTTTACATACACATTGTTATCATAAACTAAATTTGTAAGTAAAAAATGCATTTTCAAAAAGAAACATTAAATTTTCATGACATTCAATGTACAAAATCTTATAATTACATAAATTCAATACAAAAATCATTGCAATAGTTCATGATAAATTAACCATGCTTAGGAAAATATAGTAGTTGAAAATGGGGTTAGCAACATAAATAGGTAGGTAGGTATTTTAATTAACCTCACACTGGAGCAACGCAACTGGCTATGGTGGCGGTCCGGGATCAATCCCAAAGGGAAAGATCCGAGAACAGCACCACGTAATTTTGAACCACGGTCAGATGACGCAACAAGCAATTTTCTGAGCAGTTAATAAGAAATGTTTGCTCTTTCACAAAACGCGATGGAAATTTTGAATATCTTCAGATCAAGCATTCTCAAAATGTGAAAAAACTGACAAAAATTTAGAAATGTTCGTGGAAAAATTTATTTTGCCTATTTCAATGATTTAGACTTATAAAACAATTCTCTCAAGTTCTCAACACATTCCCATAGTTGAACATATAGTTGCTCTTGTGTTATCAAATCTATGTTCTTATATACTAATATCTTCATTCAAGAATAATTATAAGATTAAATTTTGTTACAACATTAAGTGAAACATTGCTTCATTAATAAATAGATTTGTTTTAAGCAACCTACCTGGCTCTATTTTAATCGTTATGTCTTTGCTTTTGATACGCTTGTGGTATAATCTTATCCAACGAACCATGAAGGAATATTCCTCTTTAAAATTACTGATATTGACATTTAGAGTAAGAGTTTCTCCCACTGCACGCTCGAACCAACACGTTTCTTGATCCATATGGTCACAGGATGATCCGTGGCTGACTATTACGTCCTCCACTTCTCTGTGAAGAATTAAGATTATTAACAAAGTCTACAATAAACCTGCTTGATAAAAGAATTTTAATGACAGATAGTTTGAAGTACGAGAAAGTCCCGAAAGTAAGTTTCGTGTACCCATTTTATCGGAGATGATGTTCTGAGGGGGTGTTCGCAGATACATGTAATGGTTTGCATCCACTGAGAGATATTTTATCAGCAGGTTCTTTGGGCACCACATGTGTAGAAACTGGTGGAAGTGAGCGAATACTTTGAAAAGTCCTAAAAATAGACATTCTGATGGTGTGGATGTGCGCTCATATTTAGAAACCTGAAGCAGGATTTAGCTCGATATTTAGGCATGCACCGAAATCCACAAGCAACTTACCGCAATGTGTCATGCATCCTCCTAGCAATGATGACCTGGAGCACTCCATTTGCAATTTTTCTCGTGTGCAGAGCATGAACTCTTAAGATGACTTCAATTTTAAACGGTAAATAAATGTCACTGGAAATTGTCTTGAAAAATAAAAAATGTCTATAATTTTTACAGATTAATAACTGGAGGGTTGCGCTTTCGAAACTCGATCCAACCAAAGACCTTGTGTTCGTGGAGGCTGATGCACATCAAATCTGTCGTGACCTCAAATGTCCTCACGTTGTAGTGATGTGATGGTTTGGAGAGTGGGGTCCAACTCGTGTTTGCCTCGTCATCTGACCGTGGTTCAAAATTGCAACGTGTCCTAGGATCTTTCCATTCAGGATTGATCCCGGACCGTCGTTGGCCAAATATGTCCCTTGCGCCATAAAACCCCAAAACCAACCCGGATCGTCGCCAATAGCCCGATGTATTACTGTAGTGCGAAGTAAATTCAACTACCTACCTATATAATTTTATTTGATTTCCAGATAAAAATTGTTAAGACTCACGAAACGTATTTTTGAACTACTTTTTCTAGAAGGCAGCTAATATGAATCGTAATGCTCTGTTTAATAACAAAAGATATTTTCTAGTTAATACTTACGTATCTATCATTGGTTTATCTTGCAAAGACGTACTGTCGTCGTATTCACTTTTTCTGTTAAGGTGTGCTTCGTCTTTATTGTTTTTGTGTTCCTTATTTTCTCTTTTGTCTTCATGTCCATCTGTGAAGCCATCCATAGTTATTACTTCTGTTCCTGTAGACTGGATTTCTATACTACTGTCTTCCTGCTTCATGTAAAAAGTTGTTTCTATTTCATCATTACTTGTAACAGAAGTGCTATATTCGAATTTATGTTTGTTTGTCGATTTCATTTGATTGTTTTGGGCTGCATATCTCTTAGAAATACTATCAACATTGAACGCTTGAGCGATTCTAAAGGGATTATGCTGGTTTTTGTTATACATAATGGCATTTAGCAGATCTCTCTTTCTAATAGTCTTTCGTTTATTCCATTGGGATAAATTAAATGTTCTGTACTGATGGCACATTTCTATTGATTTTTCGCTTCGGAATCTTAACTTTTGATCATTATTTTCTAGCTTCAGACATATCGTTCGTAGGGTATGATTCTTAGATTTAAGTTTACTGGCTGATATTTGACTTGAGTTTAACTGCAGAGAATTTTCGTTTTTCAAATTATCATTAGAGTCTATCTCGTAAATTTCTAGATTAAGATTATCTTTTATTTTGTTCAGTTTTGAGTCTATGTCCTTGAAAACGTTTTGCAAAGGTGGAGTAATATTCAGCATCCACGAGTTTGTTTCGTTTACTTTGGGTTTTGATAAAACAAGTTGTATTATACGTTCATCTGAAAGGTCAATGTACGAGAGACAAGTGCATACAATAGCAATTATTTCGACGAGGAGCATATTTCATCTGAAAAAGATTATCAAATATATCAATTCCAAAAATGGACAATACGAATGTTAAATAATCAATTCCTATTCCGTTCAAATCAAAGCACTGAATAAAAAAATTACTTTCGCCGGACTTTAGAAATAATTAAACTAGGATTTTCTGGTAGTTCTTGTATGTTACTTCAAGTTTTCAGCATATGTTAGAAGCTTTCTTTATATGGGAATATTTAGTGTTTTAAATTAATGTATTTTATAAAGTTGACTACATTTTAAATTCTATCTTTTTATTAATAAAGTTGTCTGAATTCAGGATATGGGAAGACAAGATTACTTTTCCTTGACTATATTATATTCATGTGTTGCTTCATTATATTATTTATAGAAAGTGGTAATATTATTTTAAATTAGTTTAATATCTCGAAAATGAGACTTAAACTAATCATATATTCAAAACGCACTCAAATTCAGTTTTTAAGCTTAAGAACTACAAAAATGAATAGTGTGTGAAACTTGTACTGTTTGCTTCTACAATATTAAGTTTGAGTTATAATATCTATCAAAAAGAATTTCTTTCATTTGATTTGGTAGCAAAGTATTTTGAATCGTTATTGAAAAATTCATTTCGGTTTTTTACCTCTCATTATCATGAATTGATATCTATTCATTTGTGCTCTATTTGAATGCCTAAATGTTCTGGCCAAATATTTTTTTGCTTGTGCAAGGATTGGTAGATATGAATACAGAAAGAATAATAACTTTATTTGTTTATTTTATGAGTGTTTTGTCTGTATGCTTTAACTGGATACTATTAGTTTTACCTGTCTTGCTAGTTTCGAAAAGAAGTCAGCAATTTTTTTTATCTCTTTGTTTAATATGCTCGCATAGGATTGTGGTCAACCAGACCTAATGAAATAGACAGAGCATGTTTTCTGGAGTCGCTGTCGTAAGCTCTCATAAGGGTAAAACACGTGATTACGAATCAACTTGGACCGATTGGCTACCGCAGCGCAGACTTGTGTTTTCAATCACGCTGGATAATCACTTAAACCTATCAATAATTTGTCCCACATTAAAATTCATACTTTTCCCCTAAACCACGTGATAGATCTTCAGACCGAGCGATCGGCAGAAATAGTATGAAGCTGCGCGTACATGCTCTATTTCAGAAGATCGAAGATGGCCAACGAAAACGCGTTATCGACACTATAGGATAGATTGAGACAAAGGGGAAGTACTTTCCTTAACACCTTTTAGTATTTGTTTTCGCATCGTGTACTGCATTTCGAAGTGTTTTGAGGAATTTTAGAAAATTTATGAAACGATAAAACGAAATGTGGCGTTTATTCCCGAGTAGTACACGTTAGGTTTTCGTGTTTGGTTTGGAAACTTTCATAAAGAAACAGACGTGCATAGCTTTACTATGTTGCATATCTGCGTGGAACTACACGTGGGTGGTGCTAGCTATGAAACGAGGCTGCATATGCGACTAGGCGACACATCACTGCACTTTACAGATTGAATGGAATCATGCATGGCAAACATATACATGGGAAGTACCAAGTGCTTTATGCTCCCATTGCAGGCGTAATTGTCATCTATCTAGCAAGGCAATTGACTCAACATGGTGTCGACATCGACGGGCATGTTGCTTATCTGCCCGAACATCTAATTGCCAGTCTCCTGTCGCAGCAGACGAATTTGTATCAACGGCAGTCGCGACAATATCAGCCGCTTAGTGATGGGATACTGCGGGCAACACACGGGCGTTGAGCACCTGGTGGCAAATATAGCACAGCCTGAACGCGGGCAGTCATCGCCCTCATCGGAGAACTCGTCCGCGAACACGGCCACTCGGGGCCCACTGAGACTCAGATCGAGTTTTTTGTATGACCCAGCCTACCAACATGGTTTAAGGGCGGACACCTGATATGCTGTCTCGGCACCCTTCTGCTCCGAATCATTCAACCCACATAGATCGGGGCCGTCGTGGTTCAGTGGTTATGTCCACTGGGCTAGCAACCTTCGAGTTGTAGGCGGAGCAGGGTCAATTCCTGCCAGGTGCATTTCTCTCTTCTGTGTCACTAAAACTTTCATTGTGTGTATGTCTATTACTTGATATTGTATGTCTTGTGTCTGGCGCAGCATGGCCAAATATGGCCCTTGCGCCATTAAACCCCCAGCTAACCACTTATCAGATTGGCTGCTACTGTATACACGTTCATAGGCTCGTGCTGCACGACGGTGTTGGATGCGCGAGAAGTCGATGGTTTTGGTTCCGAGGCTTCCTGAATCGAATTTGAAGGTTCCCGCGCCAACATTTCTCGGGCACGTTCTTCACGCTTTCGCTCAGCCGGTGTCTTGTCTGGTGTCTTACCAAAGATCTCGACTTCCTCCTTAGTGCAGCTCATTGACCGCGAAAATACTTTGCGTCGTGTTTCTTAGGCAATTTTGAAATTTTTAAGTCGATCTGATTTCTTCCCCCTACCTCGGTGGGGCCGCGGTGGCCCGGTTGGAAGAGTAACGGACTTGCAACCGAAGGGTTGCTAGTTCGAATCCAGCCAAACACCGTCGTGTACAAAGGGGCTGGTGCACGTTAAATCTGTTGTGGCCTCAAATGTCCACGTTGGCGTGGTGTGGAAGTTTGGAGAGTGGGGTGCCAGCTCAGGTGTTGCCTCGTCATCTGACCGTGGTTCAAAATTACGTGGTGTTGTCCTCGGATCTTTCCCTTTGGGATTGATCCCGGACCGTCACCAATAGCCCATTGTGTTGCTCCAGTGTGACGTTAATTGAAATACCCAAATACCCATAATTTAATTTAACTACACAGCAAAAAGTGCGGTGCATACTTTTCTATTGAAGCACTTCACAAGAAAATCAGCCGCGGGTAACCGGGTTAGAAGAGCAACGGATTAGAAACCGGAGGGTTGCGAGTTCGAATCCAACCAAAGACCGTCGTGCACAAAAGGGCTGGTGCACGTTAAACCTGTCACGGATTCAAATGTCCACGTTAGCGTGGGGCGCCAGCTCAGGTTCAAAATTACGTGATGTTGCTCTTGGATCTTTCTCTTTGGGATTAATCCCGGACCGTCGCCAATAACCCGATATATTGCTCCAGTGTGATATGTATTAAAATACCTACCTACCTACCATAAGAAAATCTAGTAAAAAATGATAATTTAAGCTTAACCAAATTTTAACAGAAAAAGAAATACAACTTTCACTACAATTAGACAATTAAGCTTTGTTTGTAAACAAAGCACAGTGAGTTCTGTTCAGGAAAATATGAATCTATTTTAGTAATTAGAATGAAGTCATGAAAAGAATTTTTAGACACCGATTTATTGTTCTTGGTTTGACCAGAATAAAGTTATGTTTTTGCCGATGGATTTTGCGCAAAAGAACAATTTGTTACGTGTGTCTGCTATTTTGTCTCGGTATTGCTTTCGCTGTATATTTAACGTTTGTATCGTACGGGCAGTGTTCATTTCTTGAAGTGGAAAACGCAGTATCTACTATTGTAAGTGAAGAGAATTATACAATGCCCCTTAAATTTTTTAAGGGGCATTGTACAATGCCCCTTAAAAATTTGCTTTCGGTATTGCTTCGCGGTATTGCTTTCGCTGTATATTTAACGTATGTATCGTACGGGCAGTGTTCATTTCTTGAAGTGGAAAACGCAGTATCTACTATTGTAAGTGAAGAAAATTATACAATGCCCCTTAAATTTTTTTTTATTACAATTGATTTTTATAATTGAATAGTCAGTTCACTTTTGAGTATTTAATGTCCTTTTGTGACATCCATGTTTAGAATTGAACGAACCCCACAAAGTATATGATAAAAGAAAAGTATTGATGTCTAGTGTGATTTCTTAATTTCTTCAGAAAGAAGTAAATTTCTTATCAGTACCATTCAAAAGGCAAGTTGACCATTGTAAGAATTTTCCCACAATATCCTTGTTGCATTTACATGTAATACAATGTAGCTCCAGT
Organism: Meta bourneti; assembly: GCA_933210815.1. Classification (NCBI taxonomy): domain Eukaryota; kingdom Metazoa; phylum Arthropoda; class Arachnida; order Araneae; family Tetragnathidae; genus Meta; species Meta bourneti. The sequence goes on along the minus strand of OW119928.1, from coordinate 37,029,548 downwards.
GAGTAGACAGATGACCTTGAAGTCCATTTGCACACAAAAGTGATTAAGCTTGCCATGTGAAAGGACTGCCATAGGCAAAATCCTGTATTGCGACCTCCGTAGGTGATTACTTGTTTTGCCCAACTTCTTATCACTGCTATCGCTTCAGGCCCTGAACAATAAACTCAGCCAGAAACATGCCAAATCTGGGAATGCATTGTTTACGTTTAACTTGTGTGTGTGTCCCTTTATTTAAAGAGTAATCTTGTTCATAACCATGTGATTCAAATGCCAACTCGCCTGAGCTGAACTATCATGGGCAAAACATGCCATGACATCAAGGAGGAAATCCTGCATAGGAATAAAGTAAACTCTGTTTAAAAAGTTCTAAACTTTTATGGTTCCTACAAATTTGCTTTGAGTAATTTTTAGTATTAGGTAAGATTTGTCTCTGCAAAGAGGCTGTGTATTAAGAATTTTTCATCCATTTGAGTGCTTGATCATAAAATTTTAGTGTGGTTAATCTAGCAAATTCCCCCAGATGGTTTACAATTTTCGCACCAAGCAAATAAAAAAACATGTTCATATTTAAAAATTGACTTTTTCTTAATTACCATGTTTTATATTTTCTTTGCTTTCAGGTTAAAAATATTTCTATAAATATATGAGTTTCCATCATAAAAATATAATTATACTTTTTGTTGTTAGTGATGGTAATTGGTTGATTAGTAGAACCTTCATGACCCTTTTTTATAACTAAAATTGTGATTTGAGAATCAAATGAATCAACAATTGAAGCACGAGTTGATAAGATATCACATCTTTGGAGATTAGAGTAGGATTTTTAAAGATCGCACATTTTTCATAGTTACCTTCCAAAATTGTGTATCCTATTCAAACTTGTATTGTCTTATAACTATTATATCTAGTTAAACAGTATATTTAAGATGTCTGAATGTATATGTAGTATTAATCTATTTTTCTATTGACAGTGTGATAAATATGAACACAGAGAAGCTCTGGGCAACCTGTGTGCAGATCTTTGTGAACTCAATACACTGAAACCAAACAGTTGTCTTCCAAATCATTTAGGAAAAGATGTTGTTTTCCAAGCAACATACTTTAACAATCATGTGGTTATGAAGTCAAGTAAATTGAACTCTGAAGATTTTGATCAAATATATTATGTCAATGAAGATGGTAACAAAGTACATCCTAGCATTAGTGCATTTTATTCCATGATTGCGAATACTGTTCAAATAGATCTAAATGTAAACATAACTTCTCTGAATAAAACATCTTTGGATATCTTATCTAAGATATGGACAATGAATATGGCAAACTTCCCATACTTGCCCAGTTCAGTGCAAAATACTGCAATGAGCAACATATGGTTTCTCTTGCAGCAAAGTGAATATTTATTGATGAAGTATTTTGAAGATGTGAATATTTTTCCTAAAATTATTGGTACCTGTGGTCCTTTCTATGTTGTTGAGTTCATAGAGCCTCTTGACAATTATTTTCTAATGTTTTATCCAGCTTGGAAAGAAGATTTTTTTAAAAGAGCAGAATTAGCTTTGAAGGTTCTAAACTTTTTAGAAAATTTAGAAAAGAATTTTCCTTTCTTGCATATTTGTGATGTGAAAGTTGGACATTTTGGATTCGATAAGAACAAAGAAGTTAAGTTGTTAGACATGGATATGGTCTTTTTTGAGAAATCGCTAATCAAGAACATTGTTGCCATTCAAAACTGCTCCAAAGACCAGGATTGTTCCTTCATGGATTGCCTAGGAATCTGCAACTCCGATTCTAAAATATGTGAGGCTAGAGTGATTGACAATAACTTTCAGGTATGGTTCTTTATAAAAAGTTGTATATAATACTTAAATTTTAATTTTATATGTTTTCCCTGTCATATTGGTAGCCAGTTTTACTTCCGGCTAACTTAAGGGTAAGTTTTACTAAATTTGTATATTTTATCTAACTAAAAGAGAGTTATCTTCCTGAGTCACCCTGAAAATTTTGATTCATTATCTTAAATACTGGTTTACTTTTTACAAGTAATCACAGTGTAACATCATGAAATGAATTTAAGTTATGGCTAATGGATTTAGGCATAGAAACAGCTTTGAAACAAACACATTTAATAAAATAAAATGTACAGTATTTACATAGATAAAACAACTCAAGTCAAAACAAAATGGTTTCAGTCTTGCTTTCCATCAGAGCAAACAAACTCTAGATTAGAATTGTTTTTTTTACATCAAAGTGAAAATGTCTAAGGCCCATGAAATCAAATTTCAACCCTGGTATATTCATTCAAAGTGAAAAAGTATTATAGTGTTTAATGAATTTATTATTAAATATTTAAAAAATTCTTAAATGTTCATAAAGACAATAGTCAGTTTCTAATAGTAGTGATATATATTTGAGGATTTGATACCATCCAGTATACATTTGACTAGTTGTAAAATAAACTGGTGAAATTATTACAAAAATAAGCTATGGTTTTGAAGTTTTTTAAATAGGTATTGAGATAATTTAAAAAACTTTGGTAAAATTATCTGTTTTCTTTGCAGAGAATTTGCAGGAACATTCTTGCTGGTAAATTAGTGCAATCCTATTTTGGTCTACTCAGTTCTCCCCCAAACTTCATCTACAAAGAGCTTTATCCTCTACTACAGAAGTGCTTTGAAGTTCTGGATGACAAGTCTGCTCATATTCTTGCAAGTGAATTGAAGCACTTGTTGGTTACAGTAGTAGAAAAATGACTGATTGAAATTCAACACTGTTTGTTAAATAGACAATTCTGGTTTAATGTTTTATACTATAACACTATTTTTCTACATTATAATTTTTGTGTTTATAGTGATTTAAAAGGAGATGAGTACTTAGAACTGCTATTAGAATGAAAAGCTTAACAAATTATTTTTAAATAACCAAATGAACATTTAGATTTTCAAAGTTAAGAGACTTATAGTTAAATCAAATGGTGTGATCAATTTTTTCTATAAGTGCTTTTGGCTTTCAATAGTTTGGTCATCAAACCAGATTTTGAAATTAGTGGTCACTAGTTATATTTTGCACTTGTAAATTTGGTTTTGGTTTCATTTTTCCATTCTTCACTTGTGTGGCACAAATTCCTAACGATTACCATTTATTCTTCCATTTAAGGATCTGCACTCATATGCACATTAAAATCTAAGTCCTAGTTATTACTGTTTACACATCCATGGAGACTAAATAAATTTAAATTTGCTCTCAAGTAAAATATTTTGATGAGACTTTCTGCTCCGAATTTCTAAGCCTGCATCAAACCAAAAGTTTGCTATTTCATGTAGTCAATTCATACTCTGATGTAGTAGATCAAACCATAACACTGGATTGAGAAAAACTTATTGACTTTTCTGAAGTTCTAAAGTCGGGTTGTTTCAAACTATAATTTAATTTACGAGGGTGGTTCAAAAAGTAAGGTAACAAGTCTTTTAACAAAAAGTTTATTCACGAAATCCAAGAGATACACAGACATAGCAAGGCATTTGGTACAAATTATTTTTCAACATAGCCTCCATGGGCATCAAAGCATTTGTTCCATCTGTAAACCAATTTATCGAAACCGGCGTTGAAGAAATCAGGGCTCTGGTCGCTGAGCCACTTAACGACGGCGTCCTGAACTTCGCCATCGGTTTGGAAATGCCGTCCTGCCAGGTGCTTCTTCAACAGCCCGAAGAGATAGAAATCGCTTGGTGCGAGATCCAGGCAGTAGGGAGGATGTTCCAATACGTTCCATCAGTGCCGCGGTACCCAGCGAGAACACATCTTTCTGTACCCCAATTTTTTGTGCACAATATCCAGTACACTGCCAATGGAGATGTTCAGTTCCTTTGCAATATTCCTCACATGAATGCAACGATCGGTTTGAATCAGACCTTCGACTCGCCACACGTTGTCTGTCGTTGATGTGGTCGGCCACCCTGACCTGTGCTCGTCTCGCACATCTGTTCTTCCTTTCTGGAATTCATTCCACCAAAACCACACCTGCTTTCTTGACATGACACTTTGTCTGTGAACTTCCACTAGTTGACGATGAATTTCTGCTGGGAAGCTTTTCTTTAAACACAAAAATCTTATTACACTTCGCACTTCAATGGCTGACCATGTATCCATCAACGCCTCAAATTTCGGAGCTTTATGGCACTACTAGTTCCATGTACCGGTGGCATTTGATTGCTGTGATCGTCTGTTGCACCTAGACATGGAATTTCATTCAATTGGGGAAAAAGTGCACCCGTGAGAGCTCTTGTTACCTTACTTTTTGAACCACCCTCGTATTTTCAAAAAATTAATATTATGAAGTTCTAGCTACTGTTCAGCTTTTTGTTAGCCTTGAGTAAATGTTTCTTTTAGAACAAGATGTGTTTTTAGCTGTAGTAGACCTATTTCATTTATCTTATTTAAACTTGACTGTTTTCATTTCTTATGGTTTGGACATCATACAAATTAGCATTTCCCATTGCCTTCAGTAATTTTCAAAACCTGATATGTGAACCAACAGTGTACCAATGGGCTAAGTTAAACCAAAACTTAGCAACCTTACTCATTAAAAGTAACAGATATGCTAAAAAATTCAAACGTTATTGATTAAAAATGCATTAATTAAATTGAAACACTAGTTTGGTTTGATTAAAAACATAATATAACAAGTGATAGAAAAATATTCTATCATTTGTTTAACTATTGATTTAGTCGAAAAATTCAAAATAATGATTTTATTCAACTCGAACTTGTATTCTAATCAGTACCAGACATTATCTCAACGTGATATGTCTGGTACTGATGTGATATTTCTATTTGTTTTATGCAGGTAAAAAAGGAACTTAAATGATGAACGAACAGTGAATCTCTCCTATTAATACTACAGCGCAGCTTGTCCGCTTTTGGACCTTGTACCATAAAACCCAAACATCCAATCCTATTAATACTACATAAAACATTAACTTTATCACTGATTTATTTCATCATGTTTCTAAGTTTGATGCAGTTTTCAGCAGAACACGATTCCAAATATGAATTCGTCATCTGACCATGGTTCAAAATTACGAGATGTCCTTGGTCTTTCCCTTCGGGATTGATCCTGGACGGTCGCAATAGCCTGTTGCGTTGCTCCAGTGTTACGTTAATTCACACCTACCAAATATGAATCTCAACCTATTTTTAATCAAAATTAAATGGTATTAAAATACTGCATAATTATGTGATAAGTAGGGCTTTCTTTTTTTAATGTGGATTGTCTCTCACTTTTATATTATAAATCTACTGTGCTTGAAGAACTTTACTGTACAATCTAAATCAGGGGGAAAATATTGTGAATAGGAAAGTTTAATTTGTTTCTCTTTTACATTAGCATTTTAAGATTTCACTGCTCAAAAGTAGTTGGTTTCTTTTAAAAGTAAAAACTTACATTTTTTTCATCTGAAATTTATTTTAGTCAACCAGTATTTCATATTTATTTGATTAATTATGCTCCTATTAGAATATTTCCCAATTCCTCCAATTAATAAACATTCAATCTTTTTACCTGACTCGTGTAGCACTTTCAATATCCTATTACAGCCCTCCACACAGTCAGTTTGGGTCTCCTGATTGTACAAAAATATTTTTCCTTATGCTTACATTTTATTTACCACTTGCAAATTAAATGGAAAATACAGACCAACTAATTCAAAGCACTGCCAATGAAAACCCAATTTATAGGCTGCCAGTCGATAGCTGGTAGCAGAAAATAGCCTGTTTGTCAGCCTGATAGGTAGTGTAAAGCATTTCTGAAAACCTAAAAGTTCAGAAATTTTTTATGCAATTAACTAGTCAATATTTATCCAGAATGAGCAGTGTTCTACAATTTGTAATGTAAAATTTTACAAAATGTTTCATTGACTTAATTTTCCTGACCAAATTAGATAAGTATTCAAAGTACTTAATTTTTACTTTTGTTTGGTCATTTCTTCCAAGCATTCAAAGTAAATCGAATAAATTTGCATGTTAAATGCAAAACTTTGCATGTTGATCAAAGTAAGGCAAGCTATATTATCCTGAGTATTCTTATTTACAATTTTGTTTTGTGGGATTTTTATTTTGATTGTTGTTATTGAAACATTTGTAATTTATATACATGTTTTATGTTTTAAAAATAAAATTCTTTCATGTTGCAGATTTTAATTTATTTACAGTAGATAGATTCAAAAGTAATCGGATTTTATTGGGGCTGATAGAGAAACGTATAGCAACTAATGCTACTTCTCTCCTTTTTTGTTGTTTTTATTTAAAGATAAAAGTTTTGTAGAACAGAAGCACCATTTTGAAAACAATTTACTAAACTCAATTCCATTAAATTTGTTATATGGTCATTTCTTCTAACATTAGGGCAAATTAGACCAGGGTGACTTAAAAAGGATTCTGTATCAGGGTATGAAAAAATCATGATTTTTTTGTTATAAATATCGGATTCATTTGATTTAAATCAGATTAATTAATTCGGTACTTGCATATTAACCGCATGCCATTGGCGAATATCAGCCAAGTTTTGTTTCAAGCGGAAAATACTTAGCAATTGCCCTTAGGGTCGGAAAAAATGGTCGATCCATCTTTAATGTTTTTTTATTTCGTTCATTAATGTGGTAGCACTACAATTGGGGACCATAACAAGAAATGTTTTTCTTGTTTCGCGACAAATGCCCCAATATCCATTGGGATGGGAATATCTTCCAACATTATTTCATAACGATCAAGTGTTACTTAAAAATTTACTTTGACGTAAAAATAGAAGACGAGTATCTAATACAACTACGCACCGAACATTGAACTGTGGTTATAAAAAATGTTTTGCAAAACAATCAGAATCAATGAAATTGTATTTATGGTTCACTTGGCAGTGAATATAACCAGATTGTTCCAGTTCTTCCGTCTTATACCCCTTCCAACAGATTTGGCTATTAATCGCTGGCATGCGGTTAATACGCAAGTACCATTAATTCTTAGCCTTTACACATTTAAACTTGTTAGATATGAGACATACAAATTACAGTAGTTCTAAATATATATTAATGTTTAATATAAATCAGTACTAAGGATTTAGAAAATATAGTAGGGCAAATTTTTGAAAGATTAAAACAACATTTTTATTAGGCCATTACTTTTATTTGAGTTGTATTTCATACTTAAAATTCTAAATTAAAAAATAAGTTTAATAAAAAATAAAAATTTTCCTAAAGTGTAAGTTAAAAATATTCTTCCTACAAATAACCTCTACACAAAACTAGACACTAAAATCTAAAGTTTCCCATTTAAAGGGGAATATGCTTTTGCAAATTTTTTTAATTACATGTATGGTAATAGATAAGTATTTTGCTTTTATGAATATTAGGTTTTTATTCAAGCTGTCAATTTTTTCCAAAGGGAAAGCTAGGGCACCCAGTACTACTTTTCAACATACTGAAAACAAATGTTAAACAGCACCAATTCCTTTATCAGAAATAAAAATTTCCTTCTTGAAATGAAAGGACATCAGTTCAAGCCTGTGCCACCTTCCCATGGAAGACTCGAAATTAACTGAAAACACTTTATGTAATGTATGAACTAGCCACAAACCCAGCCTCTGCCTGTTTACAGTGAGAATTATCTATTGGTCAGCTATCATCCTAACACAGGTGTTAACACCTAGGAGCACGATCTAGTGTTCCTTACAAACAGGAGAGGTAAACATTTCCAATGGAAAACCAAATAAGTTAAAAAATACCTACACCAAGCATGCTCTAGGAGCCTGACCTGTTTGAAACATTTTATAATAGGTACAAGATCCCCAAACATAAGAGATAAATATTGCAAATACGAGTAACCCCAAATATGCAGTGATTCTATCTCTTAATAATCGCTATCAGAAGGGATTCAAAGTACTAGAGACCTGAACTCCTTGGGTCCTACGTTTTATTGTTGGGTCCTGGTTCCTCTCTAACATGAGATAAATGTTACAAATATATTTATATCAGTAATTTTATTAACAAAACAAAGATTCTGAAACACCCTTATATATGAAACAAAAGGTGTTTTACTTTCCCCAATAATTTCTCGAATTTGGCACCACTACATCCCATCTCTAATAGGGAATCAAGTTATTTTCAGTTTAAAAAGGTCTGAGAAGCAAATTATTAAATTTATTTGAATAAAATATCATACTTTCTATTCTGTCCAAGGTTATTTCACTTTTTAACTTCAATTTAGAAAAAATTAAGTTTAATTTAAATCCTGATTTGCATGCTCAGACAGATTCATACCCAGGACTGCCCCATTGAACTAAGGGTTTGCTTTTCCCAAATGAACTTGGAAAGAATTATGGCAAATTGCTGAAATGAGTCTTCTATATTCACAACATAAGAAATTATTTCTTAAATTCGTTTGAAAAGTGATAAATTTAAAAAATATTTGTTGGGAAAACTATTTTCAGTATTTTCCAGACTATAAATGAAGTTTGATATGCAGATGAGTTCAAGTTTAATCAAAACCTTTTCACAATAAAATACAAAATTTATCATGCACAAATATTGCCATAAAATACATACTAATATACAAAGTGATACAAAAGTATCAAAATCACATCTAATATAAAAAATTCAAAACCCATGCAATAAAAATTGTCTTATCAATGCTTAAAATTATCCAACATTTCGTTAATATTTCTTTTCTTGTCTATTTGAATATATACTCCTTTGGTTATTTCAATGAAAGACAACCAACCGGGAAAAGTTTCAGTGATGAGTTTCAAATGATCTTTGACGTCATCTGGAATAAAGGTAAGGATAAGTTTTTCTTTAACCATGTTAGTCATACAAAAATAATTTTTTTAATTAGTATGTCTGGGACATCACTGAATCATTATAATTTATAGTTGATAAAAATGAGCAATAATGAACAGAAATAACTACAACATTTGGACATTTGCAAACTCCAATAAATGCTATTAATTTTCTATCGTACGTAAAATCTTATTTAAATAATTAACAAGGTGACTAGCTTGAGCAAAGCAGTAAAAAAGTTGCATGAACTGATCTCTTCTGAATAGGGAATCTAATTTTTATGCAAGTTGTCACTATGCGAGTTGATAACAAATATGTTCAACAAGACACTACCTGCTTCACATCTCTGAACAGAAATTTGTGAATAAAAAACTACCAAAATTAAGATTGAAAATTACAATGAGATAAATATAAAAAACTTCAAAACAAATTGAGTGTTATAAAACAATGAAAATCGTTTTTAGCATTTTATACTTGAGCCAACATTAAGAAAGTGAACTTGAGATATCAAAAGATAAATCTTAATTAAATTAAGCATTATCCAGCTCCAACAAGTTTATAAGAAATTTGACAGGTTAACTTCAATTTTGAAACTAATAATCTAATGCTTGTTTTATTCAATTCCGTGAATATTTTAGCAATTAAATATTGAGTAGAATTAGAACCAAAAATTCTTATCTTCTAATTTATTCTATAAACATTTCTCTCCATAAGAATTTCAAGGTTTATTTTGGTTCAGTTATACACTAAATTCAACAAGTTTGAGATGTTTCAAGATATTGTAGGAATAAAGATTTTAAATTACAATTATAGAATATCAGAAAATTTAAATATAAAATTTCTTGAAAAAGACTTTAATAAGTATATAAAGAATGATGATTTAGTTTCTGAGATATCTCATATTACTTCTTGACATGATTTCTCTGGTGCAATGTTTTATATACATAAATGAACTAAATATCAGTAATGGTAGTCAGTTGTTAGACACCATGTATGATCATAATGTATTTCATGTCTGCTGAAAACAGTTACTGTTAAGAGGGAACAACTTACCAGGAGTGGAAAGAGAATTAAAACTGTGTATTATTTTCTCAACTGCAGCATCAATATGGACTGCAGCCTTGCGTTCTGCTATAAAATAGCTGAATACTGTGAAGGAATTTTTTAAATAATTATAGCCAATAGAAAGAATTTTTAAGAACTCAACTTCCTAATCAACATTGTTCAATTACCTAATTTATGAAGAAATTGATTAATAGCAAATTAGAACCATGCAAACATATTTTGGTTTTTCAACTTATATATATAACTACAACCTATTACTTATGGCAGTGGTTCCAAACTTTATGTTCTTCCACCCTTTTTCTATATAAAATATGTGCTGTGCCCCCAATTTTCATAAACATCTAACTTAGCATATTACTTTCCTTAAATTATTTATTTAAAAAATATTTTGCATGTGGAAATGATAATTCTAGATAAGTCAAGTGATAAATTAAGACCAACTTCTTCATTTCATCTGCTGAACAAGTGTTTTTGAAATTAAGAAACGTCAATTATTCTATTTGCAAATTTATAATCCATAGCTCTATCTTTTTCTTAAACACCAACTTTATCTTTTTGTACCAGAGTTTGGATTTCAGGACTTTACATTGACTTGTTTAAAGTACTGTTTTTCATAAATACCCACTCAATTCACAAGTCCCAGAAAGAATTTTGTGCCATAAAACAAGTTTCATTTTTATTATTACTGAAAATACATGGCAATATCTTCTTTTAGCTCAATCTCTTCAAAGTACTTTAGAGGTAGTAGTTTAACCAGCAATATAGAAATACTCCATGTTGTGCTTCCACATCACCTAAATTTAGCTGCCTTCCTTTTATTATAAGCTGGTTTTTTTACATATAAAATTAATCTTGTAACTGCAAATATTGTAGCTTGACACTCATATTTTAAACAAACCTGCTTTTCAGGCATGAGCCTGCACATTGATTTGAAGTTTGTTTCCATAGAACATGTGTATGAGAAAGTTTCGAAAATATTTTTGGTAATAGCTGCAATCCCTCCTTGTAATAACCTTGTGCTTCCTAGGGCAACTTCCAATCCCTTGCACCTCAAATTACAAACTATAACTTAAGCTATATTAATATGCCTGCTCATATTTGGCAGTAGAAATGACATGTCACATGACATGCATCAATCATAAGACAACCCCATGCCATTTGGTAGTCTTGATGGATGTATTCTAGTAGTTCTTAATTCTTTTAAGTTGAATTAACAAATGGAAGATGAGACTAAACTAAAACATTAAAGATATAAATAGCTTTTCACTGTCCCAAATCAGATTTCAGTTTTGAATACAGTTCATAATGCAACAGCATAAAACAGTAAAAACTACACATTCCATAGTAGTTCGCAAGTATGTCAACATAATTTAATAGTATTTATGTATAATAGAACTTTTAGAAGGTAGTTGATTTGCATGGTTTTTGATCGAGTCTTAGTTAAATTAGGGGACTGGTGGTAATTGGCGATTTTAGAGCAGATTCTGGTTCTATGTTTATTGTTCTGTGCCAAAAGTGTTGGCTTCTAACTCGCTTTCACACCTATTCAGAAACCAACTGACCCAAGGTCCACTGCCTTCTTCAGGGAACCACACTAAATACATTGTCTTTTTCCAAATTTCACGTTGTTGATAATAGTTTTAAAATAAATTATTCTCTAACAATAGAATCACAAGATGAGAGGTTTTTGTCAATTCAGATTCAATGTCTTGCCACATTCAAAGCCGTTTGGCAAGGCTAATATTCCTTGACTTCTCTAAAAGTTACTCTTTGATCGCTTAACTATTAACTCGCTTAATTAAACTTATTTTACACATTGTTTTAGTGACTAGCTCAATAGAAATTGCAGAATGAGAAAATTTTGATCCTGCATAAAAGCTTCAAAGAATTGAACAAATTAAAAATTGAAATTTTTATCCAATACCATAAAAACAAGAACAAGTTTTTGTAGCAAAAGGATACTGCCATAAAATATGGATTATCTTTGGAATACGCTCCAACATAGCCAGTCGCTTTGTTTCATCTGGAGTTCTGGTCATTGTCTCTAAAAGTTTAGCTGATTCTCGAGCACGAATCTAGAATGAGATTTTTTAAATAATCAATACTGAAAATGTACTCATTTAATAAACTAATATCGAAAATTGAAACCCTGATAAGAAATCAAAATTAATATTTGCAAGAATAGATTTGTTTGTCTGAAATTAAACTAGATGCTATTCAACAAAGAATTGCAAGCAATTGCCTTTTCCAATAGGTCAGTGCAGATGCCTTTCAAAGCTGCTTTAGATGTTTCAGGTTTGGAATTAGATATATCCTTAAATTCTATGGTTACATCTTTCTTTGATTCATCAGCTACACTTTGCAAAGCTTTCTCAACCTGTAATGGTAAAGAGATATTAAGTTTAAAACAAAATCAACTTATATACAAGATATAATTGAGTCATTTTAAAGTTTCTAAAACCTTAAAAAACATGTGAATAGAAATGTCAGCTATAAGACATTTTTTAAAGACACTTCTTCAAAAACCATTACAAAGCAAGTTTTTGTAATTCTGTGATAAACTAGGTGAGTTTTAGAAGTTTATTTTTAAAAAATCAGATGAGACTAGGATGATTCCAAATACATCATGCTTATGTTGAGGAATAAATATTTTAGACAATAGAACCTAATTTGTATCAATATTAACGTGCTAAAGAAGCGCTATTTGTTACTTGTGAAGTTTGGAATTCCCTATTATGCATTTTCAATCTTTCTCTGGTATATGATAAAAATATACCCCTTCATTCAATATTCTGAAGTTAGCTCATAAAATCTGTTGCACTTATAAATAGTTAATTATACAACACAGAAAATTAGTACCCACAGTTTAACTCAGACATAAAAAAAGATCTTCAATAATTTTGAGAACTGAATTTGTCTTTTACTGTTTCATTTAATGATTCTTATAAAACAATGTTAATGTTTCTATTAAAAAAATTAGGGGTCAAATGGCAGACACTTCATTCTTTGTACAGAAAACTATTTTGTGAGCAAAATAGAAGAAAAAAGATTTCGAAAATAAAAATACTTTATTTCGAAAGGTTCCTTTAACTTTGCTCAAAACATCTTTCGCTGTATAAATCTTGGATTCTTGTGGCTCAGGTAGTTGTGCTGGTTGGATATCAGACACAGAATCAACAGGAAACTTGGGATGCCATCGCTTGAGACTATCTTCAGGTACAGAGGGAAAATTTAATCTGGTTAAAAAGGCCTATAAGGAAACAAAAATATTACATATGTTGTAAAAATAAGCTTGTCAAAGAAAACGAAAGTGTAAATACAGCTTTTAAAAATATTTCAGTGATGAAATACCCATCTTTTATTATGTACTAAGGCTGGTATGACAGGGCAACTTCAGTCTCATAGTTAATCATATACTACCATATTGTAAGTTAATTATTGTAGTGGTAGCTAAGTGGATATATACACTGAAGAGCCAAACCATTATGACCACCTACTCAATAACGCGTTACGCCTCCTTTGGCCTGCAAAACAGCTGCAACTCGACTGGGCATAGATGCCACAAGTTCTTGGTACATGACTGGAGACAGGTTGTACCAAATGTCTAAGCAGCGGTCACGCAAAGTCGAGATATTCGGACATGGTGGTGTTTGAGCTCTGAGCTGCTGCTCTATGACATCCCAAATGTGCTCTATCGGATTAATATCCGGCAAGTTAGGTGGCCAGGACATTAAGTAGAATTCATCAGTATGCTCCTCGAACCACTCCAACACAATCAGAACCTTGTGACATGGGGCGTTGTCCTGCTGGAAGATTCCATTTCCAGTTGGGAAAACAGACGCCATGTAAGGGTGCAACTGATCCGCAATGATGTTCAGATAGTTCGCAGCGTTCATGGTCTGTTCTACCACAACTACGGGTCCCAGAGTCGCCCATGAGAACGTCCCCAAACTGCCACTGCCAGCCTGTGTATAACCTGCTGTACAAGAGGAAGCAACTGTTCGCCTGGCAGACGGCGTACCCTGACACGACCATCGACGTGATGAATGAGAAATCGGGATTCATCTGACCAGGCAACTCTCTTCCACTCATCCATGGTCCAGTCTCGATGTTCCCGGGCCCACTGTAGGCGTAGTTGACGATGACGCTTGGTCAACAGAGGCACACGAGTGGGACATCTGCTGCACAGTCCCATATCCAACACTGTCCGCTGAACTGTGTGTTTCGAAACACTTGGACCTGCATTGTATTGGGCTGAGCCACTATCTCGTGCCGATTTTGCTTTACCAAGCGGGACAGTCTCCGACGTCCTTTTTCTTTGATGACGCGTGGACAACCAACACCTTGGCGTCTATTGCTGGTGTCACCGTCATTTATCCACTTTGCATGAATACTAACAACAGCAGATCATGAACACCCTACCAGTCGTGCAGTTTCGGTGATACTCGTTCCGAGTCTTCGGGCCATTACGATCTGCCCTCTATCAAATTCGCTTAGACCAGCAGCCTTTCCCATCACTCGCAGAAGTAAGTGCAAGAATGATTACTTACCTTCTCCAGCAGCAGTTAAATACCATTCTCACTTAATCGCGTGCCCTCCACGTCATCCAGACAAGTTCATTGAAAAATGTGGGGATGGTCATAATGTTTAGGCTCGTCAGTGTATCTCTATTATAAAAGGAAGTTTCTGTGTGTATCTGCGTGAGGTGTCCAGACGAATCTATAGCACCTACAGCCATGAAATTTGGCACAGGTAGTCCTAAAGGTGACTGAATGTCCCTCGAAGCCCGTTCTTACTTCATTTCATGTAATTTATTAACTGAGTTGCAGAAAATTTCTTGATGGTAGAAACTTGGCGTCGAACATGTAGTGGATGGAGCTTCAGTTGTTTGCTTTTCATTGGTGATTTGAAAAAGGACGAAACAGTGACAATAGTGTTTCAGAATTGTAAAAGTTGCATAAAATCAATTAAATTTTTAAAAATAATTGTGTTGAATTAAAAAATAAAAGGATAAGTAAAAGTATAGAGAAAATTGGAAGGATTAGAGTATATTATTTTTAAAAAATAGAGGCGAAAAATAAAAATTATCAGTCGGTCTCACACTAAATGCTACTTCAGTACATCGCTTTACCCACTACACCATCATTTCAATGTGAGGAGGGGTGCTTTTAGTGAAGAGACAGCATGCGCTATAAGTATCTGTCAGATCGGTCTGCACAGATACGTCATAGTGGAGGAGAGGCAACACGTGCAGCACAAAATATTAATTAAAAAAATTTCTAGATTAAATTTTAAAATTCGGGCTTCGAGGGACATTCAGTCACCTTTAGTATTACCTGTGTGCCAAATTTCATGGCTATAAATGCTATAGATTCGTCTGGACATAGCAGATACTTCCTTTTATAATAGTAGATACTCTAATCCTTCCAACTTTTTCTGTACTTAATTTTACTTTATCCTTTTATTTTTTGAATTCAACACAATTATTTTTTAAAAATTAATTGATTTTATGCAGCTTTTTCATTCTGAAACTCTGGTTTCTCTGTATTGTCCTTTTTCGTACCACCAATGAAAAGCAAACCACTGAAGCTCCACCCCCCTACATGTTCACCTCCAAGTGCCAAGTTCCTACCATCAAGAAATTTTCTGCAAGTCAAACATCGTTCTGCTTTTGTTTTATTCAACCGGGAGATAGAAGGCCTTCGGCCCAGATGCTTTGTTGAAAGATTGAACGTATTCAAAGTGCTCTTGATTAACTTTAATTTTTTGTATTGCTTTCTGTTTTTGTTTGGGTACTTTTCGCAAATAGTTATGTTTGTGTTAATAAATTACATGAAATGAAGTAACAGTGCTTATTACTGTTCAATTTGGTTTTGATTTCGCTGATATTGTGATTCATTTAGGTTGTTTGTCGGAATCAGTGGTGACATAACAAGACTTTTTAAAAGTATAATGTTATATTTACAGATTGAATCACATTTTTATTTCAGTAGTGGTTATTCCATAACTTACTTTTGAATTTGTATAATTTCTGTATCATGCCCGTATCACGTCGGGTGGTGGGACTCATTCTTAAAATTGTTTTTTCTTTTTAATGTTTTTAGAATCAGTGAGGACATAATAAGAATGTCATGGGCAACGCAGTGCGGGTGCTGCTAGTTATATATATCCCAAGATTTTATATAAACACTTGAAAAATGTTTAATACATGCTGATATTTGGATGCAAACATCACATGAGACAACAGTCATGTGACCCATGCAAAATAAAAGTGGTGAAACTGACATTTCTAAATTTTTACAAATATCCCACAAGAAAAGCATTTAGTACCAGTTTCTACTTTTAGGACTTCTCATTGAATATACAGCAGATTAAAACCTTGTAAAAATAACTTGTATTTGTTGCCTTCCACTAGTATTGTGATGTCATCATTGGTGAAAACCAAGATATGCCGATTTAAATCAGCTTGATTTAAATCAAGTGATTTTTATTAAAATCATTGATTTAAATCAAAATTTCATTTTTCTTTCTGTTATGTTTAAAAATATTGAAAATGAAATAACTGAACAAGATGCATGTTATTTTATTCAAATAAGTTAAGAATTTTGCTCTGCTGAGTACACTCCAAAATTATATTGAAAATTATCCTACCTTTGATGACACTAAATAACAGTATTTACTGATTGGGATCATAATTAGCAGACAAGTATTTCCAACTTGGGACATTGACCAATAGGTGTTGGTTTTATTTTAAACATTCCGTGTGACTATAAATCGCACATGGCCAATTTTAAACCATTCACCATGTGATGACTGAAGATGCTCGATATATATTTACTCAAATTATTAAAATTATGGTAACTTGCTTTCTTTTTAAGATGTTCTAGTTATTTATTTACTATTGTAGTCTGTTTATAAAAATATAAAGACACAACAAAGACTCTCTGCAGTATCACAAAAGCATTCCAATTTTGCATATAAATCTTTATAATTGGCAATTTTAATAGTTTCATTTTGTTTTGTGTAATATATTGATTAATTTTTATTTCAATTTATTGGGAAATTTTATGCACCGATCCCTTGGAATTCTTTACACTACTAGAATAACTATTCAATATTTATGGAATTGAAATTTGGAATGTAAAAGTTAATTCACTCATCTGATAATTGAGTATATTGAGAAAAGATTATGGGTTGAAGCAGAAAGCTATTGAAATAGATAAATTTGTTATTGCAAGCTCAAAATTCCACAGAATTGGCATGTTCTGAGGGATGCTATTACACTTGTTAAGAGAAAAGCTTCATTTTTCTTGCTTTATATATAACCCCTTTTTTACTGTAACTTACAAAAATAACAATTTTTTCACTGATAAGTTATTTTTGCAAGCTAAAAATTAATGAGAAATAGGAATTTTTTTCAAGATGCAAGTTCCTTTTATTTTATTTTCTATTGGTGACATGACTTTTTCTCAAAAGCAAGGCTTGAACCAATTAATTATTTTATATAAAAAATAATTGAAGTAATTCAACACATTTTATAGATATATGATAGTATAATGCAACAAAAATATTCTGAAATTTGTATGATTGAAAAAATTCATAATA
This sequence comes from Meta bourneti, assembly GCA_933210815.1. Taxonomy (NCBI): domain Eukaryota; kingdom Metazoa; phylum Arthropoda; class Arachnida; order Araneae; family Tetragnathidae; genus Meta; species Meta bourneti. The sequence continues at coordinate 37,012,053 of OW119928.1, read as the reverse complement.
TGGTGTAAGTGGGATCCGTCAACCTCATTTATCTGGATCCAAAAAATTCATGTCACTGGTTATAAGTTAAATTCAAAGTAATCTAAACCGCTTGAGAACCAGATGGAAAAACATTGCTCATGCTTGGCATTTGGGACACTGTTCTACTTACTCTATCATGTGTTTTACTTTGCTAATTACTATGTCGCTTTTTAATCTTCAAAAATTTACTCAACTATATTTCCCAACATATTAATGGTTTACATAAAAATATTAATGTTTAAATAAATCAAAACTATCTAGAAACTACTGTAATTTGCACGTTTCAAGTCCAACAAATTTAAACTTGTAAGGGCAAAGAATTAATTAAAATCATAAAAATCCAATTTAAATTTTTAAAAATCTGATCTGATTTGAATAAAATAAATCTGATGTTTTCGATTTTTTACCCTGGTGAAACGTTTTGATACCCTAGTGAAAACAAAAGCAGCTAAAATAGTCTTTACACTCCTGCTAGATATTTGGGAAAGGAACAGCAAAAAATTTTTATGTATTTTATTATAGAATGAGTTACTTTTGTAAGAATACTTCAGTCTCTTTTTTGAGAACTCCCTTTTTCTAGGAACTACCTGTGATTACTTAATAAAGGGTCTATTGCATTTGTATTGAAAGAATTTAGTGATAAAACACAAATACAACATTCGATTACCAAATGGACTTTTATATAAAGTACACTTAAAACATTTCAATGCATGATAAATCATATACCTTTATCAATTTAATGTCATACCTGATGGTGTTTCTTCGTGATTTTTAAGAGAGCACCATTAAAATCACTTCTTCTATCTATTAAGCACTGGGGATGCATTGGCTGAAAAGCCACCGATTTTGATTTCTTATTTTTCTTATCTGAGAAATGAGGCACATAAGATTAAGATAAAAAACATTTAAAAAATCAAATGATGTATTATTGTTTTGAGAAAACAATCTGTGAGTGTTAGAAATTGTACATATTAAAAATGTCTACAGACCTTCATCGCCCAAGATAGGTGTAATAATCAATTGGTAATCCTTAGAATCTGCTTTCTTGTTCATAAAATTACACTTCTCAATTGTAAAATTATATGCAGAAGGCAAAACAGCAACAATTTGACCAAGGTGATTTTTTGAAAAATTTCTAAAACAAGAAATATTTTTAATTACTGCTGATTCGATGATTTAAATTATTCATAAATGTATCATGGAATTGGCACTTGATAATATAAGGTTGAATAAATTAAATGAATATTTTTTCTTTAATTAGTTTAAGAGAATCAATAAATTTAATTTTTATCAAAGATACCATTAAATTTTTTTAGTATTAAAGTTAATAAAATTCACCTTAGTTTCAAATTTCAAAAATATAAGTTTCACTTTTAAAAATTTCTTTATTCACTGCATAAAATCTCACTCTAAAAATGACATTTAAACTTTTAAAAGCAACCAATAAATGTTTTACAATGAAACTAACTTAAAAATTACAAGTAAAATGGACCTCAAAGCTGGAGTCCTTCATACCTTTTCATCATTTTCTGAACACCATCACAAACTTTATCAAAAGTTATCTTTTCTTTTCTGTTGTGCAAAATGCTAATAACAGTATCCATGCTACGAAACATATCAGCCAATAGCCTGAACTTGAATGGCAAAATCAATGAAGAAGCATCTGGAGCAGCTAAGTGACTGAACCTTTCATGAGCAGGTGTTGATGGGAGTATCAGAGTATTACTTCTACAACACAAATAATTATAAGGCTCAATTCATCTTTAAAATGACAGTAACGAAATTAGAAGTATTATTTAGATGGAAAAAAAAGCTGAAATATCTTAACTGAAACAGTTAAACTGAATAATTCAAAATGGATGTACAGTAATGCTTTTTTACACCATTTATCTGAAAACTTACTTCCAATTAATGGTAAAATTGTATAGATCTGTAATGTCCACAACCCACAAAACATGGTCTATTAATCACACATTCTTGGTATCCTGCAAAGTGCCTTGGTCTGTTAGTTTTTAAAGGTTTAAGACTGCACCAGACAGCTCTGATAAGACATAGTTGGCACACAAGATATGACTTTTGTTAAAGGAATTTACTGTTTCATTTCATTTTTTATTTTGTCAAATTGTTAAAAATAGTTACTTTTTATTGCAATTTATAATTTGAAAAGAAAATTTACCAGTCAAATTTAAATATTTAGAACTGTTTCAAATGCAGTTGACATTTACCCTGAAAGTTAGCTTTTTCGAACAGTATGGCTATACAGGGAAGCAAGCTTTACAATTCTGGTAGAGAAGACAAATCATTATTTACATTATTATACAGAAGGAACTTGAAGCATGCGTCATGCACAATATATATACTGTTTTATAGAAAATATTTATAGTTGTTGGTTTTTATTGTAAAACATGATACATTTTTCATACATTACTAATAATGCTGCTATTTGATAGGATAAGAATCAAATACCTTCATATTTCTGCATGTAGTTGTGAAGCATATACATTAAACTTATTGGTTGGGGATAAATTAAAAATGAAAGTAAATAATTCACTCTGAGCAAAATTGGAAAGCATTCAAAAAGGTTGATTGGTCCTAAGGGTTTTATGGCATAAGGGCCATATTTGGCCAAGCTACACCAAACACAAGACAATGTTAAGTAAATTGACAAACACACAAGCAAAGTTTTACTTGACACAGAAGAGAGAAATACACTCAGAGTAAGTTACAGGAATCAAACCTGGGCCAACAACTTGCAGGTTGCTAGAGTAGTGGCAAACTCACTGATTCTCGGAAGGAGAAAATTCTCCAAAAGATTATTACCAAGAAATACATCTCTAGACAAACCTTTAAATTTGAAGATCCTGCATGGTCCCAATGCTGCTCATGGCTTGCTACTAACATGGATACTACTAGTCTAGCTAATTTAATCCTCTTTTAATGTTAATCTTTATTCTTAACATTTTATTAAGCCTATAATTGATTTTTGCATTATATTTTGACCATTTATCAGTAACTTTGCTTGGTCATGTCAATCTTTGAACTTGACACAAAGCATTTTAGTTTGTTGCTCACTAATCATTCATAAAACACAACATTATCAATACTTTACCAGAAGCAATGTTTTCCCTCCAGTGATCAATTAAGGGAAAAGAATCTAAATGTGATTGCAGACTGTTTAATTGAGGTTCCATTCCAGAAGAAACCGATTACAAAGAGTGGTCGAAGGAAGATTTTACAGTACAAGGCTGGGATTTAAACATTATTGTTAGGGGTAACTAGGAGAAACACTTCCAGTTTTTCTTATTAAATTTTATGCATTCTAATTCATGTTAATGTCAGTTTAAATTGTAGAATGGCATAACACAAGATGTGGTCATTATATTTTACAAAATTCTTTATTTTCCTTATCTACATTTCTTAAATATTCAACTTGAATGAATTTGTTAGTATTTCACCATACTAAACGAAAAAATCAATGTAGATTAAAAAATTAAAGGATAAATACAATGGAAACCAGCAGTAGCAAAATATGCTGAATAATGTAATCAGCAATTTCAAAAATAAATCATAAAATTCAACTTATTTTTAAATAAATATAAATACTTTAAATCAGAGTATGTTGCCTTAAATCACCTTGATTTAAATCAAGTGATTTTTATTTAAAAAAACATGATTTAAATAAACTTTGAATTTTCTTTTATTACCCAGAATGAATACGAAAAGGTTAATGGTGAATATTACATTCAATAAGGATCAAACTGTAAAAGATATTAAATAGTTACTTTGTTTTTGATGGTGAGATAACAGAAGTGATCTTGTAAGGATTGGAATGATATTCTTTCAGCTTGGAAGTTTTCTTTGAAAAGCTCTCTAATGACTTTCTCAATTCGTCAAGCTTTGGACTAAGCAGCAGCTTGGATCTAGATTGATCAATCAATGCATTCTAAATAATGAAAAAAAAAGATGTTAATAAAATATTAATTACCATGAAAAGATGCAGGAATAAATATTAATTTGATTGATAGTAACAGCAGGCAATAAAATAGATCATGTTTTAGATACATGAACAAAAACATGAAAAAACTGTAGAATTAATTATAAATATAAAATCACTTTTATGCTATCTAATTGAATGGTTGGTTGGTTTGGGGGTCTTATGGCACAAGGGCCATGTTGCATCAGACATGACATACAATATCAAGTAATAGAAACACATGAAAGTTTCAGACACAGAAGGAAGAAATACACCCAGGGAATGCACCTGACCGGAATCGAACCTGCACCACCTACAACTCGAAGATTGGTTGATTTGGGTTTTATGGTTCAAAGTCCAGTATCCTACAACTCAAAGGTTGCAATGGGCATACTCCTAAGCCATGATAGCCCCACTTTCCACCTGGAAGTGAATTCAGCATTCTAGGTTTTCCCAAGTCTGATTTCGATTTTAACTTGAGCAATTTTAAGCATATATCCATTCTAAACATTTTTAAGGCAAGATTTAAGGATACTTCAAATAATCGACTTAACCTATCCATGCAACATGAAGAATTCTTCAAGTAGCATCCCATCACCATACTTCTGAAAAAATAAAACCAAGATTGGCTTTTTAAAGCACATTGAAACCAATGGGGGTTAAAGATTTTCAGACTACCTTGATTGTATACAATACCGGTTATACATTATTCATGACATGAACACGACTGGCGAGCATCTTTATTTTTGGCTAATCTCAGCAGCATGTTCATTTGTCTGTTAATTTTACTGCTTCCTTTAAGCCAATCTGACCAAGCCTCCCCAGCACACATTCTTGAATGCCTGAAATTGTCCCAAGACGACCTGTTTTCTCAACCTCTTTTGGTATGACTTTAGGTGGGTGAATGGACTTGGTCTAGCGCTAGACATGGAGATTAGCAAACACAAAATGCTTCCTCACTCTGGGCAACTTCATTATTATATTGGACTAAGATGCAGTAATGTTAGCAAGAACTATGGTGAATGAAACTAAAACACTTCAGTAAGTAATTAAATTAAATCATGGTAACTAATGAGATGGGTTCCTGAAAGGCAACACAGAGGGCAATTCGGTGTAGACGATTTTGTAGGTTGTGTCCAGTGAGAACGTGAAAATAAACCGACTCCTCTTGCTCTCTAGATCATGGGGCAACCGATTGTAATAAATGGATTTCTTTTCCTGAAGACTAATAATTTATCAAAGATGTAGCATTATATCTTTGTAAAAATACTTACCAATTTTTCTTTTGGAGATAGCACCCTCCTTGGACTTAGTACCAAGTTCTTGGCAGGTGAATGGAGAGAACTACTTGCTTTAGATGGACTTGAAGGAAAACTCATATCTAATTTTCGGCAAGCAGGAACATCTTTTGTTTTATTAGGGGTGAAAACTTCAGATGCACTTTCACATTCAGCAACAGACAGGTGAGGTTTCTTTTTAGATGGCGTAAGTTCAATAGGAATCGGTAAACTCCTCTTTGGGGAATGCACGTTACTTATGATAGATTCTACATTTGGTAACATTTTCACATCTACAGAAACATTCAAACCAGTTGCTTCTATCGAACTTTTCTTAGTTTCCTTAAAACCCTGATCTAAATTTGCAGATGGCTCTGTCTTTTCCTGCAGAATTTCACTTTCCTCTTTGATTATTTCCTCTGATGTTGAAGTGCATTTCATAACAGTTGAATCTTCTGCTTCTTTAATCTGCTCCTTTTTTAAAACATTTTTCTTTTTCGAAATGCAAACCTGACTTTTATCAGTAGTGGAGTTTACACTCGGATAAAAGTTTGTAACAGTGGTCTGACTTGTTTTACCTTTCTTTGCAACTTTGATTGTTTTCGAAGCCTTACTTCGTGCATTGTCCTTTTTAGGGGCTCTTTTTTGCTTCGACTCAGGAACACTTGTGGGAAGCTTAACGAGTCGCACATCTTCACTGTCCTTTCGATCTTCAGTACCTTTGCCGATTTGCGAATTCAGCAGTGTTTTTGTGGATTTTAGTTCATATTCCAGATTAATTGGCGTTTCCTTCAAATCATTTATTTCTTTAACATTATCTTTCAAATGTTTTCTGGTATTATAAAAACTGGCGACTGATGTTTGAGCCATGGTAAGTTAAAACACACATACACACAAATCAAAATAAGTACTTATTACTTTTATCCTAACTCAAATTAACTGCCCAAGTTTACGATTTGCTCGAGCTGCTTGCTACGCGTCGCTGATACTCGCTGTTGCAATTGGTGGATGAATTTTGTTGCCAGATTAGAGAAATCACTCCTGGAAGTCAGAAGCTTATTTTCAACGACAAAAATTTGCTTTCATAGATGAAATTCGAAAATTTCGGTTGATTGTAGAGAATGTGGATCATATTTTATAAGCATGTCAAAAGCAAACAAGTAATAAACCGTTTAAACTAATACCTCATAAAAAAGTAGATTATTTCTCTTATTTATGCAACCAATCAGATTAAAGAGTATTTCATGTTTTACCATATTTGACGGAGCGGGATTTCAAACGTCAAAGTTGCAGTTTTATTTTTAAATTAAAAATCTAATGGTTAGGTGGGAGGTATTTTAATTAACGTCACACTGAAACAACACAACGCGCTATTACAGTTAGGTGGTAATAAAGTTAAAAATCTAATACAGGTAGGATTAACATCATTGCAGAAACACATTGGGCTATTGGCGATGATCAGGGATCAATTCCGGAGTGAAAGATTAGAGGACAACACTTCGAAATTTTGAACCAATGTCAGATGACGAGGTAACACCTGATCTGGCACCCCACTCTCCAAACTTCCACATCATGCCAACATGAGGACATTTCAGGTATTTTTAATTAACGTCGCACTGGAGCAACATTTGAGGCCACGACAGATTTAACGTGCACCAGCCCCCATACACGACAGCCTTTGGTTGGATCAAGTTTCGAACTCACGACCCTCCGGTCGCTAATCCGCAACTCTACGAACCGGGCTACCGTGTACCAAATTAAAAATGGAATTATGCAATGTTACTATCATTTCAAATTTTTATGGTAGGTATTTTAATTAACGTCGCACTGGAGCAACACAAAAGAATATTAGCGACGGTCCAAGATCAATTCCCAAAGGGAAAGATCCAAGGACAGCACGTAATTTTGAACCACGGTCAGATGACGAGGACAAACCTGATCTGACACACCATTCTCCAAACTTCCACACCATGCCAACGTGAGGACATTTGAGGCCACGACAGATTAAACGTGCACAAGCCCCTTAGTACACGGCCGTCTTTGAACTCGTAACCCTCTGATTGCCAATCCGTTACTCTTCCAACCGGCTACAATAGCTCGTTGTGTTGCTCCAGTGTGAAGTTAATTAAAAATACCAATCCAATCGGACTACCGCGGCAGATGTGATGGTTGAGTCAACACAGAAAAAACAATGTCTTCAATAATTGCTTTAACATTTTTTACTTAGTAGCAAGTCATTAAACTATTACATTATGTAAGACACTAATTTAAATTAATTTATTAGCAGAAAAATTTTACATTTATTTTTGGATAATTTAAAAATCAGACCACCTTTGGTTCTACTGTTTCTAGACTAATTGGAAAATAAGGCTTGATATTTTCAATGGAAAATTGATATTCTGATTGAAAAGGAAGTATTTAACAACTTACGTTTGTGTCAGCACTTACACCATCCTAATGACGCGTTTCCCCAAATTGGCATTGCAGATATTCTTAAGTTTAAAAGCGCCTTATTAACTGCAGGTTAAGAGTATATATTTTCATCTGTATTTTCGAAAGTACTACTTTCATCTAAATTTCATCGTTTGGGAGGAATGAGACAATCTCAACTATAAGTAGTTCCTCCAAGACTTTTTTAATCCTTTGGGATCATGACAAGTAAAATTGTTTGACATTGGTTTTCATAAGTTTAATCAAACATTTTCATTTCAAATTTGAAAAGAAATGGCTGAGTGGGCTCATTAAAAAAATAATGAATTGTTTAACTGGATACAATGAACCCTGAAGCCATCATTCCAAATTTAATTTAAAAGCCCGTTGTGTTGCTAAAGTGTGACGTTAATTAATTACCAATTACCACCAAATTTAATTGATTCTTTAAAATTCTAAATTTATTCAAAAAATTGTTGTTATATGTCCAAGTCCTAATAAATGGCTGACTATCCACATCTTCATAAAGCCTGTTCACCCCTCTACACTTGAGACACCTTTCAAACGTTTTTGAGCATAAAGGTACATATACGTTTTGCTCTTATACTAATAAATCAAAACTTTTTTATTCATTACTAATTTGTACATGACAATAATAAATCATATACAAAGGGGTTTTGTCATAGTGGGGAAGTTTGTGCTGAGACTTCATTGTCAAATGAGTCAGTAGCAAAGAATTTTTGTATAGTTACATGAAAAGAATATTTGATTTCTTAATTTCTTTCCTAAAATATTGTATTGTGTTAAATAGGCAATGAATAAAAAAGGAATGAAATGTTCAATATATGAAACAATCTAATAGCAGCATAGAAACAAAACATGTATATAAAGCACGTTTAAGAGGCAAATGTTAAATACGATTTTTTAAAAAGAATTTCAGCATGAACTTTGGGTTTACAAAGATTACAAGATTGCCTGTACCAAGGCATGTCCTACTAAATAAATGTGTGAACACAATTAGAAACATGAAAGCTACATTAAAAATTTTTCTTCTTGGTTAGGTAGTTAATTAACGTCGCACTGGAGCAACACAACAGGTTAGTGGAGACAGTCCGGGATCAATCCTGAGGGGAAAGATTCGAGGACACCACATAATTTTGAACCATGGTCTGTTCAACTTGGATAAACATTAGTCATCTAACTTATGAGAAGTTTAAAAATAGACTGTGGGAAAATAATAAAAACTTGCAGGAAAATAAATACTTAATATTTGATGACATGTACCTGTATTAAAAAATTAAGATATATTATTGTAAAAAGGGTTCCATCACTTCCTTTCCTGTTTTTTGGATGACGCTGGTATGTGTTAATAAACTTATTTCATGCCACATTGGTATTGACGGTTTTTAATTTAAAAAAACAAATGTTTATGTAAATTAAAATAATTCTAACATTTCTAATTCACATTCTCTGGTGAAAAGAACTTAAAAATTGTTATATAGATAAAAAATCCAATGCAAGGGGCTGAATGTCATGTAAGTACACTCAAACCTGTTTTTGTACGGTGGATAGGGACCGCATAAAAATTAAAAAAAAAATCGCACAAAACTTCACGAGTAGCTATAAAAAATATTTTTCGCAACACATTTAAAAAGTATTTTTTTTAATGCGGTGAATAGGGACCGCATAAAAAAAGTCTCACGTAGAAAATAACTGAAAACCTTACGAAATAACTAGGAATTGCTTTTTTAAACGAAATCAAGATACGAGGCTTGGCAGCTACTTGGAACTCGCCAAACCTTTTGGAATCTGATTTAGAAAATACACATGTGAACATTTTTAAATATTTTATTTACATATGTACTTATTTTACACATACAAAACTTTTCAAAATGTATAACCATTATCCTTCGGAGACTGACAATACGCGAATTTTCTTGTGGTAAACTGGTTCAAAAATTTTTTTATTGATAACTTCGTCAATTATGTTCTAATTTGATTGAAATTTTCATGTACCGCAACAAAAAAAATCGCACAAAAAAACCCACACAAAAACATGTTTGAGTGTATAGAATCAGATGAAAATTGAGGATTCGATTAAGGACTACAAAAAAGTAAAAAGCGTTTTCCTACACAAAATAATTTGCAAACATTGGTTACTGCTATTTTGTTTTTAAAAATTCCTGTCATTGCATAATTTAATGTACATAGAATGTTTAATAAATTTTTTACATTTATTACAGAAATGCTAATTTCGTATAAACAGTACAGATAAATTGCAAACAAATTAAAATCCAAATACTTATTTAATTAACATTAGAAATAATAATTAGAATAAGAAATCTTGCAGTCATTTATGTTCTAAATGAAACAATTTGGATTCTTAAAACAAATACGATACCTTTAATAAATAAATTCAAAACAAACCTTTAAAGGCATAAAACAAAAATATAATTCATACTCAAATAAATAATATACTTCAAACATTTTAAACACAATATTTAATACAAGAAAAGTTGAATACACTGTTTTAATTTCAGGTTTTAGCAACCATTGCTAATGTAATGCAAAAAAAATCATATTTTTTAATTCATCTCAAATAAGAAATTTGAGAAATAGTTCAAATTTAATACCATTCTTCATGAAAGTCTTAAAAAATTTGGTAAGTCATTACAGGAAACAAAAGTTTGTTCAAAAGGCATCAAAACATATACTTAATATTTGTAACTATGAAGCTTTATTAACTATAATTTTAATTTTTTATATGCAATCAATTTCTAACAAAGGCCTACGTGCAGTAAGTCTGACAAATAGCTTATTTTTCAAGAATTATTTAAGAGACTAGTTTTTTTCCTTTCAAGCAATTTTTAATTTGTCATGGCCTAAGCCAATGCAATGGCAGTGTTTCCGTTTAAGTCCACTTTTCTTCGTAAAACAGTATATTTAATCTATCAATTGTAATTCATAAATGATAAATATAATATTGTAATAAATATAATAAATAAGTAATAATGTAATAAATATGTCAAGTCAGCATGAACAAAACTTTTTAAGACACATGACAAATATCAAAATATTGTTAAGAATGCTTCTGTACATTTTCCTTCTCAATAACTTAAGGGAGCAAAAGACACAAAAATTAGATTCTTATGTCTTTTCTCATTCCAATCCAATGCTAAAAGGCCTCAGTTGGTATGATTATACAATAGACCAACAGATGTTGGAAACAAATATAGTATACCCGTTTCACATTTCTTGTTAGCATACAAGAAAAATCTAAACTATCAATTATACGTAGAATTATGCATATAAGGTTAAGAATGAAATTAATTAGTGACATTATAAAAACCATAACTTTCTAATCAGAAAATGAAATATATTCATAATAGCAGTCTTCTTTATTACTGTGTTTTCATGTTAAAATAAATATTGTTGGCTTAGAGCAGTATATTTTATGGCTTATACATTCTTTTGAGATTTCAGTAGAAGTGTAATAGAAGTAATAACAATGGTTCAATTTTTTTAATTGATAGTGCATATCCTGTATTGGAATATAGCTGCAAACTAAATCTAGATGCAACATTCACAACTCATGATTCAGTGGGTTTGTCCACTGTGCTAATTAATAGCCTGCGAGTTGTAGCCAGTGCAAGTTCGATTCCTGTGAATATCCTGGGTTTTTTCTCTTCAGTGTCAGTAAAACTTTCCTTGTGTGCCCATTTACTTAACAGAAAAACACTGGCAAGTGGCGCCATAAAGAAACCAACTTTCTATAAGCTCAAATGCTTCCAACTGAGGTACTGTGAAGTAGGGCGCAAAGCTGTATCATTGTGCTTAGTAAGTGTTTTCTATAAATGTAAACACAAGACAGCTGATTACATAAACAAGAACAATGGATGACACATAGTTAAACCTCAATAAGGTGACCACATTTTATTCAATGAAAAAAACAGTTGCTCAGAGAGGTGCTCTATTAACCATTAAAAAAGAAAACAATTAAAACCACATAATAGGGTTGGTTGGATTGAGGGTTTTATGGCACAAGGGCCATGTTTGGCCAGCCACATAATAGGGAAAATATGGACTGTAAAATTGTGAACTGTAGTTTAGGGCTTGCACGTTTCAACAGCAAGCTATGAAACTTTATAAAAGAAATGAATTTGTTTTGACATTACTCTTTTTGCCACTTTCCAAACCAATACTGAGATCTAATTTAAAATACTGGATTATTCCTTGATTTAAAACTTAAATTTAACCATAGTATTTTGTGGAAAGACTCAATTTCATATCTTTAACTTGTAACATATAAGGTCTTTTTCTTAATTGCTTTACATTATTGACTTCCTCATTCCATATTTTTAGTATACAGACAAGTCTTTCCAGGTTCATCATTTAAATTATTTTACCTTCAAAATAAATTCACACACAACTTAAATCTTACTGCCCTGATCATAATTACTACAACTTGAAACATCTTATACACGTAAGGCTTAAATTTGATTGCATATTTCCCCTATTTTCTTTTACTTTAAACTCCAATTTCCTTAAATTTGATTTATTATAAATATAAACATATTCATGTGTATTATAAATTGCTTATAACTACAAAAAAATTATTATTTTGTGCAAAATGAGTGATAGTTTTCGAAAAGGTTTTAAAAAACTGTTTTTCTGGTGTTCAAGATTTGGATGAGTTTTAATGAATCTTTAAGGCACACAAGGTCGACAAACAGGCAAGCTGCACCAAATACAAGATTATAAAAATTTGGTGTTCAGGATTATAACAGTTAAGTAGATTTTTAAAAATTAAACAATGACTTTGAACATATGTATAAAAACAAAGATTTAAGGGTAAAAATATACTATGCATATAAGTACATAAATATTTGTCAACACTTATATAATATTAGATTTATGCTAACATTTCATTCAGGTTTAAAAGCATTTTAAGAAATTAGGTTTTCTGCACTTGATGTTTTGTTATAGAAGACATTGCGCCAGATATAATCCATTGTACACTACTTAAACCATGAGCAGTATGACTTAAATAAATCTGACAGCAAATAAATCTAAAGTGTTCTCAAATTCCTTAAAAGATTACCTAAAAAAATTAAGCTTCCAAATAAAAAAATATCTAAGGATCTGGATCAAGCCTTTTGTACCTTGGCCCTTATGTAGTGACATAGATTTGATGTCACTGTTGTTTTTGCTGCATAAGGACCAATTAGATCAGGACATGCTACTTATAGAGGATTCTGAAAGACTACAAATCAATTCTCAGAAAGGGAATTGAACACACTGGAACTCTTGTATAAAGAATGACAGTAATAACCACTTTCCTGACTATGAATACAGGGAGCAGTTTTATAGCAAAACCTTTTTGGAGGGAATTCATCACATAGCAGATAAAGTATAAGATTTCAACAGTTGGGTAAAAAGTTGCAACTTGAGATTCTATTTCACAACTTACAAAAATACTTTGTACTGAAAGAAAATATGACATTAGTGATCATATTGAACTAATTGCTCAATTTTTAAGAACAATCTGGATAAATTACTTAAAATTCATAAATAACAAAAGTTGCTTACTTAGGATGAATTTAAAGCATTTCGTTGTTTTAAGATATAATATACGATGAATCAGAGTGAAAGAATGAAATATCTCATAGAAAAACACAGAAACCCTTTTAAGTATATATTAATGCTATATCGCTGGATTGCAATGTCGTCAAATGAGGGAATAAAATACACTTCAGCCCACAACTTAAAAGCACAACTATTACGTAATTTTATGCAAATCAAAAATTCTTATCATTTGAACATTTGGCATGAGAGAATTGACAAATTACTTTTCAATCACTGAACTTGCATTACTGCTCATCAGTTTGTTTCTTACAAAATTAAAAAACACACACTAATAAATAAAAACAACCAATCAATATTTAGACATGAGTTCTTTCATGTTCTCGAGATCCAGAACAGTTTTCAAACAATTGTCCACACAAAATCAAAACAAAAATATTCAACTAAATCATTGAGCGATTCCATGAGGACACATCTTTTTGTTCACAGGTTGTTGATCGCGATACTTAAAACAGCCTTCACCAGGCAAACCCGGAGACATCGGTTGCTTGAACCACCACTTATAAGTGAAATACCACATTAATATAGCTATAGAGCCCCCAACAATCTTCTGCACCATTGAGTGGAAATACATGATTGTCGTGACAAGCATGACATCCCACAATATGCACAACATAGTAAGGAAAACGAAGGCAGTTCTGACATAAGGAGTGAATTTGTTGTAACTATCTTTCAGATGAGACAGTTCTTCATTGGTTAAGTGCTTTAATGGACTTTCTTCATCAAATTCCTCATATCGTAAAAGTTCGCCAATTCTTTCCCAGCCCCTAATGGACATAGCTTCTTCAGCAATGAGTAAACTGCAATAGATGAGTAAGAAAGCATGCCCAGAAATATCGAATCCTTTCCAATATGATCCGGCCAATAAGCAACTTGTCTTAGTGAGATACTTGGGTGACATGCACACAGCTGTGTAGGACTCAATGAAAACAAATAATTTAGTCCAGCTGAACCACATGGCAGTCCCGATTAGCAGACGGTAGAAATGCTTTTTGATCCGGTCCTTGTTGCCGCAACAGTACACCCAGGTCGTGAGTCCCAGATAAATCCCGACTGAAATAAGGGTCCACGCCCAACCCCATTTAACGAAATATATATTGAAGAAATTGGTCTTCCTTGAGAAGAAAGTTCGAGGAAGAGGCGTAAAATCGCAAACCAACGACCCGCACAGTAAAGCCCCGAGATACACTGGGATTTTGATGTCAGTTTCAAATAGCAAGATTCGGCGACACACTTGCATTACGATCATAAGAAGCACATTCTTCAATGTTGTTGGTTCAGGTAGAGGTTTCTTTCCGGCCGTTGGAATTCTCTTAGTTTGTGAACTCAGCCGTTTCAGCTCTCGAGCAGATGTTTGTCGTTTCACGCCTGCCATGTTTGTTATCGTTTTTCCTCGTTCTGTGAAGAAACGATTAGTAGTTTTAATACTGCTTGTAGTTCTTTGAAAAGAATGGATGGTCGTTGGGTTCGAGGTTACGAATGTCGTCTGGTTGTGATTGCTTTTGCCGTTTTGCATTGAATAACATGGTGGTTGTGTTTTCATATATCCTCGTTTCAAACAATGTTGCTAGCCCGTTGTGTTGCTCCAGTGTGACGTAAATTGAAAATACCAATACCAATAAATGTTGCAATCACTTATGCATTGTTATTTCCATCCACATGATTTCGGCTAGGATTCTTAACTATTTCGATTTTTTTCCAGACTAAGTCCGTACGAAACGAAAAACTTTTAATAAAAGTTCAAAGCATGTTGAATGGGACCGTTTTGTAAAAGGTCGATCTGTTTGTCTTTTACCAGTCAACTAATGGCTTAAGAAATCTCATCTTGCTCATAAGGGTGAGTCGAAAAACGCTTTTTTTTATGAAATTGACTTAGTCCTAGAGTGGAAACTTGGCCTGTGGGTCACAGATCCAACACAAAATTTCATCGATTTTAAAAATCTAGCTGAGGCCCCTCTGGTCTTGAAAAAACGAAAATTACTAAAATGGTGATTTGGGGAGAAATTTTTTCAATAATTATTATTGAATTAAAATTTGTTTGTAATTGTGCGAAACAATAGAGGTAGATAGTTAATTAACTTCGCACTGGAGCAACACAACGGCTATTGGCTACGGTTCGGGATTCATCCCGAAGGTAAAGATCCACAAGGACAACATCTTGTAATTTTGAATCACGGTCAGATGACGAGGTGAGCACCTGAGCTGGCACCCCACTCTCCAAACTTTCGCACCACGCTAACATGAGGACGTTTGAGAACATGGCAGATTTAACGTGCACCAGTCCCCGTGTACACGACGGTCTTACGTTGAACCAAGTTTCGAACTCGCAACCCTTCGGTTGGCAATCCGTTGCTCTTTCAACTGGGTTACCGCGGCCTGCGAAACAGTTGAATAATGGGTAGTGTTTCGTTTTACGAACGAGACCTCATTATAAAATAAGAGGCGAAATTTGCAAGTTAAACAATGCAAAGAATACGCTTAAATCTTAGTTATAAAAAACAAACAATCATCTTTTTCTCCATATTTTATTTATACTGTTGCCAGATGCAGCTTGCTATTTATTGAGTAAATAATCATAACGAGTACGATTAAAAGTATAACGATTCGCAACACTCCCACCTTTTGTATTGATTTTAATCAAGACAAAACTTAATGAACTGATGAAAGTAGACCAAAAGGGGAAAATGTTTGCGAGAGAAAAACAACCTTAAAGTGATATTACAACAACTGGTATGAGAAACTACTATTACAGAATATTGCAGAGTAATACTTAAACTTAAATCTATAATATTGCTTAAAATTTACATTATTATAACTTAAAGTCTCTAAAGTAAAGTCGATAAAGTTTCTTTCTAGTCAAAGGTCTAGTCTCTGTGGCATCTTCACTTGACGACCACTTCGGGTACACTTTACTTCAGAAGTCTCTAGGGTATTGTCTCCAGAAACATCAGAAATCCGTGCTTCGGTGATGGGTGGTAAATCCTCGGACCGTATTTCTAAAGGATAGAGTCGTTGAATAGGCCGAATAAGAGTAGTATGAGCCAGTTTCAATCGAGCGACTCTTCGTTTTCCATCTTTGCCCGAGATCAACTCCTCGACCCGTGCTAAGGGCCACTCTATTCTCTTAGAATTATCAGATCCCACAAGAACGATATCACCCGCCTTCAATTTGGAACGTTGTTTATCTTCAGGATTTTTCACCAACGCAGCTAGATATTCTCTTTGGAACCTCTTGCGGAAACTCTCACGAACCTTTTGAAGATAGCACAGTCTCTTTCGTAAATGGTTGCTGTCAATCAGATCTAGATCAACTGTGTCACGATGTAATGGTGGACCAACTTCACGCAAAAAATGGGCAGGGGTCAAAGGCTTTGGCTCTTCAGGATCCTCAGATGTGTAGGTTAGAAGTCTTTGGTTGATGGTACTTTCGCAGTCAGCCAACACAGTAAGCATCTCTTCGTAGTTGAGACTAGCTTTGCCGATGTTCCTCTTCAAAAGATCCTTGAGAACTCTAATGAGACGCTCCCACCATCCACCGTACCAAGGTGCACTTGGAGGATTAAAATTCCACTTTATTTGTTGTGCTGCACAGTCTGCTTGAATAGCTTCCCAGTCCAAATTTTGAAGTGCTCTTGCGGTACCTAGAAAATTTGTTCCTTGGTCTGTATAAATAACACTGCATCTCCCTCTACGAGCGATGAATCTTCGCAAGGCTTGAATAAAGGCATCAGTTGACAAAGACGTTACCAACTCGAGGTGCACGGCACGATACACAGCACAGGTAAACAATATGATCCAAGCCTTGATACCTCCTCGCAGAAAGACTGGGCCAGCTAAATCTGCACCGGCGACTTGAAAGGCAGCAACTCTCTGAATACGATCGGCTGGTAACGGCGCACACTCTGTTGTCGCATGTTTCACGGAATGCCTCTTACAGGGAATGCACTTAGAAATCACTTCCCTGATAATCCTCCGTCCTCTGGGGATCCAAAATCTATCTCTCAAATGTCCCAGTATGGTCTGTACACCAGCATGATTTAGGGTCTTATGTGTATACTCAATTAAACGTCGAGTTATTGGATGATCAGGTAGAACAATTGGGCATTGAAAGTCCTCGTTATCTTCACCAAATACAAGGCGAGTTCTGACCTTCAGTACACCTTCGTCTTCATAAAATTTCATTGAAGTTTTATACTTCTTCCTGTTCTCCTCTGACCACTCGCTCTGAATCATCTTTATTAGACATAGTTCAGCACTTTGAAACTCTTCACTGGTCACTGATCCTTCAATCTTCTCTTGAACTTTACGAGAGTTGACACAGAAACGGAGAATCCACGCAACCATCCGTACTATCATTGAGTATTTCGAAAAATATAAGAATCTTTGACTTACAACTTCTTTCTGTACACTTGCTGCGCTCGTCACTATCTTCCTGCATTCTTCCAGCGCTTCCTCCGGACACGACAAGCTCGTTTCAGGCCATGACTCTTCATCTTCTCGTAACCACAAAGGGCCCTCCCACCATTTCTGTTTGAAAAGGTCGGACCAATTACAGGAACGAGATGGTAAATCTGCAGGGTTTAATTCTCCTGGTATATGTCTCCATGCGTTGATATCCGTCAGCTCTCTTATTTCCTTTACTCTATTCCCGACAAAGGTATTCCAAGGTTCTTGTTTCTTAATCCATGCTAACGCAACCATGGAGTCACTCCAAAAAAATGTCCTAAGAGGCAACTTCAGAGATTCTTGAATAGACTTATATAACCGAGCAGCGATGGCAGCTCCTAATAATTCCGCTCTGGGAATCGTTGGACGGTTCATTGGCATCACTCTGGATTTTGCAGCCACCAAATTTATGAAAACTTCTCCTTGGTCTTCACATCGCAAGAATGCACAACAAGCATAAGCAAACACAGATGCATCTGAAAAAATGTGTAAAGTTGCATCATCGAGTTTTCCTCTAAACATTCTTCTTGGAATAGAGCATTGTTCAATCAGACTAAGATGTCTTGCCCAACTATGAAACCTCACTTTAAGATCCTCAGGAAGTTCTTCGTCCCAACTCAATTTCTTTCTCCAAGCTTCTTGCAGAATTAATTTTGGAACCAGCATTGCAGGGCAAGAAAATCCTATTGGATCGTATACGCTGTTTACTATTGAAAGTAAGATTCTTTTAGTTGGTGATAGACTTAGGTCGACAGATGTTTTGGGGGAAACACATGACATTTCATCTGTCTCACAATTCCACTTAAGTCCTAATACTGACTGAATTGAATCTTCTGAACTACCTGTAGAAAACCAGCATCGTAAATCAAAGCATCCAGCGGTCATTATCTCATTTGCCTGTCTCTTCAGAATTTGAAACTGATCTTCATCTTTGACACTGGTAATCAGGTTATCCACGTAAAACCCATCTTCCAATTTGCTCCTTGTAAAAGCCATATCTTCACCTTTAAATTTTTCCTGGCCAAGGTGATGCAGTATTGTTGCATTCAGCAGGAAAGGAGATGTAGTTATCCCAAAAACGACGCGGCAGTGTCTATATTCGACGATAGTTGAGCATTCAGGATCCTTCCACCACAAGAATCGTAACACATCTCTGTCTACTGGATTTACACTTATCTGCAAGAATGCTTGTTTAATGTCTGCTGTTACTCCCTTGGCACCCCATCTGAATCTGTTTAGTAATGGATGAATTTGTTGTGTCAAACTTGGTCCTGTACTCAAACAATCATTTAATGAAGCACCACCCTTAGTCTTGAATGAACCATCAAACACAGGCCGTATTTTCGTTGTAGCGCTTGATAACTTAATTACCGGTCTGTGTGGTAAGTAGTAGGCTGAATTCTTCACCTCTGAAAACTCAGCCTCTTCAATAATTCCTTCCTTTTGCCAATTCAAGAAAACTTCGTTATACGCGTTGAATGTGCCTTCTTGCACTATACGCTTCGTAACAGAACGAAGTCTGGCTGCGGCTACTTCACGATTGTTGTACAAGGGAGGATGTCCAACCAACCAAGGCAGTGTAACTTCATAACGTTGTTCATCGTTAACTTTCAGGGTTTCTTGAAAATGGATCAACGTGTCTTCTTCCAGCAGCTTCTTCTCATATACTTCTGTTGGATCAGTTATGCCCAAAACGTCTAGATCCCAAATGTTACGCAATTCAAAGTTCTTCAAAGCCAACGATACCATACTAAAAACTTCTTTTTTCTTGCCAAGACCCAAGATGGTCCAACCAACTAAGGTTTCTACAGCTGAAATCCCCGACTTGAAAATCTCTACTCTTCCTGTTAAAATGCTACCAAGGATATCCGCTCCAAGTAGGACTCTTATAGGCAGCGCATTTCTACCTACGTCAGTTAGGACTATCCCCCGGGAAGAGAGTTCGGAAATAAGGTTTTCATCTTGAATTCTAGGCAATGACGTACAAATCTTTGGCTGATCGAGGAATGAAACTGGTATCGAACATTTTCCGTCTAAACCCTCTATATTTACTTCATATTTTCCATGTTTAGCAGCAGGTGTTGTTCCTCCGCCAAATAAACCTTGTGGCAATATTTCCGTACCTGAAGATTGGAGATTTAACTCTTTAACTAAACCAGTTTCAATATATGAACGGTGCGATCCATCATCCAATAAAGATCTTACACAAACCTCTTTGCCATTATTACGAAGTCTTAGCATAACAGTCTTGAGATAAACTTCTCGTTGGGAAGACTGGGAAGAAAGCAGTGCTGTGGCCTTTTCTTCTTGCTCAAGCTCTTTAGAAGGAGAACTTACGGATCCTCTGCTGAGATTTGGACACATTATCACATAATGTCGTTGATTGCACAGCAAACACCTTACTTTGCTTCTACAATCTCGGAAAAAATGTCCTTTTTTGAAACATAATAAACAACATTTTGCATGCTTAACCGCATTTTTCCTTTCTTCCAAACTTATTGCAGAAGCCTTTCGACAATCTTGACTATTATGAGGCTTATGGCAAAACAAACAATCGGGCTTTCCAAACGATTTATCAGGAAGCGACGATATTAAAGCAGCTGCTGTTGGTTCGTCTTGTTGAAAAGGCTTATTTATTTCTCGTTTGCATTTCTGTCTTCCAAAACCATTTTCCGCCAAAATCCTATGTTCTTCACCTTCCACTTCATGAGATAAAAAGGCCAATAACGCTTCCAACAAATTTTCTTTTGTTACGTTTATCATATCTTCTTCGCCAATTTTGGCGTTTAATCTGTATCTGTCCCACGCCTTCAAAACATCAACGGGTAAACACGATTCAACCACCGGGTACAACATTGCTGCGTAATTTTTTATAGTCACACCCAATGTTTCGAGTGATCTCAGATTTGAACCCAATTTGTCATAAAGTTCAGCAAGCCGGACATTTTGGCGATTCAGCACTAAAGCTAAAAGATCTCTAATATATACTTCAATTAATAAATCTGTCCTTCCAAAACGAGACTTCAAGTGGTCTATTACTTTCAAATAGTTTTCTTTGGAAGGTGGATAGCTCTCAACGATGTCTCTCGCTTTCGTATTTGGCTTAACAGACGCCAACAAATATTGAAATTTATCTTCCTCTTTCAAGCCATCATCCTTGTGTATGCGAGAAAACTGTCTCCAAAATGCTACCCAAGTTTTTGGAACAACCTCATATTCTTTCAAAACTATCTTAGGCAGCTTTAAATTCGCTCCAACTCGGGACTGAAAATTGCATGACTCGGCGACTAATTCTTTCTGAACATAAGAATCGTAAAATACTTTCACTTCAATAAATTTATCTCTATAAGATTCAGTTAAATCAAATTCTTCTTCAGAAATATCAGTTAACAGACTTATTTGAGAGTCCAAGTCAAACAACCTAGTCGATTTATCAACTATCTTATTATAAATAGTAAGAATTTCCTTACTTTCAATTTTCTCGGATTCTTCTAACTTCGCAAATTGATTGCAAGCTGTAGTAAAAGCACGACGTAGCTGTGTTCTTGCTTTCTTCAGATCTTCCAAGTTACTTGGAACACTTTTCTCCTCGGCCATTTTCATATGAAATTCCAAAGTAGGCTTAACTTTGAACGAACACTAATCGTTGTATTCACAGTACAATGTTTTCAAACGAAGTAGCAGAATTTCTTTTAATTCACGGACGCCATGTTTCGTTTTACGAACGAGACCTCATTATAAAATAAGAGGCGAAATTTGCAAGTTAAACAATGCAAAGAATACGCTTCAATCTTAGTTATAAAAAACAAACAATCATCTTTTTCTCCATATTTTATTTATACTGTTGCCAGATGCAGCTTGCTATTTATTGAGTAAATAATCATAACGAGTACGATTAAAAGTATAACGATTCGCAACAGGTAGCTTTAGCAAAGCAACAAATTTCATCGATCTACATTTATGTCTAGCCAGGTCTCTCTGGTCTTGAAAAAGAATCGAAAATAATATTAAATACAGACATAATTTTATAAAATTGATATTCAATCAGCAATAATTTGTAATAGGACCTGGTACTCAAAAACCACACAAAAAGTATCTGCGATCTGCATCAACATCTAGCCGGCACCCTCAAGCCTTGAAGTAATCGAAGGTTATAAGTAGCACGTTTTTAAAAATCTCACGTTCTAACTTCATTGTGAAAATTGCGTTATGTCGTCTTATAAACCCATAAGAAAACATCTTGAAAAAGTAGTATCAAACAAAAGCAATGTGTTAAAATTTATTTAGTAAAATAAATATTTTGACAAGTGCTAAAGCAGACAAGTTGACTAAAGGTATCCCATATTGCTCACAAAAATATTATGTGATCTTCACCAATATGAAGCCGAGCCCCTCTTGCCTAAAAAATCGATATTAGCACACAAATAAAATTGAAGGTGATTTAAGTATTCTAAACATATTTGTATTACAGAATCTATACTTTGATAAAATGTTACATTGCATTATAAAACTAATTTAGCTTCCAAAAACAAGGATATACCCCATGAAAAGAGGATTCTTGGTTCATCATGGGCAATATGGGTACTGGTGGATCTAGCGAAACGTTGCCAAAGTATTGTTCTCCTGACTAGCTATATCAGCTATGTGTACTACTCAAATTTCACAAATCGTTCTGCTAGTAGTTTACAATAGTTGGGTCCTTGCTGCCATCAAAATGTGTAGGCCTTTAATTGACTTAGTGGTGTTTTCTTGCATTTTTCTTTTATTCGTTCCCATTTCTCCTAACGTTATTCATAAAAATTTAGTTGTCTTCTGAAACGAGTTCGATATCTTTAAAAACAGATGTAAAATTTTTTTTCTGTAGTTTCTGTCATA
This sequence comes from Meta bourneti, assembly GCA_933210815.1. NCBI lineage: Eukaryota > Metazoa > Arthropoda > Arachnida > Araneae > Tetragnathidae > Meta > Meta bourneti. The sequence continues at coordinate 36,989,388 of OW119928.1, read as the reverse complement.
AGCACCTGTAAAGTCTGCAGCTTCGACGGTGTTTGTCAATGGAACTCGTTTGCTTCCGTAGGCTTCCTTGGTCCAGCCAAAGACCGTCATGTACACGGGGCTGGTGCACGTTAAATCTCTCGTGTCCTCAAGTTTGCTTGGCTAGGAATTTGATTTTTATTTTACATTAGAACCATAAAGGAAGTAATGGAATTTTCTTAAACTGTGTTGGGGATTAAGAATCGTGGGACCCGAGGATTGCGAATATATTCTCATTGTGTTTCTCTTTCACAAAAAAATTCTTATAGCAGGACAAATATTGGGATAAAGTGAAAGTTGAATATGGAAACAAATGAGCAAAACAAAATATAATTTACATTTCCGCTAGCATCAGAATTGGAACGAGCTGAACTTTTATCTTCTACAGAAATACGATTTAACGGTACTCTCCATCAGTGTTGTGCAGAGAGCTTATCAGGGGAAAGTGGATAAAATGAAAGAGAGCACCCCTTTTTATACAGGAGGAACTAATTATATTTTAGATTCTTAGTTTACGGTTTCAATGAACTTTCTTTGCTGTTATAAACTGTGAGCAGTTAGGACTTCGAAAACTATTTTTTTAACACGTTTATAGATGAAAATAGTACAATATCTGTGCCTAAAATAATTTACTGCTACTTGTAATGTACAACGGACTAACGTTTGAAAAAGTTGATACAGTAACTTATCGATATATATCGCGTTTCTTGGGAGGAACCAGAGAAGACGCGATATATCGAGGGAATGATATAGTGAGGGTCGATGAAGACTTACTTATTTTTCGAAATAAATGAAAAAATTATGCAATTTCTATTTAAAATTATGTCACATCTATATATTAATACGTGAAGAAAAAACTTTGTACCCCTTTTTAAGCACATTGCGCGCACGGAGAAGTATGAGATTTGGCATAATTTGCCACCACATAAGTTAGTATTGAAAGTTAATTGCATCGTTTTGCTGATCAGAAACTTAAATACAAAGGAAGCATTAGTCAATGGAATAAGAATGCGCATCAAATTTATGTATCGTAATACTATTGATTGCGAAGTTTTAACTGGAACCGCACGAATAAGAGAATTTTGATTCCACGTATAAATTTAACATATTCCGGAACTATTTTACCATTTAACTTTCAAAGAACTCAATTTCTAATTATACCTGCATTTGCGATGACAATAAATAAGTCTCAAGGACAAACATTCGAAAAAATTGGAATTTTATTGAGGCAGTCAGTTTTTACACATGGTCAATTGTACGTCGCAGCAAGTAGAGTTCGATCATTCGATGGTTTGAGATTTTATATTTCAGAATATAACGGTCAAGGGCATTTAGCAAACGATGAAAGAGTTTTTACAAAAAACATCGTCTACACAGAAGTTTTGAATCATTAAATTCATTGTCGAACTATTTCAAATTCAATGGACAACATTTATTTTTCTAACCACCCGGGGTTTTTTTGTTTCAATAAAAAATATATAAAAAAAATACGAAGCACGTATTCCTTATTTCATTTTTTGGATTTATTTTTTATTTAAATTTTATATAATTTGAAAAAGATAGGCAAATTAACTGTGTAGCCTTGGCGAAACCTGTGGCCAGTATAGCAATAAAAAAAAAACCCAAGAAAATGTCAAACAACGCGTTATTGTTTTTTAGATATGGCTTAACCAAGCTATACCGCATTTTGCCTATGACGTATTTGTACATGCTCGCAGCTTACGTAAGAGAACAAAATTCAAAAAATTATATGCAATGAATATAGAGGTATACTCTTTGACAAAAGAACCTTATTAACGTTCAAACTTAAAAATTAAATGAATTATGGTCGAATTTCGACCACTGGGCGACCACTAGTTACAATTAAACCCAAAGTCGATAATTAAACAACTTTTCAAACAATACTAAACACGGTAGAATATATTTGAAAGTAGAAAGTCTTCATCCACATTTTCGAGACTATCCAAATCACTTCCTACCAATTCAGCTATTCAGTTTTTTTTTTTTTTTTTGGGGGGGGGGGGTATTTTTCAATTAACGTCACACTGGAGCAACACACGGGCTATTGGTGACAGTCCGGGATCAAACCCGAAACTATTCAGTTTGGAAAGCTGCTTGAAGCAAGTGACCTTTGAGCTCTCAATTCTAAAGAGATAGGAAGGTAGTTGAACTAAGGTTGAACTAACGTACTGAAGCAACACAAAGGGCCATTGCGACGGTCCGGGATCAATTCCGAAGGGAAAGATCCGAGGACACCTCGTAATTTTGAACCATGGTCAGATGACGAGATCGACACCTGAGCTGGCAACCCACTCAATTCTAAAGGGGGTAGTTGATTAACGTCGCACTGGAGCAACACAACGGGCTATTGGCGACGGTCCGGGAACAATCCCGAAGGGGAAGGTCCAAGGACAATGCCTCGTAATTTGAAACCCTCAATTATAAAGAAACAGATTGAGATTTTATAGGTTGGTCTCAAATCAAAAATTTATTGGGGAAGAAGCAAGGAGCGATATAATCGATTGCGCGGTATATCGAGGATTGCTCTACAAGTGATATACTTTTTAAAAATTTACCTTCTTACTATTGTTTTCTGAAATCCAAATTGCATATAGATCATAATACTCGAACTACTTTACCATATTCACTTAGTTATAAGTAACTAATTAATAATATTGAAAGAAAAATAATTAATTCTAACAAGTGCTGCCTTATCAAGAATTTATTTAAAACTACATTCTTTAATTAATATGCCTGAGATTGTATCTAACTGGTATAATGGCTATAGCTTTGGCTGCCCCCCAGTAGGTTCCGGGTTCGAATCCCGATTTATGAGCACATGGATGTTGGTGGTTGTCCCTGTTAGTAGTGGCTTATCCACTGAGTGCTCCACCAGCGCGCCCCTTTTAGCGCCGAAGGCCGAAGAGGTCAGGGATTCGACATTTAAAATTAAAAAAAGTATTTATGAGTTGAAACTTTTGATAGCATTCTCCAGAAAGTTGCAGAAAAAGTACTTAAAAAGTTTTACTAATTACCGAATTTCCCTTTTTTGAAATCTGATTCCAAAATAATTTCAGCATAACTTGTTCAAACAAGCCTGTATTCAGGAAAATGCTAGACATCTTACTTTTTTATATACGATAGTTGGTGGCAATAAAATAATCAGTTTGGTTCTCTTTCTAATTTATAAAGAACATAATGCTATAAGATATAATATAAATGCAATATTTTACTTAGTAAAATCGTGATTAAAAATTTTAAGAATTTTAATTACAAAATTATATGAAAAATGAGTGTTTGGTAGTGTGTTTTTCACTTTTCGTTTGCGAGAATTAATAAACATTTATTAATTAAATACGTGAAATAAAGGTTCAGATCTTAAAGGGATATGAAGACATCTAGTCAAAGTTTGTCTTATGTTTCCGAAGTAAAATTTTAATTGGAGTTCGAATAGGCCCGTCAGTTCTACACACAATCTTGAGACAAAGAAATATTTCAAAGATCACCCAGAAAAAACATCAATATTCTGAAAATAAAGATGTTTCATAGCGTTTGACAATAGACTCGTAATGCCTTTCTTTGTTTTGTACCATTCTTTCTGTTCACGAAAAGTATAAAAAGAAGTTCTGAAAATTTTTATAATTATACAAATTCCCTTCCAAAGCTGCATGCTTATCTTAGTACTTCTAGTCTAAGCAGTAAAGTCTAGTGTAAAGTAGTAAGTCTAGTCTAGCAAAAAAACCGTATAACGACAAAGCATCTATGTTGAATTTCTAATATTTAAAATCTACTGTGGAATTAATAATGTCATGACTACAATACTTTGATCATTGCTCTAATCAGGCGAAGTTTAATCGGCAATGTACTATGAATTTTGTTTCTTTAGACTTCTCGCTTAAGCGGATAAATCGCCAATAGCCCATTGTGTTGCTCCAGTGCGACATAAATTCAAACTATCTACCTACCTCTTAAGCTAGTGGTTTGATTTACTGTCAAAATCAACTTTCATTAATCCAGCTTTCCATTTTAAATTTCAGTATCGTAGGGTAACATTAATAATTGGGGATGCCGACATTGGATCGAAAGCAAAGAATAATAATAATGCCTAGTTTCAGAAAACCTTATGTCAACTCGATACACCGTTGTTTCTTTTCCACAAAGACAGTATAATATGATTTTTAGCCCTACATTAAAAAAAGTCCAAAAGGCGCAATTGCACCTAATATAGGCAACTATGTATGGATGATCCAAACGCTGTCTTTCAGCTTGAGGTAGTCTTTTACAAATTCGGGAAAATGAGAATGGTAGACCATCTCAATGACCGACTGAGCATATTATCTGAACTGGATGCTGCCCTCAGTAGGAAGTATGAGATAAGAGAAGATTCTGAGCATCACTCATGACAAACACCATTAACCAATCGTAGCAAGAAACCATTTGAGGCTCAAACGGTGGAGCATCAGCAGTTCTTGGTTAGATTCATATAGTGAAAATCAAGAATGTTAAAATAGAAGTTGACGTCTTCCCCAGATTTACGTTTAAAAAAAATTATAGTTTTTGCTTCAGATTTTATTGATATTTTTTTGCTACCGAATTTTAATTTTTTTTTCAATATATGTCGGCTTCAGGGCATATAATAACGTTACGCCACTGTCTAAAATGCAAACAACGTGGCTTCTCTCATTTTTCGAATGCGTGATCTAAATGAACATTTAAAAATACACTGCTGGCCACCCAAATTGCAACACCAAGAAAGACAAGAGATATCACAACAAAATTTATTTTGTAGATAACATGTTGACCAAGTATCAAATGATTAAATTTATAGACTTCTGTGAAGTGTGGTTCCTGCGAAAATCAGTAGCCAGAGTAGCCGCCATTGTTGCAGATCACCGCTGCCACACGCCTCGGCATTGATTCAAAGAGACTTTGGATGTGCTCTTGGGGTACAGCAGACCAAGCAGCTTCCACACGTTGTCAAAGTTGATCTGGTGTGGCAGTTGGGGATGTATTCTGGGTCAATCGTTGAGCAACCATGGACCACATGTTTTCTATCGGCGAAAGATCCGGAGAGCGAGCTGGCCAGGGAAGCAATTCAATCTGGCGATTGACGAAGAACCCTTGGACAATGCGTGCCACGTGTGGTCGCGCATTATCCTGTTGAAATATGGCTGTGAGCAAGCCCTGAAGGTAAGGAAGGACAACTGGCTCCAACACCTCGGAGATGTAGCGCTGGCTGTTTAAAGTACCGGCAATGCGTACTAGAGGAGTGCGAGAGTGATATCCAATACCGCCCCATACCATAATACCCGGTGCAGGACCAGTGTGGCGGTGCATAACGCAGCTGTTCAGCATCCTCTCTCCACGGTGTCTCCAGACTCGAATCCGACCATCGTGGTGTTGCAGACAGAAGCGTGACTCGTCAGTAAAGACAATTTCATTCCATTCTGCCGTCCACATCCTTCTTTCATCGCACCATTGGCGGCGGAAACGTCTGTGGTTCTGCGTCAAGGGTAGACGAAGCAATGGACGTCTTGCGGACAGACCACTGCTGTAAACGGCGTCGAATGGTACGCGCAGACACTGGATGATGCGGTACAGACTGAATGTGCTGTGCTATGGTTCGTGATGTGGCTGAGCGATCCGTCACTGCCATACGCACAATATGTCTGTCATCACGTGAAGTGGTGCACTGAGGTGGATGCGATCGAACACGTCGGTTCGTCGTACCCTCCTGCATCCAGCGATCACATATCCGCATTACAGTTGTTTGGTTTCGTCCAACACGACTACCGATTTCCCTGAAAGATAATCCACAATCTCGGTAGGCCACTATCCTTCCTCTGTCGAACTCGGATACTTGATCAAAAGATGATCGCTGTTTTCTACGAGGCATAATTGATCGTTTTTTTGAAAAAACCACAAGAAAAACACAATTGCCGTACTTGAAATCGTCGAAATCTCCAAGCCTTAAATAGCGCTTTGAAGTGGCGCCACAGGCGCGCGTGATGTGCGTCTGCGCTGAAATTCTAATCATTTGCATATCTCACCTCCGCTAATGCATGTTGTAAATTTTACATTATTTGCATGCTTCCTTCAGGGTGTTGCATTTACGGTGGCCAGCAGTGTAGTAGTAAAATACACTTTTAAGGATGGATTCGACGGAAATAAAGAACATATTAAATAAATATTTTCGACAAATCTACATATTTATACTGTGCAAAGGGAACTTTTCAAAGCAATTCTTGTTTAATAACTGTTATATTAAATGACTTCAAATGTATAAAATAGTAAAATTATCAGAGAAGGCATTTTAAGCATAGACTTCATTTTGCTTTCCTAATGGTTATTGTGTCCTTAGTTAAGGAGCCCAAAATTCAAAGAGAATCAGCTAAGAGTAGCGGCTCGTGGTTAGGAAATCTAGTTACTAGTTAGCTTGTGGTTACAAAACTTGTAAATTAAGGATGACGCGAAGCATTAAATGGACTATGACTCCTACAGGGCCCGGAAGTTGACGTAGTTTCAAAATTTGAATGTAAATTTGTATTTTACGTCACTTAACACGTTGTTGATGTTGATGTTATGGTCTTGACGCCACAAGGGGGACGTCGATACATACTAGAACGTAATAATCAAAAGAAATATTTGTCTGGGGATTTCCATCTTCGATATTCGCACTGCGCCGACCAATCGGTCTAGTGGTCAGGTGCCGACTTATGGACCTATAGGTTCCTGATTCGAATCAGGGGTAAGACATGGATGTTTGTCCGTCTGGAGTGAATGTGTGGCTTCTCTATAAGGAGGGTTGAGCATGGCATGTATGTGAGGTGTAACGTGAACCCACCCCTGTGGTGCTCCAAGGTAGCCCCGTGGTTCACAATTCCGCCCTTGTAGTGTCAATGCATAATGTTTAATTGGCAAGGCATTGGGCGAATATGCGCTTAGTGGACTGTACAGTAGTGCGGCTTTGGCGAGAAGGCAGATGACCTAGGGAAAGTCCATTTGTTCAAAGGTGGTTGTGATCTCCAGTGGAAAGTACTGCCAAACTCAAATCGTGTATGAGGATTGCCACAGGTGATTATTTGCTTCACCAACTCGTAATCAATGCTATGTTTACCGGCATCGAACAATAGTTCTAGGAGCCAGAAACCATACGTTGAAGACGCTAATTGTGGGAACGGATTGTTTACGTTTGACCTGCTCTCTTATTTAACGAATAGACTCGTCCGAAAACGACGCCAACTCGCCGGAGCCAAACTATAGTTTTAAAACTGAAACATCTGATCACCTTACCCTAAAGATCGTTTTCAATCACTCTTTTGTTTCTCTACTATCACATTTTTGTTACACACGGTCTAGTTATACAGGGATCTACGACTTAAAGTGAATTCTGAACCACTACAAAAATCCATGCTAGAATCGGGATTTGAATCCGCAGCTTGTTGAATCTAAAGCCAAAGCGATAAACCACATGACTACCAGGCCAGTCAAATCAACGCAATTCGATTCCTCACTGGGTGTATTTCTTCTCTCTTCTGTATCAGTAAGGATTTACTTGCGTATATACATCCATTTACTTGACATTGTTTGGCGCAGCTAGGCTAAATATGGCCCTTGTGGCAAAAAAAACCCAACCATCTTATCAACTCAACAATCAATAATAATAAAGATAACTTTCCAATCAAAATTTTAGATTTTATGGTACAAGTTCATTGCTTAGAGTTGTTTAGAGTAACAGGTATTCAGATTTCAGATTGACTATAAAACATATAAAGTAGCTACACGCTTTTGAAAGCGCGGGAATTTCTCATGCACTTTTCTATATTTAGATCCCATCTTACGGCCAATGCTGCAATATTCCCACACTGAAGGTGCAGATTCAAATAAAAACACCTTCGACACACAGTGGGATAAATAGCCACCTCCAAGTGAGATCTCATCCCCAAATATTATACATCACCATTACATAAATCTCTTTGTCACTTTCCCACGCGAACTGTCCAAACATTTTGCAACCTTTCGGCCTTTTCTTGGGGGGGGGGGGGCTTTGCCACCGTTTAATCTGCTATCGATTTCACAATCGCCGCGACTTAACTCCCATTAGCACTCCACACACCCCGACCGGAAACAGTTCTCGGTAATCCCTTTCGCTTCGATTCAATGGGTGTTATTTCCGTGTCCAGTTCTGCGCGGATTTGGACTTTCGGAGTGAAAGCTTTTTTGGGGATCGCTTTGTTGCTTGGGGAGTCGAGAGGAGTTTAGGTGAGGTACCTATTGCCGGGCAGATGTCTTGTGTCCCAAGATGTGATGTCTATATCGGTGAAGATTGACTTTTTTAGGATGCGAATAGAGCACAGCGAGGCTATTCAAAGGGGAGGGCTGCTTTTTTGTCTTTGAGTCGAAAGTCCCATTTGGAAAGAATGTCCTAATTGAGGAATTTCATGATGCAGTTAACATGATTGACAAATATAAAGAAACTAGCAGCATCTTCGCTAAACTTTCTTAATTGCTTATATCCATTCATGGTAAGTGTCGCTACTCACTGATTGCAAAACTCATCAGATCTGATGGATGAGATATCTCGTCATTAGAAGAAAGCTGACCAGATCGTGATCTCACCATCTTAAAAAAAAATTGCAATATCTTGGTGACGAGATATCTCGTCATTAAAAAAATTGGCCAGATCTTGATGGGCGAGATATTTCGCCCAAACCACTTGGAGGGTTAACTAGGTTTCAATGCATCAGAATTTTCATTGTGTCAGTTTAATCTGATTTAATCCAGTGTATACTATTCAGTATGCTTTGAAACTGATTCTAAATACTTTCTTTTTGGTCAGGTTTTTTGGTTTATTTTTATTTGGATACCTCTGGGTCAAAGCAACACCTTCGTACACTCCCTTGACTAATGTTGTGAGAAACTATAGCAGTTTAAATGAGTGTGATGAGATGAATAAAACATGCCATTTAGGTGGCATGTCCATCCAAAGTGTTGTTACATCGCATGTTAATTACATCTATATTATATCAATTATCTTATTCCATACATACAAAATGCATATTAAAGTATATACTCTTTGGATCTCCAAGTACCGATGAGTCTGAATTTCAACATGCCAATAGTTTTGACCCTTGAGTCCTTGTAAGGAGCACTGTTCCAGATCCATGTGATTTTAAGGTGGTCGACAGGTGCCCTCATATGCCCTAATGCCACAGGCTAAAAAACAAACTATTTTCTAACGATTCATCATTTTTTGATTCAATATGCTTGTTGAAAATAATGAGAAGAAAAATCTGAACTTCGGGAATTTCAAATGCACTAATTAGAGGGTATACAATCGGCAACCATAGTACTACATAATTACAATGACTACAACAAAAATGCTCAATTGTTACTTTGGGTCTGAAGAATCGTTACTTATAAGAAAAACGATTCTTTCATGATTTCCCGCCATTTTCAGTTTCTCCTCTTCTAGGCACTGTATTGTAGCATCAGCTGCTCGTAGCTTGTTAGGTTCGATTTAGTTTGGTTTCTTGCTTTATCATCATTTTTTGCTGGTAGCAAGTTATAGATCCGTACATACTGTTAGCAGAACAGTAAGATAAGAAAGAGAGATGGAAATGTCAAGATTTTGTTCTTGTGTATTCAATTCGTTCTTCCAAAACTACCAAAAATTTTAACAATTGCACATTAACAATATGCATAAACGTTTGACATTACTATGAAAAGTAGTGTTCTAGTCTATCATTAATTTAAGTTCTATAAACGTATAAAAGAGATAAATGATGGTTAAAACTGCTCCATCTGTTCACAATTCTTGTAAGAGTGCTTTACAGGTAAAATTCCCGAGACATTTTTATTTTTTAACCGAATGCTTAGGAATACTATCCTAACCTCTATAATCTCAAAGGTTAAAATTACATGTTTCATTGATAGGGGACTGAAGCATAAAGCCCTATTACAAAAAAATCTTTTCTAAAATCATTCATCTACAACAGTGGTAGTCAACCTGGTCCCTACCGCCCACTAGTGGGCGATTCAAGCTTTCATGGTGTGTGGTAGGGGTTTTGTCCGATGCTGAAGCTACTTTCCGTTATCACGGCGCACCAATGACTCAATGACAGAGCAGGTTGTACTGCACTGCAATGCGCATAACGAGGGCTGAGTGTACCAGCGGCCTTCACTCAAGTTGAGTTCGTTTCATGGTGGGGCCAGTGCGTAATTAGATTTGTGAAAGTAAACACGTGCCTACGGCTTTAAACATGTTTTATAAATTGTTTGAAATATTGTGAGCCCATGTCTCGAAAACAAAAATACGCTCGTGGCTATTTACCGGAGTATCTTAAGATGGGTTTCATCGAAACTGTTGTAAATAAACAACTCCCAATGTGTTTACTGTTAATGACAAGCTTGTTTCTAAGTGGAACAAAGAGTATTATATCTTGTCTGAGCAAGATGGCCACACCAAATTTTTTTTCCTAATATTAAGCTAAGATTGAACTCAGAATTATTTTTCTTCACAAACTTCAAAATTACACAATCTTTATCTGGCCATGGAAATTTTGCTAAATATCTATATAGGTTTCATCTTCGGACTAATGGTATGTGCGAGTGTTCTAAAAAGCAACCACAAGACGTGGAGCATTTGCTTTTTAGTTGTCCTGCATTTGAAAATTCAAGAATGTGCCTTCAAAATGATTTGAGAAAATTAGGAAAAACATGGCCAGTGAAACTCAATGTTTTGTTAAATCTAATCTGCTTTTCTACTCGTTTGTCAAGTTCATAAAAATCTTGTATTTTTAGTTAAATTGTTTTCCACTGTTTCTTTGTTAAAACAACTTACTTCTGTAAGCCCCGTGTTGTACTTCTGTGGTGCACGGGGAGTTTGCTTTTGTTCAATAAAAAAATTTTAAAAAATGTGTTTACTCCGTCATAAAACATTATCCGATGAAGCGATGAAGCCAAGTCGATTGCGAGAACATTTTGCTACAAAGCATTCAAAAGATTAAGGCAAGTCCATTGAATATTTTCAGGAAATATATAAAAAATTTCAAAATCGTCCAACAATCCTTGCATTATTTAAGAAACAACATACAATGAACGAAGATGGATTAACTGCCGCTTATCGCATTTCACAATTAATTGTAAAAAGTTGTAAAAGCTATAATATTGGGGAAAATTTAATAATACCCTCTATAAAAGAATGTATCTCAACAGTTATGCATCAGGATATACCTGAAGCTTTAAAAATCTTGCCTCTAAGCGATAGCACAGTAAAGCGACTAATTGAAGAAATGGCAGTTAATGTTGAAAATAAACTTATAGGTTTTCTTCAAAACTCTTTATTTTCTATACAATTGGACTAGTCTACCATTTCAGATAATAATGTTTTATTGATGACATATGTACGTTATTTTGATGAAAACAATACATTACGAGAAGGAATGCTATTCGAAATAAATCTCGTTACAGATACAAGAGGATTATCAATATTTAATGCTGTGAAATCATACTTTGCAAAAAACATACCTTTGAACAATATTGCTGCAAGCACCATAAATGGTAAGTCGCTATCGTGGATTTGTTGCTTATTTGAAGGAAGAAGTGCCAAATGTTTTATGTATTCATTGTGTGATACACAGATCTTATAGGAAAACGTTTAAATACAAGTCTCCATTCATCATTAACTATAATAATTAGAGCTGTAAATAAGATCAAATCCAATGCCAAACATGATAGAATGTTTCGACAGCTGTGCCAGGACAATAATGAGGAATTTATTAGGTTACTTTTACACACAGAAGTTCGGTGGCTGTTAAAGGGTACATGTTTGTCTCGTTTTGTAGCATTATATGATAGTGTCATACATTTTTTGAAAGTATTAATCAGACCAATCTCTCAACAATTAAAAACAGTAAAGAATGGTGCCTTTTATTTGGCAGATATTTCAAACAGATTTAATTAAATCAATTTGCAGCTTCAAAGAGCTAATAAAACTCTTATATATTGCCAGAACATTGTGTCATTATTTATCGACAAACTTGATCTTCGTTATAATCTATTGAAGAGAGAATTTAATCAGTTTCCGAATTATTATCTATAAAAGATGATGTAATTCCAGAGGAGATTGAAAGATTCAGTAGCCACCTTAACGAACTTAAATTGAACATGGAAAAACGATTTGAAGATATTTTGAACTTGAAGGTGTATGACTGGATGAAAAATCCTTTTACTGCAAATATTGAGGAGGCTGGTACAACTTGCCAAGAAATGTTAGAACTTAGATATGATGAGAGAGTAAATATAATTTCGATAGTGGTGGATATGAAAACCTATGGCTATATAAAAAAATGCCTGCGTTACATCCAAATATGTGGAAAATGACATTCAATTTATTGATACCTTTCCCTGCCTCATATCTTGTAGAATCAGGCTTTAGTGCTATTAATCATATCACCAAACAGAGAAACCGTCTGAATATTTCCGAAAGAAGAGACCTTCATTTGTTCCTTACGAAAATTGAACCAGATATCAAATATTTAGTTTCGCAACATCAGCCTCAAAGATCTCATTAATAATTAATTAAAGGTCATTTAATAGACTTTATACTTTTATAGTTTTTATATTTAATTTTCTTTTTCTTCAATTTAAGCAGCTTCCGTACTACTTAGGTGCTGTATCGATGGAGATGCAGAAATGCAGCATCAAATTACATTTTCTGTGTATTATAAACATGCAAAGTATAAATAAAAAGATAAATTTAACTACATATTTTTACTAAACCTCCACTCAAAAATTACGAGTACTTTGCAGTTACGCTAAATTAAGTTACTGCGGAACCGGTGGGCGGTAAGAAAATTTTATTACCAAAAAAGATACAAAAGTGGGCGGTAGGTATAAAAAGGTTGACTACCCCTGATCTACAACATGCCTTCATTCAGATCTGTGGAGTTCTAAAAATATATTTATAGTATAAGCTCCGTTAGAAAGACGTGTTGCCAAATAAATTCTTTTTCTTCCACTTTAAAAGCAAGCGAAGACAATCGTTTTTCTTAACTCTCGCAATGCTACTCCAAGTTGATGCTTTAAGAGCTAAGCTATTCCCAGAAAATCCGGTAACATTTTTATCTTTACAAGAAAGTTTTACAAGAGAAACACAAGTTCTTTTGTTAGACCCCTGAAGCGACATATTTTCAGCTAGCGAAGTATGCTGGAAAAAGCAATTTATATATCAGTATTAGAAAAATAAATGAGAACTTCAAACACGCTGTAAAATTCTAGTTATACACGTAAAAGCTTGAATTTTATATATGTGTGATTTTGTCATCATTTTCCTTTGTATGCGAGAGACATTTCTATCGAACTAATATAGCTAGTGGTAGTGTTTCTGCGGCGGAATGCGTTTCCTGTACGCATTCCGAACATGATGTCAATTGGCTTCTTTTTCGAGTACGATTTCAGCATTTCGCCACTAAAAATTCCAAAGAATGAATTCCTATTTGATGTATGATAATTTGGCCAACACCAATTTGTTTAAACGCTAAACGTCACCAAAACGGCGATAAACTACATTTTAAGGTAACGCCAATATGTTTCGTGATATAGGATTAGATTAGAGGAAGTCAACAAGTATTGCTGATTTTTTGATGATGTCAAGAGCAAGACCTGATCATTTTTGCCAACTATGAGATCCCTCGTCGAGACAACTACCGGGAGGGTTAATGAAATACTTTTAAGAAATAATCTTAATTTTTATGATTAAAGATAATGTATTTAAATATATAAAATGATAGAGCCTTATGATAGGATTTCTAACCTAAGGGAAACATCCGAGCATCATGAACACTAAAGGCAGAAGTGATGGAAAGTGTGTGAAAGTGCTCAAACAGGTCTTTGAAAGATCAACAAATTTAGGTGTTTGTCACAAAAAAATAGAATTATGTTGCATTAATAATACAGTAGTTTTCATAAATTAAGGAGAAGCAAAATAACTATTATTCGTTAAAAAATAAATTCTTTTGGATAAAATTAGGATATGGCAGAAAAAATGCTGCATCAGAATATAATATGCAAATTTGTGGCACTGGCATCTAATAACGTCATCAGACAGGTTGGAAAAAAACGGAATAGCCATTTTGTAGGAACGAGTTCCAGACATCATTTACCACAAGAGTTGAGAAAGCGAGCCATTATTCGACTGCAGGCAGTCTAGAGACTAACAGATGTAGCAAGATGGCTAAATGTGAGTATCTGTAATCAATATATTGTGGAATGCCCTTCAAGAACAGATTCAGCATCTATTATCTTTATCATACCGTACAAAGGCAAAGGACATCTACATCAGCCTAGCTCAGATTTGCTCTTGCTGCCGGTACTGGAAGGCTGATATTAGCTTCAACTGTTCTCAGAAGGTTTCATGAATATAATCTGCATGCTCGACGACCTGCAATTTGTGTACCCCTCACCTCATGCCACTGGAGAGAGTTCAGTTGGGCAAGAATGTGTGGTAGCAGGAGTGAAAGTTAATGAAGGATTGTTCAGACTTTAAATTTTGAAATACTAATGGAATATGTAATTCAAATGGTTTACATAATAATAGAGGACTTGGAAATTGTCAAATAGATTTTATGTTACTGCGTCAAATTCTTTCATTCAAGATTATTGCCCAAAGTGGACTGTTGTCTTCGAATAGGCAACAGTCCATTTTGTACGATAAATTTTGCTGCTTCCGCGAGAAAGCAATCGACCTTGGGTCAGTTTATTTCTCAATAGGTATGAAAGTGTATTAAGAGAAAGTTGCCATATACGTAATAGCATGAATGGCGATCGCCGTGGATGTTTCCTTCCTGCCAAATCGTTAGCAATGCTAACGCTTTCAGCACACAAACAATGAACTTAGAAACCAAAATCGGCGCTAAGGACATCAATCGTGAAAGGGATTTGTTTATGGTATCACCAGTCCCCTAATTTAACTAATAGACTCGTTCAAAATCACGTGTCTCAACTGTCTTCTCAAGGGAGCTGCACTACTGTATAACCAATCGTCGGATGGGAATTATGTAATAGTAATCTGTTTGTGCACTGATGCCAAATAATTATCGTTTGCGCGGGCGCATTGATATCTTGGCTGATGGAAAATTGAGATAAGTTTGTATTTTAATTGATTTTGGTTTATTCTTTAGACATACACCCACAAGTTGTGGCAACACTTAAAAAATGTCGTCAGAACTTTTTGTTTTGTTATCTTTAGAACTTTTCGACAGTTAGAATTTTTCGACTAGCTTTACATCGTACTCTTGATTCAGAGCACTTTATTTGGATGTGTACGGACGCATGGAAGCACTCCACATAATATTATTTTAATGCCAGGGTCTCTGTTAGTATATAGAGAATGTTGCAAATAAATAAGTTTTAATTATACAGTTCCGTTTACACACCAATTACATTACACGGACAATATCTTTGATACTATGTTACCATCAGTAAGTGATATGCTTCCTCTGTAGACTATTACATCGCTATGCATGATATGCATGACAAATTTTGGCTGTATTTGTCTAAATGCATTTTCTTGATTTCTATTCAATGTTTAATATTGTTTTAAATGCACCAACATCTGATTCATAACCAAAATAACTCAAATTGATGCCTAGCTTTCAAATATAAACATTTTAATCTTAACCCTCCAGGTGGTTGTCTCAACGAGGTATCTCGTCATAAGCATAAGCTGACCAGATCTTGATCTCGTATTCATAAAAATATTGGCAATACCTTGATGACGAGATATCTCGTTATTAGCAAAATTTGTCAGATTTTGATGGACGAGATATCTCGTTGAGACCATTTGGATGGTTAAAGCATGACAACACGTTTTTGTCGAAACAATAATTTCCAAATATGTGCCTTTGGCGTGACGCCGATGTATGCATGTTACGTATGTTTTGAAAATGTATGCCTTTTTGTATTCGTTATTAATAAAATATTAATTTCTTTCAGATCATTGCAATTTTCGGATTAATTTTCCTACTGCAGTTGGCCGCTGTGGTCATGATGTGGAGTGCTCCTTACAGCAAAACGGAGAACTTTAAGCTTTTAGTTATATTTATGCAACGAAAGTTGACTCGACAACCGGTATCAAAACTTAAGAATTATAGTGATGTACGCTTAGGTACAGAACCACATATTGAGGAAGGGTCATATAGTCGTATATAGAGGGCATGCTGCAGATTGTTTGTTGAGGGTGTCGCTGCGGCTATCAACTGACCCTTCTCATGAAAGAATCTGATGTTAGCACTAGCTGAGAAGTGTGAAAAACCAGATGGGTTTTTGAAGGTCGAGATGTTCGGTTGAATGTTATGAAGTTTCTGGAGGCTCACAATATCCAGATTCAATCTGTAGATAACTGTGCATAAATATATTAAATGTAATTTAATTTAAATTGCTCTCTTGTATGTTCTTTGGTTCTTGTAGCTTGCTTCGTTTACGATAGGGTTTTCCGCTACTTTACAGGGTGAGGGTTCAAACCCCAGACCTCTGTATACGGAGAAAGTCAACTTTTTCCAAGTCCGACCACTGACCTCTCGGCCTTAGGTACTACAAGGGGCGAACTGAAGGTTATTTGTGAAGGAGCGCCCAATGGATGAGCCGCCGCTACTCCTAACAAGGACAATCACTAACATCAAATGCGTTTACAAACCTTGATTCGAACCCGTGATCTAATGGGTTGCAGACAAGCGCTATGACCATTATACCAACTACTCTTAATGCTTAGAGCCCTTTAGTAAGAATATCTTGACTATGAAGTTTGACAAAAATAATATGATTTGTTGTTAAGCATCTTACTTCGAATAAATAAATGACACCAAGTTTATTATCTCGTGTGACTTGAGGTCCTCAAGAACCAGCTCAGGACGGTGAATAAACTAACTTGAGGGACAGCCAAGACAGAAGAGTTCAAACAGTAAATGGCCATTGTAAAGCATTGCAAATTCTGTTAGTACGGAGACGCGCGGCACCAAAAGCAAGAAGTCCATGATTTACAAATAATCTTGTAATATTTTTGTTTAAAAGCCTTAAATTATATATATGTTATTATTTGGTTGAAGCCATGATCTCGATTCTATACGAACCTTATGAATTTGAAGTTTGACCTGAAGTACAGCAACTTGAAAATTATACAAGTATTTATAAAGATGGAAATCTTTACCGTGGATGGGAGGTGTTTTCATATAAGAAAGAACTTTAAACACACCCAATCAGAGTGAGGGAAACTTGCGAAAACTTTTAGGGATTGGCTAAAGCGTGCACTGCAAACTCTACCGTGGTAAGGTATAGGCTGGGACAAACACATTCCTTGCATACTTACTGTCTGTCTACCATGTGGTGAACTGCTTCAAACACAAAGTCTGCCCCTGTCTGTTGACGTAGAAATGGGTCTTATACTATTTTACCATAGGGATGCTTGAAGAAATGTATTCAAGTTTGTCACATTGACGCTTTTAATGATATTTTGGAATGTCGCCGAGAATATCTATACCAGTACACTACCTTGTTCCGCCGCCAACATTCGCGAAAAACAAAATAAACTTACGTCATCAACCGAAAAGCCCCCGACTCAAAATGAAAGATCCCTGTTTCTATAGCAACCGTCCCAACCCAGACATGTCGGGATTGGATAGGATGTTGAGGTTTTATGGCGCAAGGTCCAAAAGTGGACAAGCTGCGCCAGACTTGGTGTCGGGAGCCGTTCTCGTGGTACACAGACAATACAATCGATTGTTATTGCTGGTACCTTAGTTCTTTGTTTACAGTAAATTATTAATTTTCTTCTGATTCCGGGCAGATCACAAAGGAGCTGGAGAGGGGAAATCCTGAAACAGATTGACCAGAGAGATAAGGATGACTTCCAGAAATTTTATAGATTACCTTCAAGCTCACGTGAGTAGATAATCTATATTCTTACCTTTCGTAACCCACCTTCTTGTTGTCTCGACAAGGTATCTCGCCATTGGCAAATCTGACCAGATCTTGATGGACGAGATATCTCGTCATTAGAAGAAAAAACGATTGAAAACCATTTGGAGGATTAAAGAAAAGAAAATAACATGAGCATATGACGGTTATATTTGAGAAAATGTTTTGCTTAGTAAATTATGAGATCTTTCCTAACATCAAAATTATTACAATCATTAGAATTTTCCCATTCAAGTGAATGAGAACTTTGAAACAGCACCAAATATAATGGGTTAAAAGTTTGGAGCCTATTTCTTCTTATGGACGTACAGCTGCGGATAATAACCGACCATCCCTCTATATGTGCAGCGCTGTGCGAGAAAGTTGTTCTTAGAGTATAATATGTGAAGTATTCACTACATTGTAGATAAAGTACCTTAGAGTAATAGTACTTAGGGTACTTTCAATACTCACAAACTTTCCTTCAATAAAAAGCGAGAAAAACCAGAAACTTTCATTGGTTAGAACAAACGATGCATTATATAAGTGATTAATATTAAGAGTGCTGATATTGCGCAACAGTTAAATTACTTTAGCTTTTTATTTATAGTCCAGTTTTTCTCATAGATAAGTAAATCAGTCAAAAAGAATACACACGGAAAATTGAAATGCTTTTATTGCCTATTAAACTTATATATTTTGCAAGTTAATAATTTTGTTTTTCATTTTGAATTGTTGTATAAAAGGTTTGCCAAATGATCGAATGAATAAATTTATAATAAAATATACGCATAAATCACATTCTCATAAAATTCTGTAATTTGAGATATTGGTTTTCATTCTTGCCAAAGTCAGATCCATGCAATACTTTTGTTCTTTTCTCTTAAAACTTCTCTCCTTTTCTTACTTTAAAACATGGCTGAGAAAGGACGTTGAATTGCTTCCTAAAAAAAGAAATTCAACATATTTTGAAAGTTAAATGACTATTGTTAAATTCATATTAAAATATTTGTATGTATGTATATATATATATACTCTTAAAAATTATTCAAAGACAAATATTTCCCTTACCGCGCGTGTAAGAAATGTAACTTTTGAATAGTTTATCTCTTTTTTTCTATTCCCAAACAACTATGGCAAAAAGAGACTGTACCCATAATTTTGGTCTATGGATCTCGCCCTTGTATGTGAAGAAATCTGAATCAAATTTTCCCAGAAAGCGTTCAAATATCTTAAAGTTTTCAACCATTTCATTTTGGGTACGGAAGCCTTCTTTTGTAGACTTCTCGGTATTGAAGAAGAGGTCCTTTTCAGTGCTTCGGTTCTCGAATATAAATGCATCGTACTCATCGCAAATCACGCCTTTTAACTCTTAATTTATTTTGAATTTTTCAACTCTTTCACTGAAGGTAGATTTCACCGAATCTTCTTGACTCAGTTTCTTCATGAAAGGATCTTCATCTGCAGCAATGGTCATTTCGAGACCTTCATACAAACTATCTTCGCTGCTCGCTGGAGCAGTCGTAGGTACGAATTGGGGATGTTCTTCTTGCCAAAGTCGGTACCCCTCTCAGTAATCCGGGATTTTGCATGTTAACAAAATGATCGAATAGCATAAATTTCAGAGCCATGTCATTTCGAATTCTTTTCATTTCGGTGATTTTGACCTACCCAAGCACCATTCGGTTCTTGTTCGATGTTGGAGATTCCGGGCTTTGATTGTAATTGACCGCTGTTAGTTCCATTGGACATATTTGTTAGAATCGCCACAATGTCGCAACAAATTTTATGTATGTCATGTGTTTCAAACTGTTTTCGTAAAGCATCTTCATAGATTGGATTTTTTGTATTAATTTTTTTGCCACCATTAATGAACATATTTTCAGAAAAACAGTTGATCTTCGGTTTCATGACTACCCAAGCACCATTCGCTTCCAGTTCGGTGTTGGAGATTCCTGGCTTTGATTCTCTTTGACCGCAGTTAGATCCATTGGAAATATTTTTTAGTATCCCTACAATATCACGAGTATGATTCTCTTTAGACACTTTGTGTATGTCATTTGTTTCAACCTGTTTTGGTGAATCATCTTCAAAGCCTTCATTAATGAACATGTTTTCTGCAAAACAGTAGATCTTCGGATATATGTCTTCAGATTCAATATCACCCGAGTCTATAACATTCTGCGAAATCTTTGCCATGAAATCGCTCGAGATGTTCTTTAATTTTATATCAACGTTCTTTTTCATACTTTTCTTTTTGTTTCGTTTTTGTTTGAACTTGTTTCTAAAAGATAAAATACTATCTTACTAATTTATTAGAAATCGGTTAAAGATTCGAAATAAAAAAAGTATTTCTTTAATTATTTTATATTAAAAATATACATTATATAGAATCGAAGCCTGCATGAAAAAATACATTTACACTGTAAAAACACAAAACTTATTTTTAATTTTATGTATAAGTAACTGATGAAACAGATTCTGTCAAATTTTAGATGTTTTAAAAAAATTTGTCACATTTTTTTGATATAGTGGTTCTATAATATTCATACTTGCATTTCAAAGAAGAATATTTGCTTTAAAGAAAAATGTATATAGTATTTTCATGACACTTTGTTTTTAACTACAATTGTACGTTAATTTCTCTCTATTTCATATACTTATTTTTAAATAATTGAAAACTAAAAGTTATTTGATATTGAACAAGATTTGACGATTGAAATTTGAGTTATATGTATGAAACTTCACTTTAATTGAATATAATGATTATTTCCTGAAAGAACCAATTGAATCAAGTTCTGAAAAGGCAATATAATAAATTTTTGCAGTATAAAACGAAACACAAGTAAAATGGAACTTACATCCTTTTACCAATCCAGTCGATGATATTGCTAGCCATTTCTTCTTTTATCTCAGTAGAAATTAAAGATGAGCAAGAATTGGAAGAGGCGATTTGGCCATTTAAAAAAGAACTTAAAATAGGATGTTAGAAGTCTTAAGAATAGTTGTTTCAATATACAATTATAGCAGTTTTCCAAATTACGTACAAGCTTTTCGATAACTTTTTTCGAATGAAGAAAACATTTGTTGCGATGAGTTCTGTTAAATAATATTAAAGCAACAATGGAATATTTTCACCAAATTAAATTATTTTTTCTGAAAAATATTAACTACCATTGTTTTACGGCCACATCGTGAATTGTTTTTATTACTTTATAACATTTTTAATTTCGTACATTGTTGCTGCTTTTTCATTTTTTACGCTACAACAATAACCACCAGCATCAGCGCGTTAAAAACCATTACACGATTTTTAAGAATTTACAAATTTTTAAATGAACTGGATATTACAGAAAAAAATAGAATATATAATTTATAAATAAATCTAGATTGCCATTTATAGATATAATAGGTAGGTAGTTGAATTTACATCGCACTGGGGCAACACGAGGGGCTATTGGCGACATTGGAGGATCCATCCCGAATAGAAAGATCCGAGTACATCTCCTAATTTTGAACCACGGTCAGATTACGAGTTCAACACCTGATCTGGCACTGCCATTTTTTAAAAATAACAATTAAAATCAACTTAAAAATACAAAAATCAGTCACACTGATTAATATAAATTTTTGGTGATCAAAGATCAAAGATTTGGTGATATGCACTAAGTGTACTAATACTCTTTATGATTATGCCATAGTTAATAGTTAATACTCATGCATGCTAGTTTAATATATGAACCTTCAAAATGGGAATGAAATTTACGAGTAAATTTCTTGGGATCGGGCCCTTGTCTTACAAAAAATTTACTACCTCGTGGTCTCACTAAGGTTGAGAACCACTGCACAAGCAATTATGAAAGAAGAATCTATGTAAACAGAAATGGAGTGCTTGTACATTGAATAATTTCTCCCCATTTCAAGTTATTTATCCGTTTTGGGTCATTCGAAAGCAAAATTAGTGGTTTCCACGTTTCGTGTCTGTTTGTCAGTATATGTGTGCTCGCACTACATCCAAACGGCTGAATATATTTCCATGAAACTTTGCATTCTGTGAATACTCATTCATTTAGTGACTAAACTTCATTGTGTCAGTCTGTCTGTGTTCCCGTTTTGTGTTTGTGCAAATATGACATAAATGCATTCATAATAATCCTCTTAAAAACACACTCAATATCGACTTTTGTCGTATTCACCTTAGTGTCACCTTTTGTAGTTTCGTCATACAATAGGGGCGATGTGTGTGAAATGTATATGAATCGATATGCATTACATGGATGGATGTGCTGGTATAAGATGCGCGTCTAAAGTTGAAGAAATTAAAAATGTTAAAAATTATTTTCCTAACACTTAAATTATGTTGGCATTTTTCTACGAAAGATAAGATCGGGTAATTCTGCTAGATCTTAAAAAAATTCAATCAATTCGAAACAATTGGCGTGCATATGCTTAATAAATATTAAAGCCAATTGAAAATGTATTGTATGAAATACTATACTTTTCATTCTGTGTATGTAATGTCTTCAATCATCCACTAGACAGTTTAGTAGAAAAGATTGCAATTCATTTTCTGTCTCAATAACAAAATCGGAGCTGGAGAGCCATACTAACATTTCTTTTAGTTAATTCGAAACTGCCATTGTTTCCTGGTGATTTTCTATAGCAACCGAAGTATTACGCATACTCAATTTTAAAGGATAAAATGCCGAGCTCATTGCCTGGTACAAAGGATAACGTAAAAGTGGAAATAACAATTCGTCAACGCGCTGACCGAGTTCTGTTCTACCATAAATAAGGAATAAATCCCAAAGATTATAAAAATACTATTTTTAAATTTGTGGATAAAAATTATGGTAGTCATAAACATGAATTTTGCATCTAACAGAGGTATGGGCTGTATGACAAGTTCTCTACATAAGACGCTGAATCCAATTCCATTAATAATGTATGTCCTTGGAGTTGGAAGTTTTCCCCATCGTCAATCAAGCAAACTGCATGCTTTGAAGAAACTCCCAATTTGTTTAGCCGGTGCTTTGAAACCGGTATTCATAATTTGCAATTTTATTTATATATTATTATCCTATGACAAGAGAAATTCAATTGTTTACTTTCTAAAATATATTATATTTTTATCTATGTATTTCTCAGTCTTCAAGTCTCGCAATCAACTTAATTCCCTCGTCCAAAACATAGCAAGAATCACCGAAACATCGGGGTATCAAATTATAACAGATAAAAGATGTTCCATGTATTGTACTTGTATCACCTGGGTTTTATTGTCTATAATCGAAACAGTATCACTCTCCCTATCAATGTATAGCAGATCGTCAACGTTAAAAAAACTACCAGTCTTTTTCATCTGCTTCTTATTACTTGGAATTTGTTTCCTAGTTACTTTTTGGAGAGAGTAAAGTATAGCTAATTATATCAAAAATAATTTAATAATAGAAACTTACATATGGCTCCCGACATGTCTAACGAAAAAGCATAGATAGTCCACAAAAGGTTTTAATGTTCTACACTTGAACCGATCACACGAGCGTCTGCTTTCGCCTCCCGAAGAAAGTATACACATCTCGAAGCGCAACAAATTTATGCGCCTCGCCGGCGCCGAATAATATAAACACAGTCCACTTGGAAAGGATGTAGGATCAACTCCGAAAGGCTTCTCAGCAAAAAGTCTGGTCAGGTTGCGACATCCTCCCACCTTGAGTTCGTAACTTGGAAGAACTCAACCAATTGTCGCGTCTCACAAGCCGAGTCTTTGGATAGGTTTCACTACTCTCCCACTCCGAGTGATTGTCGATTTGGGTGACTTCTGATGTTCTTTGGCAGGAACAAGTTCACAGTCAATATCAGTGGCACCTGGGTTATCTTTATCTTTGGGAACTTTGCTTCTGAGGAAAGGACCTGATGTCTCATCTGATAATTCTAAGGAATACAGACGTTGAACAGGGCGTATTATAGTTCCGGATTTGGTTTTCAGTTTCACAACTCTGACGATTCCATCTCTTCCAGGCAGGACTTGCACGACCCGCCCTATCGGCCATTGTAAACGCTTCAGATTGTCTGAACCAATGAGTACTATGTCGCCGACAGAGATAGATTTCGAGGTTTCCGAAGGTTTTCCGTTATATTTCAATTTTGGTGTTGGCCATTCACCTTCATTTCTCTTTAACCATGCGGGTCCCTCCCACCATCTAACTGACAAAAGCTCTTTGGCAGTACAGCCTCTGGATGGAAGGTATATTTTAACTGTCCTAGATATTCCAGTCGAAACCTTTTTCTTAAATCTTCACGCACTTTTTGTACGTACCTGTATCTTTTGCGCATATAGGCGACATCTATACTATCGATATCCGGTACGCCACTTTCTATCGTTTCCTGTAGAAACATAGAAGGCGTCAAAGCAATCAAATCGTTTATATCTTCAGATAAGTAAGTTAAGGGTCTAGAGTTTATTAGGCTTTCGGTATCGCACAACACTGTGTTTAGTTCTTCGTAATTTAACAAAGCCTGCCCTAATATTCTGCGTAAAACTTGTTTGACCATGCCAATCAGTCTCTCCCACCATCCGCCCCACCATGGTGCAGATGGAGGAATGAATTTCCAAGTTATCTTCCTCATCATGGATTCAGACTTTATTTTAAGCCAGTCCACTTTACAAAGTTCGCTGTGAGCTTTAACGAAATTGCTGCCATTATCACAATAAATAATAGTGGGTCGCCCTCTACGAGCTATAAATCTTCTTAGTGACTGCAGGAAGGCTTCCGCTGTCAAGGATGTTATTAATTCCATGTGTACTGCGCGATATACTGCACAAGTGAACAGAACTATCCAGGATTTTGTCCCATCTTTCAAATACAGCGGTCCGGCGAGATCTACACCCAAGACTTCGAATATCGTAGCTTCCCTTACTCTATCTTCAGGTAAGGAAGAGGCTCTTGGTTCTGGATGGGTCACAGTGAATCGTTTGCATCGGACACATTTCAATATAACTTGTCTAATCGTTTTTCTGCTACGCAATATCCAATAATTTTCTCTGAGCTGGTTCATCAATATTTGGACTCCAGGATTTCCAAGTTCTTTATGCTTATTGTGTATAAGCATATGCACTATTCTATGTTTTGATGGTAAGATTATGGGTAATCTAAAGTTCTTTTTGTCTCTTCGGTTAAAAATGCGCGTTTTTACTCTCAATAACCCCTTTTCGTCGAGTACAGGATAAAGAGGCTTTATTTGTTGATCATTTACGCCAACAGGAAATGCTTCGCGTTGGATAATTTTTAACAAAACTAATTCTGCATGATTTATTTCTTTCAAAGTTAGATCCCCAAAGTAACGTGATGTTTTCAATTTTGCATTAGAGAAAAATCTATAAATACAAGCAATTACTCTAACAAGTTTGACATACGAAGATATTCTATGGAAGATTTCCTCTGTTTCTAGATTTACATGTGTGTTAGCTACAGCACCTTTTCTGATTTCTTGGATAATGTTTTCCTGATTATATTCCAATTTTGGTGTTGGCCATTCACCTTCATTTTTCTTTAACCATGCGGGTCCCTCCCACCATCTAACTGACAAAAGCTCTTTGGCAGTACAGCCTCTGGATGGAAGGTCAGCAGGATTGTCGGTTCCTGATACATGTCTCCATGCATTCGTGTTTGTTAATTTCCTGATTTCTCGTACTCGGTTCAACACAAAAACAGTCCAGATTTCTTCCTTTTGGATCCAGGTCAAAACAGTGGTTGAATCAGTCCAAAAATATAATTCAACATTTTGCCATTGCAAACCTTTTAAAACTGAAGTGCAGAGTCTCGCTCCCACCGTTGCAGCTATCAACTCAAGACGTGGAATTGTAATTGATTTCACCGGAGCTACTCTGGACTTAGAAGCTAATAAATGAACTTCAACTCCATAAGAAGTCTGAATTCTCGCGAACACTGCAGCAGCATATGCATTACTACTGGCATCGCAGAAGGTGTGAATGCTACACAAATTTTTGTTATCTCTGTTAGTGTGTATCCATCGGGGTATAGAAATTTCTTTTAAGAGACTCAGATCTCTGAACCAACTTAGAAACTTTTCTTTCGTATTTTCATCAACTTCAGTATCCCAAGAAATTCCCATTTTCCATAAGCTTTGCAACAATAGCTTAGGAAGCAAGAGAACAGGGCTTACAAGACCAATCGGGTCATATACTCTGTGGGCTATAGACAAAATAGTCCTCTTAGTTACTTCCATCAATTTGAAGCTTTCCAACCATGTCAGGTTCACAGTTAAAAGATCTTTCTGGTAATCCCATAATAATCCCAATACCGGTGACTCAACACCTGTTTGTAAGTTATCCCCAGTACGTAACCAACCTCGGAGATTAAACTTTCCTTCATTCATTACTTTTTGAGATTCTTCAATAAACAGTGTCATTTCAAGCTCATCTTCAAAACTGGAAACAACGTTATCTACATAGAAAGAGTGAATAAGTTTATGCAACATGTTTTTATCATAGTGAGAATTTTCTATATATTTCTGCAAATGAAATTCTATTACAGCTGCCAAAAGAAAAGGGCTACTTTTCACACCAAACACTACTCGGGTATGACGAAATATTTTTAGCTCCTTTTTATTCACATCCTTCCACCAAAAGAATCTAAGATAATCTCGATCATCGGGTTTTACACTAATTTGTAAAAATGCCTTTTCTATGTCTGCTATGGCTGCAAATTTACCCTCCCGAAATCTTAAAAGAATGGAAGGTATTAATTCTATTAAATTCGGACCACATTCTAAGCACTGATTTAGAGACGGAGAATGCTTTACTCTCGCAGAAGCGTCGAATACTGGTCTTATTGGGGTGGAACTATTTTCTTTTATAACTGGTCGGTGTGTGGCAAATAGTGTCCATCATCAATAACCTCACTTTGTTTGACTTCTTCGATTATAACTAAATCGAGCCAACTGTCGAAAACCTCCTCATACAATGTAAGCAGGTTTTGTGAGCGAAGTTTCTGCGTTGTAGATTCTAAACGCTTCACGGCTAAATCCTTATTGGTGGGTAGCGGTAAGTGATCTTCAGACCAGGGCAAAACAATTTCATAGCGCCCTTCACTGTTCACGGACACAGAATGTTGAAATCGCATCTTTGTTTGAAAATCTCTTTCCTCTCTGGCCTTTTGTGTGGCCGGATCAATTATTCCAATGATATCAAGATTCCAGAGTTCGGTAATAGCTACATCCTTAACTAACATATTTGTAACTACCATCGTAGAATTGGTATCAGAAGTTTGATATGGCATCTTTCCCATCAAGGTCCAACCTAAATATGTTCCTACAGCAACAAGTCCACACGGCAGATGAATAATGTTTCCATTAAAGAGTTTACCCGCAACATCAGCCCCGATTAATAGATCAATTTCTAACGATTCTTCTTGTTCAGAGATTAATTGATCAGTTACAGTAATATTATGATATTCAAGCTCCTCAGCGAATGGTTTTAATGTTGGAATGGGTACAGCCGAACAAATGGTTTGTTGGTCAAGGACCTCAAAGTTACAATTGTAATCACCTTTCAAACTGCTAATGAATACTCTGTATTTAAAATGTTTCTCGGGATGTTCTTTGCCCCCAAATAAATTATGAATAACACTTTCTTCTTTAATAAAATCATATTTCATTTCTTTCGCTACACGTTTACTCAAATACGATCGTTGACTCCCAGAGTCGACGAGTGCACGAACTATTTTCCCCTTATTTCCTGCACCTCGTATTCGTACATACAATGTTTGTAAAAGAACTGTACAACATGTGCGATTGCTTAAAACTGCATCATTGATCATATTTTGACTATCACTTTCACCAGCGTTCGCTTCCGATTTAGGGTCTTTAAATTTACCTTCATTACACATTATAGCATAATGTCTACTCCTACACTTTTCACAATTAATCTTGCATCTGCAATCGCGAGCTCTATGACCGATTTTTAGGCATAAAAAACAACAGCCCTTTTTTGCTAAGATTTTCCTTTTATCATCCCAACTCATTTTAAACGCGATTCTGCAAGCTTGTGAATCATGCGTTTTCTCACAAAATGAGCACAGTGCTTGTTTATTCCGACGAGTCTCAGCATTGTCAAAAAGTCCGATTGCGGTTGGAAATTGTTTATCATTATTAGGAGATGTGGAATAGGAATATTTCCCTTTACGTTTTGCCTCTAAACCAAACCCCTCTTTTGCTATTGAAATTCGTTCTTCCCCTTCAACTTCTGATTTTAGAAAACTCATAAGAGCGGTCAGTTTATTTGGCATTTTCTTAGCTTCATTTGTTAAACTAATACTTCTTTCCCATACTCGAATCATGTCTTCTGGTAAACAGCTTTCAACTAAGGGATACAGCATAGAAGCATACTTATCGGAAGTTACACCTAATGTTTCAAGAGCACGGAGGTGTGCTTCAATTTTATCATACAATTTGGCGATATGTGTAACTTTAGCTTGATGCAAAGAATTGTTCAAAATTAAGTTTAGCAATTCTCTCACATACACTTCTATGAGTAAATCTTCTCTTCCGAATCTAGCTTTTAGACATTCAACTGCTTGCTCATAATTCTCAGCAGATGCGGGAAAGGAATCTACAATATCTCTGGCACGCGATCCTTCTACAGTAGACTGGGACAAATATTGTAATTTATCCTCTGGAGCGATGTCCAAGTCTTCGTGAATTTTCCGAAACTGACCCCAGAAACCAAGCCATTCCTTAACATCACCATTGAACTTCTTAAGCTCAATTTTAGGAAGTTGGAACTTTCGTTTCGATACTGTTTCACTAAGCACGCTTTTACTATCGTCATTAGTGTTTTTAACATCGTCATTAATACTTTTCTTAACTTTAGTTTTAAGTCGTATATATCTTTCCTTATACTCTTCAAAAACTTCGTAAGCCTGATTAAAACTTTCTTGAGAACACTCATCTATATCTGATAACAAAGCAATAATTTCTTTTTCTTTCGATTCAAGTTCTAACCATTTTTCGTTTAACTGAGCCATTAAAATTTCAATTTCATCAATATCACGTTCCTCCTCTTCTAAACATTCAAATAACGCATTAGCGATTCTAGTGAAACCACTTCTTAGAGGAGTACGCATTTTCTTTAAACTCTCCATCATAAAATCAAAGCAAATGAATTAATTTCTTATCAATCACAAATTCACAATAACAAATTATCAATAACAAATTCCAAGTCCTGTCACGGACGCCATTTTATATAGCAGATCGTCAACGTTAAAAAAACTACCAGTCTTTTTCATCTGCTTCTTATTACTTGGAATTTGTTTCCTAGTTACTTTTTGGAGAGAGTAAAGTATAGCTAATTATATCAAAAATAATTTAATAATAGAAACTTACATATGGCTCCCGACATGTCAAACGAAAAAGCATAGATAGTCCACAAAAGGTTTTAATGTTCTACACTTGAACCGATCACACGAGCGTCTGCTTTCGCCTCCCGAAGAAAGTATACACATCTCGAAGCGCAACAAATTTATGCGCCTCGCCGGCGCCGAATAATATAAACACAGTCCACTTGGAAAGGATGTAGGATCAACTCCGAAAGGCTTCTCAGCAAAAAGTCTGGTCAGGTTGCGACACAATGTGCGAGAGAGAATCTGAAAAAAATTACAATAACTCAACATTTACTGTCGATTTGTTCATTAAT
Source organism: Meta bourneti (assembly GCA_933210815.1). Classification (NCBI taxonomy): domain Eukaryota; kingdom Metazoa; phylum Arthropoda; class Arachnida; order Araneae; family Tetragnathidae; genus Meta; species Meta bourneti. The sequence continues at coordinate 36,959,705 of OW119928.1, read as the reverse complement.
GTTCACAGTATGCTAACTGTATGCTGGATAGATGTTAAGATTATCCTATGTATTTATTCTCTATACTTCGCTTTCTTGTGTAGAACTCTATACAAGTGCTTTCAATCACTCTTAGCCCGATCTGAAATCCAATTTGAAAAAAATCATCTGAATTTGTGCAGAATGCATCACAGCGCAAGCACTGCAATGAAAACCATGGATGACATTTTTTCGTACCCTATTTTTATGACTGTCTTATATTATATGATCGGGATTTATTGGGCAATGTATAAAATTGTATATGAAAGACAATTAGGCATGTACGCTGTACTAAGTTCCAGCATATATCTTGGAACCAATTCGTTTTTGACAGTGATGATAGTATGGAATGCTTCGATTGCTACAGAAGCAGCAAAAGAAATGGAAGAAACGTTGCTTTGTTTGCTCACTCAGGTGCCATCTTTAAATAGTAGTCTCATTGTGTTTCTGAAGCGCAAATACAAGCGAAAAAATAGACTTACACTTTGGAAAATGTACACATTCAAAAAGTCTCTTATAATCAGTTGCTTCGGTACAATTGTGACGTATGGAATTCTATTGGCGACGTTAGGAAATACAGCAACACATGATAATTGTCCTTTCACTTAGATATACGACATGTAGCTTATAACATGTTATACGTTAGTCATTTCAATGCGTTCTATTGCAATCGGGGTATGAACAAATCAGGATTTTCTTTTATATTATAAAAATCGGATGTATTTTATTTAAATCAGATTTTAATGATTTTTATTAATTCATTGTCTCTACATTTTGAACTTGTATATGAGACGTGCAAATCACAGTATAGTTTATATATAGTATTGATTTATGTTAAACAAGCAGGGCAAATTTTTGAAAGATTGAAACAATAAAAGTTATCAATGGGTCTTTTGTTGCTTTTATTCTTTCAGTTGAGTTGTATTTCATGATACAAATCCATAATGCTCAAATTCTAAATTAAAATATAATCATTTTAACAAGGGAAGGAAATGTTAATTTTAAATTTAATACATTTTTATAAATAATGAAAACAGTTAAATAGATTTTAATTTCTGGCCTTTTTGTTACATAACTTGTTTCTTAAGAATACCTTTCGTGTCTGCTAGAGACGAAAATCTAAATTTAAACTGATTTAAATTCGCCGGAACCAAATTTTGCTGGTTCAGAAGAAAATATATGGAATACAATGTTTTCATAGAGGAAATCAAGAAACTAATCTGCTTTTTTTGTATTTTCTTAATTATAAGCATAATATTAGATGAATATTTTGCTTTTGCTAATATTAAGAAGTTATTTCTATTTAATCAGTCGATTTTCTTCCAAAGGGTTTACTAAATAAGTTAAGAAGTGAGGGGTACCCATACTAGTTTTTAACATACTGAAAACAAATGTTAAACGATGCTGTTTCCGTCTTGAAAGGGCATCAATTCAAGCCTGTGCAACCTTTCCACTGGGAAGACTCAAAATTAGCCAAAAATACTTTGTGCAATGCATGAACTGGACCCAAACTCAGCCTTTGCCTGTTTTTAGTGAGCAGAAACAACATTTGAGGGTCAGCTGTCATTCCAATACAGGTGTCAACTCCTAAAGGCCTGAATTTCTTGTATCCCCACAGACGGGAGAGGTAAATATTTGCAATGAGAAACTAAATAAGTTGTCAAAAACATCTACACCAAGCATGCCCAAGGAGCCTGACTCCCTTGATAATCTTTTGATAGACCCAGGACCCCCAAATACAAAGGGGTAAATGTTAAACATAATAAAAATAACCAAATATGCAGAGTAATTAGATCTCTTAGCAGATCACTTTACCAGAAGAGGCACAAAATTTTAGAGACCTGAATTCCTTGCGTCTTAAAATTTTTTGCTTGGGGCCTGGTCCCTCTCTAACATGAGGTTTAAACATTACAAATACACAGATAATATTGGTAATCTATGTAAATAAGAACAGCGTTTGTTTGTACATTGAATATTTCAAATTTTCTATCCGTTTTGGGCCCTTATGATGCAAAATTCATCTCTTGCGAGTTTGTTGTCTGTCTGTTCATCTGTCTGTCTCTATGTATGTGTGTGCCCGTACTACGTCCAAACGGTTGAATATATTTTCATGAAACTTTGCATACTGTGATTCATTTATATTCATATTCAGTTATATTCATTTAGGGACTGAACTTGGTTGCGTTAGTCTGTCTATCCATCTTCCCGTTCTATGTTCGATTTTGTGCTTGTGTGTTTGTACAAGTATCACATAAAATTTATTTAATAAATTTTAATGCAATGTTCTATATTTTAGTTTGGCGAATACATTATTTGAAATTTCTTTGTTTAGTTATTTAGGCAAGTTTCATGTTAAAGCATCTGAGTAACTATACTTGAATCAACCATAATTTGGTAGTTTTGGAATAGCTGGAAGGTAGATTGAGCTTTGCAATTACTTAGATTGTTTTACCAGTGCTGTAAAAAGTCAATTATTTTTCCAAAAACTATTTTTACGGAATTTAAATTCTAATACTTTATTTTGAGCCTTATTTTTTTCTTTACGAACTATAAAAAATTCTGAATATTTGGGACAGACGATAAAGAGAATAAAACATTATAAATAAAATATACAGAACAAAACTTTTTAAAATAGGACTGGTAGCTAATATGGCAACCTTGGTACTTTTTAATCATTTGCTTTTATAAATTTGTGTCCGTTATATTTCAAGATTCTATTTTGTAGTGAAAAACAGATACTTTCATTAGTTTTCGTTCGAAGCTTTTTTTTAATCTGTTTTAAGATATATTTCTGCATTTTTCAATTTGATGTTTTTCGTTCAATAACTGTAATCAAGGTAAGTAATGGTTTAACTAGTTTTAAAATATTTTAATTATTGTATGATAATTTTGGGAAAAGCTTTTGTTTTTAAATGACATACAAGGCATTCATATGCATCCTCTGAACTATTCTCTGCATTGTGGGTAACATTAGCACACTCTAGAGACTTTTCTGTTTTGCTAAAAATTTAAATTCTACACAAATGTAAAATGTTAAATATGAAATTTATTTAGATTTGTGAAATCGTGTATTTAACAATTGTGTACCTTTATTAGAGTGTGGTAGTTGTTATATGTGATGAATAGGAATTACAATTTATTAACGAAAGCGTAAGTTAGTTAAACAATTCAACTCGAGTAACTCCGGGTTATTCTGCTAGTTTATATAAATAAGAATGGAGTGTTTGTACATTGAATATTTTTGACCCATTTCAAGTTTTTTATCCGTTTTGGGCCCTTCTGATGCAAAATCTGTCTCTTGCGCGTTTGGTGTCTGTCTGTCCATCTGTCTGTATGTGTGTGCCCGTGCTACATCCAAGCGGTTGAATATATTTTCATGAAACTTTGCTTGCTGTGAGTACTTACATTCATTTAGTGGCAACTTGGTTGCGTTAGTCTGTCTGTTCGTCTTCTCGTTCTATTTCTGATTTTGTGTCTGTGTTTGCACAATATCACATAAAATTTATCTCACATATTTTAATGCAATGTTCTACATTTTATACATTGTATGTTAGTTTAGTAAATACGTTATTTTACATTCCTTTGCTTATATATTTAGACAAGTTTCTTGCTAAAACATCTGAGTAACTATACTTAAATCAACCATAGTTTTGGAGCAGCTGGAAGGTATATTGAGTATTGCAATTAATTGAATTGTTTTACCACTGCTGGCTGAAAAATCAATTCTTTTTCCAAAATTATTTTTATGGAAGTTAGATTATAATACTTTATTTATTTTGAGCCTTATTTTTCTTTACGAACTAAAAAAAATTCTGAATATTTGGGAGAGACGATAAAAAGAATGAAAAATAAATAAAATATACCGAACGAGACCTTTTAAAATAGGACTGGTTGCAGTATTTTTGGTATTTTGGACTTTGGTATTTTTTAATCGCTTGCTTTTTCATCGGTAAAGGAATGGGAGACTCAATTGGGAGATTTTCACTTCTCTCACTTTGCAAAGAAAAAAGCAAAATCCTAATCCAAATGGAATTCACTCGTTCTACCCTCCGTACCATGACTGGAGTTATCTTATTCAATTTGTTTCAAATGCTGAATTGGGAGTGCAATGATGTTTCTAGTTCGGTCGGAGATTTGGTGTCAAAAATTCGCTTTCTCTCATTCAAAGCAAGTTATCTTCTTCCTTTGGCACTTAACAGATCTTTCCGGAGGGGAACTGAGTTGTATTTAACTTTTTTTAACATCGGGACTAGGTGTACTAGAGGACAATTATAGTACGACTAAATTAATATTAAAAATGTATATTATATGCTCTAAACATTCTGTTCTGACCAATCGATTTAGTGAACAAGGTGCTGGCTTATGGATTGAAATATGTTTGGTTCGAATCCAGGGTAAGGAATGGATGTTTGTCCTTCTGGAATGAAGGTGTAGCCAGACCCGCCCAAAGCCGATTTCACCAATTCCCACAAATTGGGCCCCTCGAGGGCACATCTTTAGATGTGTGCGGGCTTCATGAACCCGATGTACGCTAATCTATATTTTCCCAAGGGGTTTACTGCCTCTGCTAAACATGGGGGTCTCGATCCCACGATGCCCACGTGATCTTTCCTTCTACTCTCCATCCTTTCTTTTCATAATTACTTGACATTGTATGTCTTGTGTTTGGCCCAGTTTAACCAAATATGTCCCTTTTTTTCATAAAACATAAAGCCAACCAACCCACAAACGGGGCCCCATGCACTTCAAGGGGTCCCGGATTGGGAAAAGATGTATTTATTATTGAATGATCTTATTCCTTCATTATTAAGTGATATGCTTAAACAATTACTTTTACCTTTTATGTTTTCTACCATCAACTAATCAATTCACTTAATTTCAAAAAGCGCCATTTAATTAATTATTTTTCTTTTTAATTTTTTGTGGGGAAGTCGGAGATTAATCGGATTGGAATCCCTCTTTGTAAGGCCTCTCTTTAAACGAATTGTTCCTAGAATATGTGGTAAGTATGTGAGGTGTCACGTGAACGCACCCACCACACGTGGTGCACCATTGTAACACAAAGTGATTCACAAATCCACCCTTGTAGTGCCACAATGAGTAGTGCTCAATTGGACGGTTTGGAACTTGTATCTAAGGGAGTATTTCCCAGTGACTGATGACACACACAAACTCTTAATCCCAAACTTCAAATTTAGCAATAGTAACTTCTAACTGGGTGGTGAATTTAAGATGAAATTTTTAATACTGATGGATTAGTCAATAATATATTAATTTCAACAACAAACATAACAGAACACAATAAATAGAGGAAATATTGGTTGGTTTCTAGATTTTAGCTATGGGAATAAGACATGTTCTGAATAATTTTTCTCGACTCAAGCATTTTTTATTAAATTAAAAAACATGAGATTAACTAATGTAAAGATATCTTCTCCCTTAATTGTTTATTAAACCAAGATGTAAGATTTCAATATCAGAAAGTTCTACACTGAACTTTCCAAATTTAAGAAAAGGAAAGTAAAAACAAAACTCGTATTACAGATTAATCAGATAGTATCCTTCGGTTTTCTCTTTCTTGCCTCGGAAGATTGAAATATAGAATAAGAATATAGCGAAGGAACTTAAATAAAATTTATTCATTATATCATTTAAATTTAAAGCATATGGATTTGAATGTTTTTGTTAAAACCCTGAGAATTTCGTAGATTTAAAAGAAAGCCTTATCTATGAGAGACTTTTTATGTCGAGCTAATGAAGGTTGCGATAGTGTTTTGGGGGTGGAAAGTGCTTCCTATACGTAGTCGGGATGTGACGTCACGCCTTGTTATCCAAATACGATTTCAGAACGTCGTCTATAGAAATTCCAAAGAATAAATTCAGAATTGATGCATGATAGTTTATTAGTCAAAGCCAATTAGATTAAATACCAAACTTTGCCAAATCGGCGATAAACTACATTTTAAGACAACCCCAATATGTTTCACACGAGAGCATTTATGCAACAGGAAATAAAACCGCCTGATTTGTTCGTTGGCACCGAAATTCCCTCTCATGTATAAGCCCCAGTTCATATCAACTAACCACAGGAATCTAAAATCGGGAGGTCCCTGGCTCCAGTTTGCATATAAATAAAGACGGGTGTGACACGAGTTGTTATCATTATCCTCTCTGTTGTTGATGGATTAAAAAATTTCCAGGAGCGTAGCAATAACAAAATTATGGAGGGGAATTATTGAGGAATTCCGTGCAAATTATTTGCTGCACCATTTGCCGTGGATAATAGAAAATTGACTGTAACATACATTAAGAATCGCTTTTGTATATTCATTCGTCGTTTCTAACCTGAGAGGCTTTTTCTGTCAAGATAAATTTAGGCGACGGTAGTGCTTTTGTGGTGAACGTGGTTCCTATTGTAGTCCGGACGTGGCGTGACCTGGCCAAGTTTTCTAATGCGATTTCAGCACATCGCCATTAGAAACCCCAAATAAATTCCGAATTGATGATTGATAGTTAATTGGTCAGCGTCAACTAGATTAAACGCCAAAACGTCCCCAAAACTACGATGATAAACTGTACTTTTAAGATAGTATGGATCGTGTGTGAGAGTATTTGGGCAACGGAAGTAGAATCTTCGCATTCCGTTTTTTTCTTGACACTGAAAATTGCTTTCAACTAAGGGTACTGAAAGGTAACAACTAACCTAAGGTAAACTGAACTAGAGACGAATCGGTCGTAATCATATCCTCACAAAAGCGTAAGTTAAGCTCAGGCTCAAAGCAACATTTAAACAGTCTTCTTTCACTAGAATAAATTCCAGTCACCATGCGGCAAATTCAAATCTGAACCCTTCCGCGCATTGAACGCAAACTTCCGAAAGGCATTCGTTAGTCACGGGACGGGCCTATTTAGTCACGAGACCATGACATCACCTGCGGCATGGTTAAACAAGAGTTTCACGAGAGGGACCTGTGACAGACGTCTCCTCTCGTGTAACTGCAGAATCACCGTGTCAATTCATTACAACGTTCTCACCTAGGCACCAAGGTCATGCAGAAACGAACCTTGTGCCAGTAGAGGAGGAGAATAAAAATACAATTTAGCCTCGAGCATTAAAAGATAATTCATATGGTAAAAGTAAAAGAAATGGCTTTTCGTGACAGTGAATACAAAATGATACAAATCGAAAGGGTGACAAGGAAAAAATAGAGTATCTTCAAAAAAGTTGAAAGATAAAATCATTTAATTTGTGGAAACTTTTAATTTTTATGTGAGGCATTTTCTGTCGAGCTAAACGTAAGTGCCGGTTGTTTCTACGGCGATACTGTGTTCATTCTGAACATGAATTCAGTTGGAAAGTTTTCGAATACATTTTAGCACACTTCGCCATTAAAATTTCCAACGAATGAATTTCGAATTGGTACACGATAGTTGATTGGTCAGCTCCAATTAGATTAAACGCCAAAAGGATGATAAGCTACATTTTAATGTAACCCTGATATGTGTCAAATTGGTTGGGTTTTTATGGCGCAAGGGTCATATTTGACCGTGCTGCGTCAAACATAACAGACAACGTTAAGTAGTGGACGTACACATACAAAGAAAGTTTTACTAATACAGAATAGAGAAATACACTGATATGTGTCAAGAGAGAGCACTTGGGAAGCGGAAGTAAAATTTTTCCACACCGCCTGGTTTGATTGTTTGCACCGAAAATTCCCCTCAAACAGGAGGGCCGCGGTAGCCTATTTGAAAGAGTATCGGATTAGCAATCGGAGGGTTCGAAACTCGATCCAACCATAGACCGTCGTGTTCATGTGGGATGGTGCACGTTAAATCTGTCGTGGCCTTAAATGTCCTCAAGTTGGCTTGGTATGGAAGTTTGGGGAATGGGCTGCCTGCTCAGGTGTTGACCTGGTCATCTGACAGTGGTTCAATATGACCAGGCGTTGTCCTCGATTCTATCCCTTTGGGATTGATCCAGGACCATCGCTAATAGCTCTTTGTGTTGCTCTAGTGCGACGTTAATTCAACTACCTATCTACCTAGCACAGGGTGATTAGAATCGATCGCACAGTAATCATACAGCACGATTCCTAGTCTAAAATAAACCTAAAAGACTGTTGTCTGTTTTTAGATTGAACGTGATTCTGAAGATGCGCACATGAGTACCTACGACTAATGGTTTAACTCACGCATTTGGATTTCCATATCCATTTGGTGCTTTATTTTCGTATGTGCCTCGATTTGTTTTAAGCCAACCCTAAGGACAAAAGAAAGATACGTAATCTGGTGTTTATAGTGTCGAAATTTCGAATGACCGCAACTGAAATCAAAACATTCGACTCGAGTATCTCCAGATTGCCGCGTCCAATCGAAAAACGAATTACACTCTCCACATAAACAATCAATTGTACACAACTTTGTCAGAAAACAAACTGGAATGTTGAATAATTTTTCAGATATTCAACTCCGTTTACAGGAAAAAATAATAGCTAAAACCTGCTTATGAAAAGTAAATGTATCAGGGAATAAGGGGGTATTTATTACAAAACATTGGGCCGCTGTAGCCCGGTTGGAAGAGTATAGGACTAACAGAGGGTTGTGAGTTCGATACTCGATCCAACTACAGACCGTCGAGTAAGTGTGGCTGGTGCATTTTAAATCTAACGGGGCCCCCAAATGTCCTCACGTTGGAGTGGTGTGGAACGTTGGTCACGTTGGTGAGTGGTTGCCAGCTCAATTGTCGACCTCGTCATCTGACCGTGGTTCAAAATTACGAGGTGCTGTCCTCGCATCTTTCTCTTCGGAGTTGATGCCAGACCGCCGCCAACAACCCATTGTAATGCTCCAGTGCGTCGTTAATCACATACCTACAAAACATTCCAGTTTGTACTTATAAAGATCTTGTTCTTAGTCGGGTTGGATTTTATAGTGCATGGGCCACATTTGGCCAAGCTGTGCCAAACAGAAAACAACGTCAAGTAATGTACACACATAAAGTTTTACTGACACAGAAGAGAGTAATACACACAGGGTTTGGCACAGGTAATACATACAGGAATCGAATCTGCGCCGTTTACAGTTGTACATATTAAAGGTTTTTAAACGAAAATATACCGAGGTATTACATTAATCATGTAATTTCAATCATATTTCATGATCAAAACGTTTTAGAAAAAGGGCACTTTTGACCCAAACGAAAAAGTCAAACTTCAAAATACTCTGTCACTTGATTCTATTACAACTGCAAAATATTTTTTCTATTAGAAACTGCAATGGGGAAAAGGTAGGTAGTTGAATTTATGTTTCTCTGGAGCAAACAGGACGAGTAATTGGTGACTATCCAAGATCAATCCCAAAGGGAAAGATCCGAGGACACCATTTCATAATTTGCAATCGAGACAAAACCTCATATGTTTTCGTGAGTTAAATGCTAAAATGCCATTTGATGAATGCCGCAGCTCCATTTTTTTTTTCAAATTTTATCGAACGATGACCTTTTCATTTACGTTTTCTTCTCAGGACCTCTAGTACTTACTAATATTGATGAATAGGACTAGAAAGTATTTATGACCGAAAAATTACCCGATAAAACACATTTGTAGCTTGAATTTTTTTTAAATACTCCCTGCCCTAAAAAGTGACTCAAAAATTGGATTCTTAATCTTTGCAAACTTTTTAAGTTTTAAAATCATCTAAAAATTCCACTGTTACGCTTTGGAAATAGATGCTTTATTTTACTAACCAACTCTGCTTATAAAGAATAAGCAAAAATACAACTTAACTTTTCAGTCTGTGCTAACCAAAAAACTTGTTTTCCCAAAATATCCCTACACAATAACCTTTGTAAACATTTTTAAATGCCTAAAATATAAATAAGGCCATTATTTTAGAAGAATTAAAACCTTTTTGTTGATTCTATGGTCGCAGATGATGGGGTAATTCCGAGTGGCTTTTATTTAAATCGATTTAGTCACAGGCTTTGTCAATAGATGGCAGTACAATAGAAAACAGATTCTATTCTTTTTTTAAATGGGGTATGAACAGAGGTTTCGGTTTCACTTTTACAAACCTTTTTCAAACAGATTAATCCAACTAATTTAGAACGAAAAGCACAGAAAAAAGCAAAATGTTCAGTTTTCCCCGAACACTTGGAAATGTGCTTTTTGCATGGAATCGGACGAATCGTTTTGTGTTTTGAATTATATCAAATAACAAAGCATTTATAGGGGATTTATTTTTCTCCCATGCATTTTTAAGACTCCGAATTTAAAGAGGATTTTAAAACCAGTCTATAAACTATTTTCTTCAAAATAACTCAAGACAACCCGAAAATATATCTTTTTATAATAGGAATCAAAAGTATAAAGAAGCAGAGATAAAGAATTTCATAAAATACTCTAAACAACAAATCGAAATTTGTCCGTCATATCATTACAAAGTAGAAACATCTCTTAAGGATGAATTTTTAAGACTACGAGGTAGGTAATTAATTAATGTCGCATTGGAGCAACACAGCGGGCTATTTTTAAGACTCCGAATTTAAAGGACTTTAAAACCAGTCTCTGAATTCTGTAAAATATTTCCTTCAAAATAACTCAAGACAACTCGAAAAGCAAAATTATTTTCTACTAAATAACTCAAAATAACCTGAAAATATCTCTTTATAACAAGAATCAATATATAAAGAAGAAATAAAGGATATCATCAAATACTCCAAACATCAAAGCTAAATTTGTCCTTCATATCATTACAAAGTAGTGCAGAGTGTTGAAACATCTTTTAACAAAATTATTTTCTCAAGGTCACACAGCTGACATTATATTTAGGAATATTTGTTTAGAGCTATAGTACACAAGCAGGGCCGCGTTTCACAGTGATGTGCCGGACGTGCATTTGCACGTCTTCAAAAAATAGGAGCACCCAAAATACGTCCACGGTATATCACTAATTTTTTACAAAAATGTCCAGTTATAAATTTTCTGATGTTTTTCGTTTTTCATGCTTTCATTCGTCTATGTTTTGAATTTCTTCCTACGATTATAATAAGACTCTCATGAATCTGCCTATTTCATGCTTAATTTGCATTAGAATATTCAAAAAGGCACTAAAAGGAGAGATTTTTTTGGAGGGAAATTAAACGCTTTGGTGATAAAGCGGGCGACTTATTGAGGTTAGCATGTAAATGGCAAATGCATAGGAACGGTCATGTACACAAGTTAAAGAACACTTTCTTTCCCAGTTTAGCTGTTTATTGTACGTTTTCCTGTTTCCCCCCTCCTTGTGGTACAATAACTCCCAAAAACTCTAAAGTAATGCATCCCTATTCTGATGATAAAACTGAAATGAACAATTCTGGTGAATACCAATGCTGCAAAGCCAAAGCACATGCTAGTATATTCTCCATTCCTGAATCATTGATAGCGTTTACTGGAAATGACTCGCCAAGACCCAAAGTATAGAAGCTACGTGCAACAATTATTAAAGTGGATAATAATTAACTTTCCGTGATCAGGAAATCAGTGTTCATTCCAATATTTTTTATCAATAAATCCCGAATTTACAAGGAATTCGATTGTACTATATACCATATAAGTCGTCGCCTAACTGGTATAGTGGTCATAGCGTTTGTCTGCCATCCAGTAAGTTCCGGGTTCATATCTCGATTTCTAAGAGCATAGATGTTAGCGATCGTGCCTGTTCAGAGTAATGGCGGCTTACCCACTGGGAGCTGCTTACAAATAGCCTTCTGTTCGTCCCTTGTAGTTCCGAAGAGGTCAGTGGTCGAGCATTAGAAATAAAAATACCATAAAAATGTTCCTACCTTATCATAACAAAAAATCTATCTTTCGTAACACACATTTCTCAACCGAGCCCAATATAACACTTGAAAACGGATCCCTACATAGTTATCTAGCTAGAGATGTAGATAACACATTTGCAAATAACAATCTTGATGTGCTTAATTCCGACGAAGTAGATGAGTTAGGTCTTCTTAATCATTTTTACTGGTCTTAAAAAATAAATTGGGGTCACCGTGATTCAGTCGGTTTGCCCTGCGTTAGCAACATGCGAGTTGCAGGCTGCGCAGTTTCGAATCCTTCGAGGTTGTATTTTTAGCTTCTGCGACAATAAAACTCTCCTTGTGTGTATGATCATTTACTTGAAGTTGTTCGGCGCAGCTTGACCAAAAATGGCCCTTGCCCAATTAAACCCAATCCAACTAACTAGAGAAACTCTCATTCTCACATATGTATAAAATATTTTTTTGTCTTACTATATAAATCGTGGCCTAAGAAAATTAATGTGCCAAAATAATGTAGAAAGAACCAAGCTAATTTAAAAAAGGGTGTTTTTAAATGTAAAATAGCGAAGGGAGATACATATTAAGATTGGAAACCACTGCTGTAACAAATTCGGTGATTCTCATACTACACGCAATGTGACGAAAAGCAAATGAACCTCCGTATAATCACAGTAATACAGTACCATGTCCTGTATTCCAGTCCGGCTTAATGGACTCCATATAATCATGCAATAATGGAGGCTTTAGCCCTCCTAAACGCTGCTTAAGCCTACAGGCTGTGGGTGGGAACAAATTGTCCCGTTTTCAATAGTCCGTTGAGGTCTCGCCCCAGCCGGACTTGTGTCCATCACCGCCACACGGACTGTTGCACTTTTCTCAGTCGTGTCAAGCGGGGGCAGCTGCACTTTACACGTGGCCTGTGGGACCCCCTCATTCCCAGCATTGTGCACGCTGCACAGCCCCACAAAAGGGGGGGGGGGTCATGGTAATAATACCGGGTCGCGGAACTTTGGCGCGAGGTCTGTTGGCTTAGATTGACCCGGGCACGGTTTTACCCGCAACGGATCAGAAGCCCGATTGATGTGTGGGGGTATTGTTATGGGATGTAATTGCTATCTCGGTGGGAGGAATGATTCAACAGGTGATGTGGTGCAAAAACTGGGATTGCGACGACCGTTTCGCTGGTGTATGGCAGTGTTCTTAATTAGGGTCTGGAATCGCTGTGGGTGCATGGGGAATGGGGAGAGATTCTGGACTCTGTTATGCTTCGGTGTCGTTGTTTTTGCCTCTTTTCTGAAATGTATTTGAAATATTTAGAGGAATTTGGTATCAGTACAGTAAGCAGACTTAAGCAAGCCACACATTCTTTGGACATCGGACAAGAACATTCGATATGTGAATACTTACTCCATCGCTGTACAGAAAACATGAGGTTGTACACAGGGCCGTTTCTGTGTGGTATATTGGAAGTGCACTTTCGCGTTACCAGAAAAGATGGGGGCGATCGAAAGACATACACGCAGTATGCCTCTAACTTTAAGTACATGAATATGCCCAGCAATAGATTTCCCGATATTATTAATTTATACTTATTCGGTCTTTATGGGTTTTTTTGTTATTGTAATAAAAGATATACTCTTGAATCTTCATATTTTGTTCTTAATTTACATTAATATATTAAAGAATCACTCAGACTCATCAAGGGTTTGTCTGAGAGAGAGTCCATGGGAATCAAATCCTTCCTGAAATGATTTTGGAATTAAAAAGCACTTATAATCCGACTTATATGTTTGATATCAAGAATCCACATATAAATCATAGTCAGGTAATGGAAAGTTTTACTGAACACATAAGAGAGAAATACACCCAGGGTAAGTCACAGAAATCCAATCAGCGCGACTTACAACTCGCAGGTTCCTAGTGCATTGAGGAAACACACTGAGACACAACTAGTCCATTTAGGATAACCAATAATTAGGAGGTGAACAATTGAAACGAGTGCTGGAAAAATCACAAGATATAAAATTGTGATCAGAAATTTATCTTGTAAATGTAAGTTCGAATGGCAGTATCGTAATCTCATATCATTCCCAAAACCATCAATGCTGGCAGATTTCAGAACCCATGCATGAATTTCGCTTCGATATTGAAGTTCGTAATAAATACAGCACACAGGAACGAGAATTGTATGGATCGCAAATCTATATAAATAAAAATTGAGTGTGAACATTGAATATTTTCGACCCATTTCATGTTATTTGTTTTGGGCCTTTCTAATGCAAAATCGATGTCTTGCACGTTTCGTGTCTGCCTGTCTGAATGTGCGTGCCGATACTACGTCCAAACGGCTTTGTGTATTTTCATGAAACTGCATATTGTGAGTACTTACATTCATTTAGTTGCGTAGTCTGTCTTTCCATTTTAATTCTGTTTTTGTGTCTGTGCTAGTATCACAAAATATTTATTCGCCCTATTTTAATGCAATGTTTTATATTTTACAAATCTTATTTTTGTTTAGTGAATACATTATTTGAATTTTCTTTTCTTACATATTTAAACATGTTTTATTCTAAAACATCTAACTATACTTAAATCAACCATAATCTGGTAGTTTGGGAGCTGGAAGGTATATTGAGCATTGCGATTACTTGAATTGCTTTACCAGTACTGCTGATAAAGCAATTACTTTCCAAAAAAATTTTACGGAATTTAAGTTCTAATTCTTTATTTATTTTGAGCTTTGTTTTTTCTTTACGAAATATAAAAAATTTTGAATATATGAGAGAGACGATAAAGAGAATGTAATATAAATAAAATATATAGCACTAAACCTTTTAAAATAGGACTGGTAGCTATTATTGCAACCTTGTTATTTTGTTTTATTGCAACCCTGAAATTATTTTGGGCATGCGCAACTGAATTAATTCGAAAGAATCATTATTAATCATTTGCTTTTTTTAATTTCTGTAATCCGTTAGCTTATATTCCTGGAATCCATTTTGTAGTGAAAAAAGATACATTCATTGCTTTTCGTTCAAAGCTTTTTGAATCTATGTTTTAAGATGAATCTCTGGATTTCCATTTTGATATATTTCGTTGAATATCTGTAATCAAGGTAAGTAAATAGTTAAAAAAGTTTTGAATCATTGTATGATAATTTTGAGAAACACTTTTGTTTTATGGCATTTATATGCATACTCCCAATTACTCAATGCATTCTGGGTTACATTGGCACATTCTAGACTTTTCTTTCTTACTAAAAATTGAAATTCTACAAAACTGTAAAATGTTAAATTTGTCATTTCTTTAATTTTGTGAAATTGTGTACTTTTATTAGAGTGTGGTAGTTGTTACATGTGGTGAATTAGAATTACAATTTATTAACTAAAAGGGAAGTTAGTTAAACAATTCAACCCAATTAACGCCGGGTAAATCTGCTAGTAAAACATGAAAAAATGAGTTTTTTAATGTTGAAAGATTCATCATACTGATATGCAGTTGAGGAATAATATGAAATATTTCTTTAGTACATAGTTTCCCAAGTGGATACTACGCTATCAACCCCCTGTGAGTGTTGAAGGGGTCGTTAAGGGAATGCTGGAACCGGAAATAGGGGCGTTGAGGAGCAAGAATAGGCAATATGATGCTATAAACATTGTCTCCTAAAAATGTTTAAAGCAAACCCTTTTCCACTCTACCATTCACACTCACTACAGTGATGCATGGTCATTTATTCTTTTAACTAAAAAGAGAACCGACTGCAAATAGTTGATTGTGGATACCTAAGGATACTGCTGACGAAAGTAGAGCATAATATAGGTAAATTGATTACAAAATACCAGGCTCATCCATCTTGTTAGTGATTCTTTTTAATTTTACTGATTTGATTGAAATTAATTACCAATAATCGCGAACAATCTAGTATGTTTATGTGTTCAATCTATTTTTTGTTTCTTCGTAATATTATATAGTTTAATAATTTCAGTTCAACGTTGTTTCTTTTCCAAACTAGCTTTTAGAAAGTCCAAAATTAGACACAGCTCATTAATAGTTTGGTGGAATCCAAAAATTATAGGTACTTGCAATTTGTTATTAGTTAAAATTGTTTTCCAGGTGGGGTGCTGGAAAAATTTGTCTTTGAAAAGGGGGCGTTGCAGTGGCGGATCACCCACTTGTCGCGCATCTAGGATACTTTTTGTAGAGGGGCCTCGCAACGTAAAATATTGTGGATAGAAATAAGCATTTTTCATACTTCCAGCAAAAATAGAAAATGTTTCTTTTTAAATTTTACTTTTACAGGAAATTAGTTCGGTTACATACGTTGAACTGTAGAGAAGCATCATTGGTGATGTGAGCATTCGAATACAAAAGTACTCGTGTACTCGAATTTTAAAGGTATTCATTGTACTCGATTCTTAAAAGTATTCATTGTACTCGATTCTTTTTCGTATTCAAACATAGTAGCATTCATTCAAAGTATTAGAATATCAAAGTATTCAGACACCCAAATATATTCGAATACTAAAGTATTCGAATATCAAGGTATTCAGGAACAAAAGTATTCATCCAAAGTATTCAGATACAAAATTATGTACAGCATTATATCGCAGTTAGCTGAGTCTTCATATCGTTTTTATATGTATTGGAGTTGTGGGAGAGTTAATGATTTCAAGAGTCCATATCCTGTTTCAAAAGTCAGGTTGCAAATTTTGCTGTCCAGAGTCAAGATTTATGAATACAATTTCAATAAATTCACTGAGAATAAAACTTAACAAAATTTAATAAGGTGACATTTAAAATTACAATACAATTCCGCTTCATAATGCGGCCAAGATATTAAGCGTCATTACGCTTCCATTGTTACTGTTCAACTGATTGGCGCAAGAGCGCCACCTACCGTCATTACGGAACAGGAGTACTTATTCGATACGTGTAAGCACTCGAATACCAGGTATTCCATTCTTAAAAGTAATCGATCTCCAGTCGTTGGATCTATTTTGCTCCCCTTCCTAATGATCGGGGCACCTCACCGTGAGAAAAAGATGTTTTCCACTGACCCTCCACTGAGAAAAACTCATTGATCTCAAGGGTAAAAATCAGACATCCCAAACGGGCTGTCCACGGTTATGTAGATAAGGGAGATTGTGATGTTCCCCCTTTGGACATTTCCTCCGACAAATTTTCTCATGCTGTTAAGACATCACCTCGGCAAGGGGACAGTGCCTTCCCGTCTTCAGTTTCTCTCCTTTCTTATCTGATCCCCACTACTCTGAGTGGACATTCCATGGAGGGGACCAATAAAAAAAGAGTGCCATCTCGACTTTCAATGTTCCTCAAATTACCTTAACTGCATATTTCGCTGGTAAGACCACAGCAAGGATAAAGAAACAGCAAGAGCCCAAGCCCCCATGCGAGGAACGATCATTTCAAATCTTTCTGTCTAGGCAATTTCCCGTCTGTACCTTTGGGACAATAAATATTGATGATGTTTAAGCATTGATTGTTTGATTCGTGGACGGTAATTCCTAAAATTTCTTCATTAATTGATGAAGGCGGAAAATTTAAGACTTGTTGACAAATTTTTACTAAAAGCGATGAGAAGTCCTCCTACTCCTTTGCTGTTGGGTCTGTCTTTTCTGAATATAGTTTATTTTTAAGATGAAACTTTTGATCAGATTTTAAAAGTAAATATCTTGAAATACGCATATATCTGTTGAATTAAAGAGTGAGTTCTGTAGCTATAGATTCTTATTGCGAACGCTTCTTGCGTTCCATTGAACAATTTTCAGTTGAAAATAAAATAAATGTAAATAAGAGAAGAAGGACCTAACTGGGAGAAAATAAATCCATAACTACCGTTTCCTTAGATTATTTCTTTGAATTTGGTTGGTTTTTTCTGCTTCTTCGCGTTATTGAGTCGTACAGGTCAGTGTCGTTTTCCATATCCAAGTCAGCTTCAATTTTGTCTTTATGTTGTTCACTTTTTTCTAGGACTGGGGTGATTTTGGATTTAAATTGTCTTTTCTTTGCTGGACTTGTAACATTTTCGGATGTTGGAGAATGATCTTTAGATGATTGCGTGTTTCCTTGGATGATGGTTTGTATCGATGGTTTACCGAATTCGTTCAAGGTTTCGATGAATTGCTATGCTTGTTCTTTCAATGCTTCAGTTAGGATTGTTTGAAGTTTATTAGTTTCTTGGATTCATTTTTATATTCTAAGTTGGTTTGCTTCCTTGATTATTTTGTATAATTTGTGATATTGTTGGTTTGGGAGTTGTTGGCTTATAGGTTCTCCTTGCTTCGGTGAACGATAGGTGGTTATAATGCTTTGAATTTCAGAAATTTGCGTTCCTCATGGCGTTTCGGACAATTTGGGTAGTCTGCTGAATGGTCTTGTTGGCAACTGCAGCACTGTACTGAGTTGTCGCAGTTCAAATTTTCATGGTTTTGACCACATTTTAAGCATTTTGCTTCGTTTCTAGTGTTTTGTTGCGTGATCGAATTTAAAGTATATTTGACATTGATTTATCTATGAAAATTGATATTTTTTTAATGGTGTAACATATTTTAATTTTAAGAGGTATTTTCGTTCCTATTATTGTTACGAGGACCGTGGGGGTAGGGATTCTGTTGTTTCCTATTCTTTTATGAAAGTTTTTTACTTTTTAGAACTTTTAAGTTGTTTTCTGTTTCTATAGTTCTACTATTTCGTCTACTGGGGCGTCAATCGGAATATCATATAGGAGAAATCTTGTGTGTTTTCTTGGATACTGTTGAGGTATTCTATTTCTATGATCTTTTGAGCTGATGGATAAGAAATATTTTTCGGTTCCGTGGTCATGAGGCTAAGACGATGAGTTCTGATGCGGGTAATTTTTTTTCACCATGATTTATCCTTTTCCATATTTCGACTTACGTCAGATCTTATCTCATTCCTTGGTTCTGCCAGTTTCGATATTCTTGGATGTTATGGAATTGCCAGCTTGTCAAAGTTATTAAAATGCTGTTGGATAATCTTTTATTATTTTATATTTACATGCTTCAGCAAATAGAAAATAAGGCAAAATAATTTGTGAATAGCAGTTAATGAAATAGAAATAATAGTTAAAAGTAGCGAATAACAGTTAATGAAATAGAAATGTGTCAAGTTTGTAATCTAAGTATCACAGTCTACTGCGAGGCCTATTTCCAAACTCTCTAAATCCAGGAAAAAAATTGTTCCTAAATCAACCTTAATTTGACAATTTTGGGGAAGCTGAGATGTATATTGAGCATTACAATTACTCAGATTGTTTTACCAGTAATGCTAAAAAGTAACTATTTTTACGGAATTTAAATTCTAATGCTTTAGTTATTTTGAACTTATTTTTTCCTTTCGAAATATAAATAATTTCCGAATATTTGGGACAGATGATATAAAGAGACACCTTGGCAGAAATAACTATTTTATGTCTAATATTGCAAAAGGCGTATGTTCATTTCTGGACGGCATGTATACATTTCGACCAACTTTCCTCAAAATAAAGAAACTCAAAATTCACTTTAGTAGTACTCACTTTAGTGTCACCCTTCGTTGTTTTGTCGTATAACAGGGGTGCGATGTATGTGAAATGTATTATATGAATGGATATACATGTAATACGATTTACGTCCAACGTAAGCTGTAAAAAATTTAAAAATGTTGAAAAGGTGTTAAAAAAATTATTTTCCCGACATTTAAGTGATGTTGGCATATTTTTTATGGAAGAGAAAAGTAATTATTCTGTTCACTTCTTCAATCTGCAGTTAACAAATTCAATACGAGTTAGGTCGGGTAATTCAGCTAGTGTTTAATAGATTAGTTATAATTTTGAACACAACACATGAATAAATTTGATTTTTGAATTTTGATCCAGAAGTGTTCATGTGGGAAATGTTTATTTCTACAACTGAATTTATGTGCACATACTATGGTAAAATGCAAAATTTTGTTTTAAAATCCCCTTGCCTTTACTTCGAGATTGATCCCGGACCTCCGCCGCTATATAGTGCATAGCTGACAATCCCCATTTTATAAATTTTAAAGAGATATTTGTCCCTCCTCTTCGTTACAGTTCACTAATCAAATGTCCACCTCGTGGAACATCCCCTCGATACAAATTCACTTATTTCTCCAGCGCGTAAGGAAGCCATTGCCATCTCGCGAAGAGAACATTTGGAAACATTCCCAAATGAGCTGAAGTGAAGTGCACATCTCGTTAAGAACGATCACTCAGTCCAATTTGTCTTCGGAGTACCAGCGGCTAAATAGTTCTCAAGACCTCGTCATTAGTATTCGGGACATCGTTCCGTCTGAAGTTAATTTTGAGATTGTTAAAACACTGATTGCGAGCCTTTTATAAAAGAGGTTCGAGATTTACCCGGGCATGCGTGCAAGTGTTCGGGAATCGTCTTCGTCATTAATAGTAGGGAATTTCTCCGAGCTTTATCCCTTCCCTTTCTGGGTTCCCTGTTGCCTTTTCATACCTGTGAGGGTTTTTCTATGAGAATCATTTTTTGTCAAGCGAAATGTAGGTGCCGGTAGTGTTTCTACGGCGGAATTTTTTAATGTTCGTATTCCAAAAGTGACGTCACTTGATTTGTTTTTCGATTACGATTTCAGTATGTCACCAATAAAGAAAATAAAGAATGAATTTTAAATTGATATGTGATACTTGCATGGTCAACGCCAATTAGATTAAAGGCCAAACGTCCCCGAAATGGCGATAAACTACATTTTAGGTAACTTCCATATGTATCATGCGATAGAATTTGAGTAGCGGAAGTAAAATCTTCACTTTCCGTCTGGTTTATTTGTTTACACTGAAAATTTCTCTCATAAAGCTGGGACCATCATGGCCCACTGAGTTTGTCCACTACGCTAGTATCCTGCCAGCTGCAGTAGTGCAGGTTTGATTCCTATAACTTTTCCCGAGAGTATTTCTCTTTTATCTTTCAGTAAAGGGAGGCAGTGGGTCCAAGGTGCTTTGGAAATTCTAAATATCAACTTGGGACAATGTGGGTTCCCAAATTCGATGCTTTACATGGTATCAGGGATAGATTCCCTGATTTTATCATTGTGGTTTAATGGACGAAGGTGACTTCATAATCTACAAATCTGTGACTAGTAGGTGATGGATGCAGCAGTGTAGAGTAGGAACAAGTCTTTATCTCTTGCAGGTGCACAGAGTCGTGTTTACTCCTTTGCCGCCAGTAGGCTATCTCACCCTTCTCCCATGTTTGCACTTTGGGTCCTAGAACGCGTTAGATTATCATCCTCAGTACAAGTTTAGATTGCGAGACCCAATAAGCACCAGTGTATACTTTCACAAAAAATGTTCCTGTTAGACCTGAATGCACGAACTCACAGGTTCCCCGGCTCACGTGCTTTCGTGTGTTGGTTTGGATTTCTATAACCTTTTTGAGAATCCTCTGATGGGGGTTTTGGACTTTTTAAAGACAAGTGGTTTCATGGACTTGGTCTTGTTTCTAATTCTTTGTCAAGCTGTGCTAGACCAAGAGGAATTGGAAACAGAAACAACATTTCCACAAATGTAGAAAGGATAAAAATAAAGGATACACAAATAAAGGAATGGAAGAAGGGTATACATTGAAACATTTTTACTTGGGATGCATATTGGTTTTTCATGAGGAGCCCAGCTTCTAACCTGATACTGGGGCCCGGAATGCAGACGTGGGGGTCTGGCCAGCTCTGCTGGTCAAACCTCTCACCGTTGCCTATGTTTAACCAATTCTAATTATCTTTCGTTCGCAATAGTGCTGTGTAACATTCCTAACTGGGGATGCTCAGATTGGATCGAGGGGAATAAGGATATCTGATACTTAGCTTTAACCCTCCTGATGGTTGTCTTGACGAGGTATCTCATCCTTAGTAAAACTGACTAGATCTTAATGGACGACATATTTCATCATTGGAATGAAACTGACCAGTCTTAATCTCGTCATCATCAAATAATCGGAAATATCTTGATGTCGAGATATCTCGTCATTAGCAAAATTGGTCAGATATTGAGGGACGAGATGTCTCGTCGAAGCCACTTGGAGGTAAAAACAAACTTATAAGTCAACTCCTTTCGCCCTTACTTCCGCGAATACAACACAATAAATATTATTTTTAGTCCTAGGTGAAAGGGTGGTCCAAAAGGCATGATTGCGCCCTATCTTGGCAATTTATGCATGATTCAAACACTCTTAAAACTTGTTTTTTTTTAAAGCTTGAAAATGAGGTAGCTAGTTGAATTAACGTTGGACTGGAAAAATGCAGCTGGCTATTGGCGACAGTCCTGGATCAATCCCGAAGGGAAAGAACAGAGAACAACACCACTTAATTTTGAACCAGGGTCAGATGACGAGGTCAACACCTGAGCTAGCACCCCACTCTCCAAACTTTCACACCACACCAAAATGAGGACAGTTAAGATCACGACAGATTTAACGTGCTCGACCGTCTTTGGTTAGACTGAGTTTCGAATTCGCAACCCACCGGTTGCCAATCCGCTACTCTTCCAACCGGGCCTACCACAGCCTGAATTGCAATCCAATTTTAGGGGAACGTAAAAATGACTTTTAAGCGTCTTTTTCTATAGATGGAATTCAGACAAGAAATCGTTCACTTCAGACGCTTAGCACTGTAAAATACTTCTGTGACAAGGGCACGTGTTTAAAATTATATATATAACCAATTTTTAAGGAACAATATTCCCAAGGGAGAACACTCTTTAATAAATATTTCTGCCACTCCTTTGGACACTGAAGCAAGGGGCCACCGCCCCTGTCGCCCTCCATTAGCTCCGCCACTGGTTCGTTCGTGCATTCAATTGAATTCCTTGGGCAAGATCTTAAGAGCATTTTCACGCAGATTTTTCCCTGGAGCTGCTCGAAATTCCCTCCGTTTCGGGAACCAACTGAGCCGGAAAATCTGTGCGCGGGAAACATTCGTTAAGGGAAAGTGCAAACAGGGAGTTTTGTTTTCATCAAGGGTCCTCCCGCCCCGAGTGGAGCTTTTAATGAGAGATTACCGTCAAAATGTCCTCCCAATCAGTTACCCTGTCCTCATTTGTTGACTTACGAGGCACACTTTTGATTGGAGGAAAAGATTCGAGACTTCGGAAAACTTTTAATCGACGGGTGTGGATTGGAATACCAAATGGGGAGACAGACTTTCGGAAGTTGCCGTTTCGATTGACTCGGATGTTACGAAGTGAATTGTTACATTTGTAGCACCAATCACTATTCGTTCTACATCAAACAGTATCTGTCGGCAAAAAACTCTTTCAAATTCGATATAGATTCTGTTACTCAGAAGTAAATCTTACCCTAACTTTTGTTTGTGTTTTCCTTCTGAGTGTGTGTGTTTTCATAGATGTTTTATAATACTTACAAAAAAAGTTTTAAAATAACAAAATTCAGAATGAGAGAAATAGTAGGATGAGCATCGAGGTTGTTGAGAAAAGTTTAATATGGTTTTCACAGCTCTATGAGAGGGATTTCCAGTGTAAAAATAAGCAAATCAAACGGTCTGCGAAGATTTTACTGCTGTCCAAATGCTCTCGCGTGATACATATTCGGGTTACCTTAAGATGTAATTTATTACCGGTTTGGCAACGTTTGACGCTTAATTTAGTTGGTGTTGATCAATCAACTATCATATGTGAATTCTGAATTCATTCTTTGGGAGTTTTATTGGTGAAGTGCTGAAATTGTATTCGAAAACAAGCCAACTGACTTCGTGATCAAAATAGCTACAGGAAACATGTTTCGTTGCGGAAACACAATCGCCACAATTGCACTTCGGACTCCTATTACCAAGATAAACGACGGGGCCAACCATTTAGCATGACAGAAAATGCATCTCAGAAAACAAAGCTCAATGAGTTTTTATTTATATTTAAGATCAATTGTAGGGTATATCTTGTCGAAACTGGGGTAAAAAGTTTATTTGTTTTTATCCTTTCTAAAGGCGGGCTGTCTGTACTTATCACTTATGTCCCTTGTGTATATGCGAAACTCGTATTCGTTAAATATGTGGATCCGATAGCTCTTTTACTAGGTTTTCGGGTTTCAGTCAGTCAGATTTTATGTTCACTATCCAGGGCATTTGCACTTCGGACTCCTATTACCAAGATAAACGACGGGGCCAACCAGTACTAAGTTAGATGACGAATACCCCGCTAAATAAAAACATGCATTCTAAACATTTGGTTTCGCTTGCATAAATATATACAATTTTCTCATTTACTTTGGACACATTTTATGAATAAAATTAAAACACCTATAATTTTTAACCTTAGAAGAAAACAAACTGCTCAAAAAGTGCAAGCTTTTCAGATTCCCCGGTCCCCTATACTAGCCCCCCCCCCCCGTTTATGGGGCCCTGTAACCATGGCCGTTTCTTAGATATTGGTTGTTTACCTGCTAGCCTCCAATGAGCTACCAACCACTCTCCCCCGAAAAAATATTTTAAAATGAAAACTAAGATACAAATACAAACTTACAATTATTTATAAAATATATTCCGTTTCTTACTGTCTTTCAATAATTGTCCTGTTCTGTACATGTATTTATTGGTAATAATTTAGTAAAATTTGGGCTTACTACTTTATATTTCTTTGCACTACCTTTTATACTTGAACGTTCTGATTTGAAGTTGGCCGCCATATTTTCCCCTGACTACGTGCAAGAACACGCCCAGTATACCATTCAGGAACGACCCTGCCTGTTACCATCACTGCATTTAAAACTCTGCTTTCCTTCAGTTTCCACCAAATGGCCTTCATAAAGAAACGTAAAACCATTGAGCTATACTACAGAACCCCCTAGAGTACTAGCTCAATGCGTAAAACTAGCCATTCCACAACTTCTACTCTTAAAAACTACTATAGCGTTTTAAAAACGTCACGCACCTGCGCATTGGCAACGCACGTGCGGCCCACAGGTGGCTGCCAGAGGTCAGCTTCCCTAAAGGCTTCCCACTTG
The DNA here is from genome assembly GCA_933210815.1 of Meta bourneti. Lineage (NCBI taxonomy): Eukaryota > Metazoa > Arthropoda > Arachnida > Araneae > Tetragnathidae > Meta > Meta bourneti. The sequence continues at coordinate 36,934,862 of OW119928.1, read as the reverse complement.
TAGGTCACTTCTTGAAGAGTCCCCTTCCTCAACTCTCCGAATCCCCGTTCGGAAGAAAACCCCGATGTCCCGCGACACGTTCGGATGATCCCCTCTTTCTGTTCGACGGCCTTCAGGTGTAAGAAGGGTGGAGATAAAAACATTCTAAAAGAACGCCGTTTTGGAATCGAAAGAGAAAGCTTTCACGGTTGGAACGAAAGCACTTTAGAATGAAGAATCCATTTGACTGGAGAGACGTATGGGGAAGATTCATGGGAAGCCATTCATTCTAATACAGTGGTTCATGGCTATGTGGTCAACAGGGTTAAACCAACTGCCATGTAGGTTTGTGCTCTTAGAAAAATTCAAAGTGCGTGTGGAATGAACTTTAAACAGCAAGTTCATCATTTACCCTTCATACCCCAACCCTAGTATTACTTGACTGTCTTATCTAAGATACAGATGACGAATTCAAATATTGCAAATCCCTCTGACTCGTAGAAGTGCTCGAATCTTGATCTGAATCATGCGTGTTCATAGTCCGGAATCCACTCAGTCATAGGTCCTATTCCAAATAGCCCTTGCACAACAGAAGGAGGAGAGTAGTAATACCAAATCGCCTTAACCCTCCAAGTGATTTCGACGAGATATCTCGTCTATCAAGATCTGACCAATTTTGTTAGTGACGAGATATCTCGTCATCAAGATATTGCCGATTTTTTTATGATGTGATAAAGATCTGGTCAGTTTTCTCTTCTAACGATGAGACATCTCGTCCATAAAAATCTGGTCTGTTTTGCTAATGACGAGACACCTCTTGGAGACAACCATCAAGAAGGTTTAATAAATCATCGGCTTACAAGTGAAACACTCCAAGTCAAAAAACAGTTCTGACACGGAGAGAGGAAAATTCCAGTTTTCAAACAATGCAAAAATAGTAATTTTTTCATTTTAGAATGATTTATTGAAATATGTATTTACTTAAATTTATCAATTATTCAGAAAGGAGTACTTTCATTATGATTTTGTATTGCTACAGCAACTTATTAATAAAATTAGAATAAATCATGTACATTTATTCATTAATTTACGTGTTTCTTAAGAAGAAATCTGACTTTCATGCAAAGAAAAAATAGCCTTCACAAATCTAAAGAACATCAATCCCATTCTGGTTTAAAAGAACTAAAATTCAAATTTGAAAAATTTGATTTACCGCGTTTCACTTGTAAGCAGTTGAAAAATTCTTTGAAGATAGCAATAGAGAAATCGTAGTGAAAGATTATTTTAATTATGATATATGATGCCTGATACACGAATTTATAAATATCTAAGCAGAATTCTAAGCTTCTGTGTTAATAGGCAGTTGCACGAAACTAAAAATTTGTGAGCCAATGAAGAAGTATTTTAAACTTTATAACGTATGCTTTGTATAGTTCTTAAATACGATTAGTTCTGCGTATTTATTTGAGCTATCATTAAGCACGGTATTAATTCGTAAACTTTTACTAACAATTATATCTCGTTTAATAAATTAAAATCTAGAAAATATATTCTACTGTCCTAAATGAACCGGTTGGAACAATAGATACAATAGCACAATTGTTAGGTTTTGAGTAATGACATCTAAAGTCTGAAGTTGTGTCGCAAAAATAGGATTGTATAGCGACGAACCAAAAACTGAAGGTTTTATTCATTGAATATACTTTTTACATAAACTTATCAATGAAATCTTCTGGTCCTGCATCTACATTTGAAATGTATTCCATAACTCTAGATACCGATCATAAACCATCTGATGAAGTGATGTGTGTGAACACTCATCTAGTAGTTTCATAAAAACTGAAATCAAAAATAAAGTCTAAGATAAAATAAACGATGGTTGAATCCCCCTCGAATAGTTTAAAAGTACAAATTTTAATCTCAAAATTTGATTTCAATTTACAAAAACTGGAATTTTTAAATATACATAGCATACAGAGGGAGATCAATTTTTGAACCACAGTACAAAAAAAGCTATTTTCTGAGTTTTTTATAAAAATGGATAGCTATGGATAGTTTTTTATAAAAATGGATAATTCGTTAGATTGTAAAGCCAACCAGTATTTTCTCCTTTCTTTTATATGCTTTCTATTTCCTTTGGGATACTTCCTCCATGCAATAAGTATTTACATTTTTGGTGGAAAGGAAAGGGTAACATCACTGGACATCAAGTCGCTTGGAGTAATTATCTTATCTCTGATGCGCAATATGGAGTCTGTGGTCAGCTTGGTCATACGACGTGGCATGATATACTTCGATAAAAGTGACCACGAACAATTAAAGGTCATATAGATAAAATGCTTTGTCAATGCGCGTCTCGTGAGCTCTGCCAAGTCCATGTATCCTTCCCTTACATTTTTCTTTCCCCTCAGTTTTCCTTCACGTACACAGATAAACTAGTTTGCTTGCCCTTAGAGATTACCCTTTCTTTACTATCACCTTCATTAAGGGGAGGGATGTATATATATATATATATATATATATATATATATAATACTTCCTCCATGCAATAAGTATTTACATTTGGGTGGAAAGGAAAGGGTAACATCACTGGATATCAAGTCGCTTGGAGTAATTATCTTATCTCTGATGCGCAATATGGAGTCTGTGGTCAGCTTGGTCATACGACGTGGCATGATATACTTCGATAAAAGTGCACCACGATCAGTTAAAGGTCATATAGATAAAAATCTTTGTCAACGCGCGTCTCGTGAGCTCTGCCAAGTCCAAGTACCCTTCCCTCACATTCCTTTCCCCTCAGTTTACCTTCACAGATAAACTAGCTTGCTTGCCTTAGAGATTACCCTTTCTTTGCTATCACCTTCATTAAGGGGAGGGATGTCGTCTTTACGGAGACGGTGTTCCCCGAAATGTGAGTAGTCTCATTGTCTGCCTGCCATGCAAATTGGTGCCATAAAGACTTATCGATGGGGCAGAATTTGGTCTGAAAGCCTATTCATAGTACTTTTTTACAAGAAACCTAAACTCTAATTCTAAATGAGACTGTGTGGAAATTATTCGTGGTGAAAACAATTTGTGAAGTGATCGCTCACACAAATTACTTTTGTAACTTGTTTCGAGGTTTTAAGACAGTCTAGTGACCACGTTGATTTGGTAACGTGATCCTAATGGTGCCAACTTGAAGAAATTGCAGAGGGCGGGCAAGTAAGGCCTCAGTTGCTTTATATTGGTGTGTATTCCGGAAAACTTTTTTCGTTTATTTTTATCGCTACCCCTTTTCTGGATAAGTCTGAGAAATCTATCCATTGTATTTTGAGGGAGCTGGGTCTTGTGATACAGAGGCCATATCTGGCCATGCTGCACAAAACATAAAACAGACAACGCAGAGTAATCAACATACACATACATACTCAAAGAAAGTTTTAACTGACACAGAAAAGGGAAACACACCCAGGTTAAATTACAGGAATCGAACCGGCGGTGCCTTCAACTCGTAAGATTGGAAGGGAGAGAGTTAGTTCATCGTGCACCAGTAGTTGGTGCCCCTGTACTCTAATTATGGCAGTCATATAACTTATATAGTCTAATCGAGTTCCATATATATTTAGAATACCCATATCATCTATATATTACTAATATTTATCCCTCATACTTAGAAGGAAACTCTACATGACCCAATAGGTTGTAAGGTTTTCCATAATGATATTTTAAAGTAGTATTCTAAATTATATTAGCAGATCCCCGAAAATAACATCTGCGTTAAGCTTTCATAATTGCTTATATCGTCTGGTTAGAGCAGAAACTCTCAGATCTTTCTCTTGGCGATTGATCCCGGACAGTCGCCAATAGTACGTTGTGTTCTAGTGCGACGTTAATTAACTACCTCTACCTACCTAGAGCAGAAACTCATCAACTAACATTTTTTGGAGGCGCTAAGTGCTTATTTTCATGATGATGAAAACTAAATTGCCATCATGTAATATTTCTAAAAGATATACGTATAACGCTACTGTAATGTTTATATATTTTAATTGTTGAATAAAAACTAATATGATTTTTTAAACAGCTGTATAGTATAAAATTTATTGACTTATTTGTTTTATCACCTAAATTTTCACCAATATTTGTTTGCTGTTAATATATTCTTTTCGATTAATTTAGAATTGTTACATAATTCCCAAATGCTTGTTATAAATTTTACCAACTACTGACTTTTACTAACTGTAACTATGACTTTTACTGACTAACTTTATTGTAAACATGGCTGAATTGACTAAGAATTGACAGACTCTTGAGGCGAAGAGAAAAAGTACGAGAGAAGAAATGCAGTTAATCAAAGATGTCAATGGACAAAAGACACTCAAATGATGCTAGCATAACACTAGCATCATTTGAGCATTCTGATGAAGGGTGGAAAGTGAAAAAGTGATAATTACGAAAGGGAAAGAGAGAAGGAGGTACATCTAAGCGAGTTCTTGTAGAAACATCAGAGAGTTTGAGACATGATACTTGACACATGACAACTTCAATAAATATAGAAGATCAGTTCGACGACAAAGAATGCAACACAGGTCTGACTTAATTAAGCAACTCAAAAATATCCAGGGACATGATACTTGAACAGCTCATTGGGATAGTAAACTTTTACAGGACGTAACTGGCAATGAAAAAGTTGATCGACTTCCTGTCATAGTGTCTGGGAAATGTGTTTATCGATTTCTTACAGTTACAAAGCTTCCATCTAAAACTGGGAAAGCATCTGCATTTTATGAAGTGTTGCTGGACTGGGTATTGGTATTGGAATTTTTCAATTAACGTCACACTGGAGCAACACAACGGGCTATTGGTGACGGTCCGGGATCAATCCCAAAGGGAAAGATCCGAGGACAACACCACGGTCAGATGACGAGGCAACACCTGAGCTGGCACCCCACTCTCCAAACTTCCACACCTCACCAACGTGAGGACATTTGAGGCCACGACAGATTTAACGTGCACCAGCCCCCTTTGTACACGACGGTGTTTGGCTGGATTCGAACTCGCGGCCCCTAGCTGGACTAGGATCTGGTAGATAAAGTACATGGTATATGCTGTGATACAACATGCTAAAATTCTGGACATATAAATGGAACCTGTGTCTTTCTGGAATTGAAATTGAACAAATAACTTTTTATAACCATATTGTTTATAATATTTTGGAACTCCTTCAGGTACTGTTTCCGACAGTTTAGGATTTTATTTAGCCCTAAAGATTGCACTCTTCGAGGGATTTCAAGTCTACAGAGGGTTTGTTGATAGATGAGATCGATTTCTTGTTCTTGATACCAAGAATGATATTTTAAAATCTGCTGATCAATTGTTGAAAAACTATCAGCCAAGAGTAGGAACTATCATGTATTCCTTTAACTAATTGTTATATTTCTTGGAGGTACTCCTGTTCGAGAGATTAGATTCATGGCACCCCTGGTGATACGCTTAATGTGCATTGCATGTCAAAAGTTCTTTATTCACTTAAAATAGGGATGTTTCAATTTCAGTTAAAAAATCACTTCAAAAGAAGAGAGGATTGAGAAGCATTTACATATTTACGGTGCTCGTATATCTCAACGCTTATTTTACCCACTTCAATCTCTACTGTGTTATTCAAATATAGATTCGAAGGTATCAAAAGTTGCATTAGAGAAGCTATCAAATCACCTTTGGTAGTTGCCAGAGGATCTTGTTGCACTACCTTTTTTGACCAGAACGTGTCTCACAACACAAAAAGACATGATAAAGGCTATGCACGAAAGAAAAGCAAGATCCATAAAGAGTAACTGATGGATCTTAATACTTTCAAGGAGATGAAATGTGAGGACTTTGTGTGAAAAAAAAATCAACAGTTATTTGAACAATTATGTCTTCCAAATGGATTTTTACAAATTGACCCAGAAGTATGGGATGATCGGAAAGATTATAGTGGAAGCACTGGAAATTGTCCGTTCTTAATAATCATGCTGAAAGAGATATAGCCCTTATATAAGAATTCAGTGGAATATTAATACTAAATGAGTCACAGCTACAATTATTACTGCAGTTGTCTGAGGAGTAACAACGTACTCATCCAGATTGCATAAAACAGAATGTGGCAGGGACACTCTCTGGCCTTATTAATCCTCCAAGAGGTTTCGACGAGATATCTTGTCCATCAAGATTTGACCAATTTTGCAAATGACAAGATATCTCGTCATCAAGATATTGACGATTTTTTTATGATGACAAGATCAAGATCCAGTTAGTTTTCTTCTAATGATGAGATATCTCGTCCATCAAGATCTGGTCAATTTTGCTAATGGCGAGATACCTCGTCGTTGAAAGAGCATGGAATACGCAATAATTACTATTCGTTTCAAACTTTTAAAACAATTGCTCAAAACGACATATCATGAATGGGGTGGTGTGTAGTGTGTGCCTTGTACTTTGGTAAAAAAGGGCCGTTTAGGGGGAAATATTTGCTTCCAAATCGCACAACGGGATCAAATTCTTCTGTTTGATTTTCACTTCCCTCCCCTGGAGTAAGTACCGCAGGTGTAGACCCTCTCACACGCCAACAAAGCGTTCCTGCTGCGAGCCAAAGGGGATTTTCTACCCAGCTGATACTATACTAATATTTTGGTTTGGATAAATTCTTTGGAGTCAAAGTGTTTTCCACTAAATTGTATTCCAGTTGGGGTTTCTGCTTTAAGCCGTAGGTCACGATCGAATTAACCCTCGCGCGACAAAAAACGATGGAAGAAGCGACAAACGAAACATTTTACGATTCATGCATGAAAAATTTAGTTAGAAGCACAAGATTTTTTACTTTCCTGAAATTCAAATCTCGCTGAAATGTTTACCATTATTTTGAATCCACTTGACCCCTCACAATTACTTATTCATCAACTTTCATATTGGCGAGGTCTTGCATGTTGTTTTGTTTCTGTTATAAGTGCTGCTCATATTGTAGAACGTTTAGTCAAGGTATTGTGATAAAATCCGAATTGAAGGAAACTACTTACAATATCATGTTTATTGAGAACAATCATTTCCTGAGTGGTTTTTTTTTAAGATTTTAAATGTTACAATTAAAATTTCGGTTTTAATTTTAATAATGAATATGAAACATAATTGAGATGCTTTTTTATCACAAAAATTTAAAATATATTCAAGTGATTTCAGAGAACACTTTCGATGTGCTTAATCAAAACTGTCCAAGACAAATTTTAGTAAATATTTTAACAAAGCAGATAGACATATGAGCATATAAATTTTGCAAAAAACATTAGATAAATAGCAATTAGTCAATTATTCTCTTTCAAATGAAGGCTAGGGGCTCTAGCAAAACTTTTTTTGTTCCCCATCGATATAAATTTTTTGTAACGGACTTTTTCCTTTTCTCCGTGGTATGTATGGCCTGACGAAGAGAATTTGGACATAAAAATGACTTCGAAAAATTTTAACGAAACTGCAGGCGACTAATTAAGATCTGTTAAGAGAAAAGCGCAAATGGCTATGCGATCAGTTATGTATAATTTTCATTTGAGTATCACAAAGAACAAATGACACTAGATCCAGACTAATTTAGTTCATTCTGGCATAGCGGCACCCACCGTATGGTATCGTCTATCAGTGCTGGAGTCCTAAGTCTGCTGATTATTATCTGAGTGGAATTAGAGTCAGAATTTGTTGAAACTGTCAGCTTAAGTATCGAGTGGTATCTATTTATGAGCTAAGCTGCGGGAGGGGTTCCACGTTAAACGAGCTAAACCGTCATTAGTCAGCAGCAGGGGTTATAGACTACAGATGGCAAAACTGTAATTTTACGATAACAATGTCAACTGTTATTGTTAATTCGTAACAACAGTTATTTTTAGCAGTTAAGGTTCGCAGTTAGCAGATAATTCAACGGTTATTATTAACTGTTAAAAAGTGACGTTAACTGTAAATTTGATAACTGTCAATCAACTGTTAAGTCAAAAAAAAATTATAAAAGTCACAGATTTTCATTTTCCCCCAATATATTCACAATTTTTATTTATTGCAAAAATTCCTTTCTTAGAATTTGGTGGCAATAGTTATTGTTAACTGCTTAACTGTTTTCGCAGTAACATTTTATGGATAACCTTGATAGCAGTATTTTTCTATAACAGTTAATAACTGTTACTTTGCATTAACACTATTATTTAATTGCTATTATAACAACAGTGTTCATCTCTATTACAGACTGGTGGCGCCGGTGAAATTTACAGGCTGGCGACGTACAGGCACATCGAAAGATCGGAAAATTCCCGAGAGAAGGTATGCTTAGGTCGGAAGGGCTTTCAATAGAAAAATAAGAGTATTAGACAAGGAGAGTTTATTTTACATTGCAATTTAAATGTTTTTCAATTTGAAAGTCAATATATTGATATAGATAAGCAATGAAATATATTATGTATGCTATACTACGACAGCATACTGTTGTAGATGAAAAAAGGCTGATCGTGGTAGAAATAAATAGTCTAACGATGCTAGAAGTCAAAAGACCTTGGTCCATATAATAATGGTAGTGATGTGAGGACACATCGAACCAAATCGATAAATGAGGATGTAGATAATCCACACCTTTGGTTCAAATGTAAAGATGATGACAGTTTCTTAGAAACAATTCTCATTTCATAAATATACATGATTTTAAAATCTAACTTGGATCTATGTCTTTGCCTAACATCGAATCAATACATTTGACTGAAACGAACAAAACATTTTTCACACGGTGACTACCAAAACGGTGTTATTTCCCTGAATTAATGTTGCTAAAGACATCTTATAATTTAAAAGGTATCAAATTGTTCAAATTTGCATATTTTACATTTAACAATTCAAAGCCCTCCTCCACTTGAGGCCGGCAGGTGGATACATTTACCGGAACGATCATCCAAGCCAGTCCGTAACAAGAGAAAGGGTATATTTCTAGAATATTGGTTAATCCCAGTTTACAACCTCTGACCCAGGAACACACCTATGGAGAGAGGGCTACGGGGGTTTGAGCCCCTTCCAGACCTAAAAAATGTAGAAATATCCTTATTTAATTAATTGATCTGCTCTGTAAAAATCGTGATGTTTTTGACATTTTCACTCGTTTCAATCAACAAATATTTATTACAACCTTAATTTTCTTATTCTACTTCAAAAGTGTGCCGCCATTTATTTGCAAGATTTCGGCAAAATAATATTAACAATGAAAATGTTCGATATTCTTTATTCATAAGACAAAAAGTCTTAAATACAACTTCGATCCACCTTGAATATCTTTCAAAAAATATCTTTCAAACTATAAAAGGTGGATGATAAATAATAAAAGCAACATAATGTCCTGTATGAGCCCCATTTTCTAAATATCTTCGATTGATAGGGAACTATAGTTGTCTTGGGATCATGTTTGCTGCCAAAATTAAAAAATCAGACTGAAAGCAACGAATAAATTGACTGTATTTTAATGAGTTTTATATTGTAAAATTCATTCACGCAGTCAATTTGGCTCCATCGAATTGTATCTATCGGTTCCAGACAGCCTTATCATTTTAGGCATCGTTTCGGTTCCTGAATGTCACCAGAAACATGGGTACAAAGGGTGAAAAATCTATCATGTAGTTACCCTCTGTCTAACACTGAGCTACATGCTAAGGATACAATATCAGTTCCCCTAAGTGGAGAATGTATTTCATCTTGTCAAAAGAGATATCTTTTGTGTACCCCCACTGCGATCTGTTATCTTAACCCTCTCCTCACAAGCTAGTTAAGGACAGCTTATCTGAGTTCGTTGGGGGTAAGGTCTCACGTGACCATGCATGTCCAAGGTGACTGTTAGTCTGGGAAGGGGAGGGGAGCTTGTCTAGAGGTAATTTCATGATGGTTTTATTACTAATAAAGCTAAATACTTTATCAAGAAACATTTAAATGAATAATGGTTTTCGTTTGCACGTCGAAATTGAGATCGAAAGTGCCATGAATTTTTTCATGTCAATTGACTCATGATTAAGATTCTTGGAAATCAGGGCACTAATCATACTCATTCAATCGTTGCCTACAAAAAAAAAATGGTTTCACATATATCTTAACAGGGTAATGAAATTACTCAATGCTTTTTAAAATTGTTTTTGACTATGCCATATTCCAAATCGTGAAGTCAGTCTGTCGCAATTAACCTCGCCGTAACCGAAACTCTAACTGTAACCGAACCTTTTGAAACCGAAATATGCGAACCAAAACTATTCGAACTGAGTTCGCGCAGTCTTCCGATTGTCGTGATTGCCTTGATGAATGTCTCCTTCAATTTGCCCGTTTATCCGTTGTATATTATTCTCATTAAATCTATTTGAATTATGAATCGGCTCTTTATTTTCGACATGTAATGAACTGTGATATTTTCGTGAAAACCCAGGAGTTTTGCCAAAATCGGAAAATTCTCCTGTACCCGAGACTCGGGAAGTATTGGAATACAGGAAGATCAAGGTAAGGAAGCTTTTCTTTACCTTCATTAGTTTTGATTCCGTATTTTGATATTACAGTCTATAAGCTTTTAGATGATTCATCTTCCTTACAGAAGAGACAAAAATTCCAATTTTTTCACGAATATCCGGTTCGTTTTCGATTTCATTTTCCGACAGGCAACTACCGTCATTTCACTTTCGATCTCCCGATGACAAATCCCTCTCACCCCAACGCACTTCTTCGCCCATCAAAAAAATGGACTTCGACCTCACCCCTCGCTGGTCACAAACTGTATCACAACACCCCCCTTTCACCCAGTAATACTTGGTCCTCAAATAAACACACACGTGCATATCTGTCTTAATACGTCGCGTCCATGGCAAACGAGGGGGAGGCCGGGGCTCTTCGGGAGGGACACATTAAGACGGAAGCAAAGAAACAGGGGTGAGGTGGGCGCAAAATGTGCAAACACTGACGCACACTCTCTCATTACTTCTAAGGGAGCCTCGTGTTTGCTCGCCAGTCGGGGTGGGTGAATCGGCTGTTTGCTCTCGTCTGCACCCTCCCCTTCTTGTTCGCCATACTCCCCCACAAGTTGGATCTCTAGAATTGGCGCCTTATGTGAGCCCATTGAGTTCTCTGCCACGAATTTCATGAACATGTCGGGATAGCATCCGGCGATCTGTAATAGTTAGCAATAAAATAAATTTTAAGACCTAAAGTTAGGAGAAAATATGCACTCGTTTTCTGTTTGAATGCATAAGAATACTGTGTGAAATCGATCAAAAAAGGAAACAGCAGTGGAGAAGTCAAAGAGAAGAGGCTCTCGAGACCCAAATCACCTTCCCCAAATGTTGGTCTCTGATTGTTAAAATATCCATAGGTAGGTAGTTCATTAACGTCACACTGGAGCAACACAATGGGCTATTGGCGACGATCCGTGATCAATCCCGAGATTCAAGGACAAAGCCTCGTAATTTTGAACCACGGTCAGATGATGAGAGCAACACCTGAGCTGGCATCCCACTCTCCAAACTTCCACACCACGCCCACGTGAGGACATTTGAAACCACGACAGATTTAACGTGCACCAGCCCCCTTTGTACACGATGATCTTTGGGTCGAGTTTCAAACTCGCAACCCTCCTGTTGCTCTTCCTCGTAGATATCTTAGGGTCCTAAGATATCTACGAGTAAAATACCATAAATGTTTGATATTATATTTTTCTTAAAGTATACCATTATTTTATGAATTCATCATATATAGTTAGATGACTTAATATTCATTACGAGGAATGAAAGAAATGTTTGTTTTTTCTACGTGAACTAAACCACATTCTCACATATTTACATCATCGAATTATAATTCCCCCAATGTTATAACAGGAAATTTCCAGAAACAAGGTTGTACAATTTGCTTAGTGCTATTTAATGTGAATTATTTTATAAATCTCTGCGGGACTATCAATATGCGTGTACTTACTGTCTGTCTTCTACGAGAACTGTTTACGCCACAAAGTCTGGGTGGTGAAGGTTGCTGTAGGAACAGGGTTCGTTCATTTTGAGTAGGGATGACTCTGCTGGATTTCTTAATTTCTTTTGGTTTTAACAGCTTTCTTTTCTTTTCTTTAGACGGTGAAAGGAGGTAGTTTATTATAGATTTTGCAACAAGTAAAACTCACAACAAATGTCTCCAATTTGTCATCAAGTTCGCCAATGCGACAAACTTAAATACATTTTTTCATACTTTTCTCAATACATTTCTTGAATGCAGTTCTTGTGATAGACAGTATATCATCCGACATTTGTCATTTTTCATGCGCTTACAGTAGTAACAGTTTAAGTTCAAAGTCTCGTAACCAAAAATAACATAACAAGACCTTTTGAAAAATGTGATAAGATCTTAACATTGTAAAAAGTATTCCGTTTTTAACTGGGTCCCGCTCCAAAATGATATTCTGTCTACTTTTCCATGTATTTTTTGCTGGCGTATCATTACTATTTTCAATATTATGCATACATCAGATACTTTGTATGTTACATCATATTAGCTCAAAAGTTTAAATGTTACAAAATAATCAAAAATACAAACTGAAAAATACAACTGAGCTAGCATCCCATTATCCAATACAAACCTTTGGGATCATGATTTATTTGTAAATTTTCACGTATGCTTCTTTTATTTCTCGATATCGAATTTACTTAATTTTGTATCTAACGTTTAATGGGAGCCGCCGTAGTTTAATGGGTTTTCCCATTGAGTTAGATTTTGAAATGTAGGCGGTGCAGATTCGATCCATTCCTATAACTTATCCTATGCGTATTTCTGTCTTTTGTGTCAGTAAAACTTTCCTTGTGTGTATGTCGATTTACATGGTGGTAAAGACATTGCTTGGCGATATCTGGCCCTCGCGCCATAAGAGAACAACCAACCTAACTTTTAATGACATCTCCTGGTACTGCTCTTCGAAATTAATTCCGGACCCCTTTGTTATTCTCCAGTGCTACGTAAGTTCAAATACCTACCCATCCCTTGGTACTGCTGCCATAATTCCGAACTTCCCCTAAATTTTAAAGTTTTGTGTGGAAAAATTAAATGATTACTGTCGAGTGATTTTTCGAAACCTGCTTTTCACAACTAGAACTTAAGCAAAACAATCACAATCCAAAATTGCCCTAGCGAAAAAAATTATTTGTTTCTCCAACGCTGTCTCTCTTATACGTTATAAATCAATGATCTTTTAAGTTTTATAGGATATTAAAAAAGCAAGGCCCTACCCAGCGGAATGCAAAACTCTCGGCTATGGCTCAGTAAACCTTGTAGAAAAGGCGCCTAGTCTCCTGCGTTTTTATCCTATCGCTATTTACAAGGTCGCCTTTCTGGGTAAGGGGATGAAACTATCTCCTGCTCAAAGTATACATGGCCACTAAATACGGTCACTAATGTATTTCGTCACCAGTTCTATCCAATAGAATTTTGAGTGAGGACCAAAACCAATGAGAACGAATTACAATCAATACAAACTCATACTGCATTCCTCGTGGCTACTCAATACAATAAGATTTCCATCAACTGGAAGTTGTCAAATATTGAAATCGCACTAGAGATGATTAGTTTTGAATATACTTTTGTTTTTCTCTGGTCTCTTAACTTGTTTCTGTCCGGATTCTGATTGAATAAACGTTAATGGGGAAAAATCATTCAAGGGTTCAAGATGAAATTACAACGGACGTAATTGTCAAGAGTTCCTTTTTTAGATCCGCACTTCCTTTGCACAAGATCCAGTACACTTTTTACGTCTTTTCTTGAATATACCCCATCACATTTCCAATTCAAAGATGGGAAGTGATTGAAAATTAAAATATTTTCCACAAGTGATGATTGTGACCAGCAAGTGCACTTCAGCTGAATATTTCAAATATCAGGCCTTTGATACTTCGCCGTTAACCTTCTGGCCAATATCTTTGATTTCCTTGTGAGATTATGTCCAGTACTCGACGTTGTTTGGAGCTTGGTGCAGCATGGCCAAATATAGTCTCATAAAATCCAAAAAATCAATCAACTCAATATCATTGGATTTTAGATAGGTAGGTGAATTTACTTTCTACTGGAACAACGGGCTATTGATGATTGCCCGGGATCCATCCCGAAGGGAAAGATCCGAAGACAATACCTCGTACTTTTGAACCACGCTCATTTAATAGATCAGCACCTGAGATGACACCCCACTCTCCAAAGTTTCACACCACACCAACGTTATAGGCCTCGACAGTTTTAACGTGCACCAGGCCCCACGTACACTATTGTCTTTGGTTGGATTCTTTGAATACTAGATTTAAAACTATTAAGTGTATTGCATACGTCAAATAGAGTTAGTGGTAGCATGCGGAGGGCTATTTAGGTGTAGAGACTGGAAAGAAAGTGTTTGTTTCCGTCAAGTGAATGGACGTATACTCACAAGGAAAGTTCTAGTTACACAGAAATAACTCCCAGGGTAAGTTACAGGAATCAAACAGCGCCACCTACAATACTCATGTTACTAGAACAATGGACAAACCCACTAAACCATATTTTTATAGAGAAATATTCTCGAATTATTTTGTGTACATACTCCACGTGGCAATTCACCTAGCTATTGAAACATGAAGACTTTTGATTCCTGTTTTAAATAAATTTCTTTAACTATATTTGAATACTAAAGCTGTTAACAGAGGCTGAATGTATCAGGTCATTTGAAACAATATTTTCTGTCAAAAGTTTCAGCCCACTAAGGGCTTATGCATCAATGAATGCTATGAACAAGAGAATTTTATAAAGGTTTTGAATACTGAAAGATTTGATCAGAAGTGTGAGATTTTGTAAATGCAATAACCCATCGATATTGAGATTCATTACATCTCCTATTTTTACTTGTCCTCCGATGAATTTCAAGTTGGTGAACAGAAAACCTCAATCTCGTTCATTCGTATTGGGAGTTCAAAGGTCACCTTTTTAACCAGTTATCCTAGACTTCTCCCATGGACCCTTCTACCCACAATGTGAAATTTCCTATTGGTATCAATAGATATTGTGAAGTTGGGGTGGAATTGGTTCTTCATGGTCGAACCAGAAAAGAATGATCTAAAGCATATACAAAAAATATTTCACAGTATTGAAGTTTTGCGAGATTTTTAGGTAAAAACGCGCAATGGTATGTACAATATGTGCTTCTTTTCTCGAATAAGTAGATTTTACTGACCGTCGCTTTATCGCTTCCATCAGTATATCGTAATTTTTCCTTGTTCCCCTAGAAGAGCGACATATTGAAGAGTGGTTATTGTAATGTAATTTTTTTCTATCAAATTTCCTAATCAATGGAATTCTTGCAAAAGACAATTTGGGCAGCGTTAGCCTGGTTAGAAGAGTAACGTATTAGCAACCGGAGCGTTGCGAGTTCGAAACTAGATCCAACCAAAGACCGTCGTGTACATGGGGGTTGCTGCTCGTTAAATCTGTCCTTAATTCAACTACCTACCTACTAAAAGACAATTTTTTGACAAAGAGGAAATGGCTTGGCCCATGTACCTCCTCTGCTTGTCCCTGAAAAGTAGTGTGGTATGTCAAATTTATTTTCTCCGACAAGAAGCCAAAAAGGTTAAAAGACTATCGTCGAAAGTTGAAAGACCCCCAAATAAACTGGACTGTCAGTGTTCTCACAAAACCCTTTCTCTCTCATAGCTCTTTATACCCCTTTGTGTTGCTCCATTGTGTGCCGTTAATTCAACTACCTACCTACTAAAAGACAATTTTTTGACAAAGAGGAAATGGCATGGCCCATATACCTCCTCTGCTTGTCCCTGAAAAGTAGTGTGGTATGTCAAATTTATTTTCTCCGACAAGAAGCCAAAAAGGTTAAAAGACTATCGTCGAAAGTTGAAAGACCCCCAAATAAACTGGACTGTCAGTGTTCTCACAAAACCCTTTCTCTCTCATAGCTCTTTATACCCCTTTGTGTTGCTCCATTGTGTGCCGTTAATTCAACTACCTACCTACTAAAAGACAATTTTTTGACAAAGAGGAAATGGCATGGCCCATGTACCTCCTCTGCTTGTCCCTGAAAAGTAGTGTGGTATGTCAAATTTATTTTCTCCGACAAGAAGCCAAAAAGGTTAAAAGACTATCGTCGAAAGTTGAAAGACCCCCAAATAAACTGGACTGTCAGTGTTCTCACAAAACCCTTTCTCTCTCATAGCTCTTTATACCCCTTTGTGTTGCTCCATTGTGTGCCGTTAATTCAACTACCTACCTACTAAAAGACAATTTTTTGACAAAGAGGAAATGGCATGGCCCATGTACCTCCTCTGCTTGTCCCTGAAAAGTAGTGTGGTGTGTCAAATTTATTTTCTCCGACAAGAAGCCAAAAAGGTTAAAAGACTATCGTCGAAAGTTGAAAGACCCCCAAATAAACTGGACTGTCAGTGTTCTCACAAAACCCTTTCTCTCTCATAGCTCTTTATACCCCTTTGTGTTGCTCCATTGTGTGCCGTTAATTCAACTACCTACCTACTAAAAGACAATTTTTTGACAAAGAGGAAATGGCATGGCCCATATACCTCCTCTGCTTGTCCCTGAAAAGTAGTGTGGTATGTCAAATTTATTTTCTCCGACAAGAAGCCAAAAAGGTTAAAAGACTATCGTCGAAAGTTGAAAGACCCCCAAATAAACTGGACTGTCAGTGTTCTCACAAAACCCTTTCTCTCTCATAGCTCTTTATACCCCTTTGTGTTGCTCCATTGTGTGCCGTTAATTCAACTACCTACCTACTAAAAGACAATTTTTTGACAAAGAGGAAATGGCATGGCCCATGTACCTCCTCTGCTTGTCCCTGAAAAGTAGTGTGGTATGTCAAATTTATTTTCTCCGACAAGAAGCCAAAAAGGTTAAAAGACTATCGTCGAAAGTTGAAAGACCCCCAAATAAACTGGACTGTCAGTGTTCTCACAAAACCCTTTCTCTCTCATAGCTCTTTATACCCCTTTGTGTTGCTCCATTGTGTGCCGTTAATTCAACTACCTACCTACTAAAAGACAATTTTTTGACAAAGAGGAAATGGCATGGCCCATGTACCTCCTCTGCTTGTCCCTGAAAAGTAGTGTGGTGTGTCAAATTTATTTTCTCCGACAAGAAGCCAAAAAGGTTAAAAGACTATCGTCGAAAGTTGAAAGACCCCCAAATAAACTGGACTGTCAGTGTTCTCACAAACCCCTTTCTCTCTCATAGCTCTTTATACCCCTTTGTGTTGCTCCATTGTGTGCCGTTAATTCAACTACCTACCTACTAAAAGACAATTTTTTGACAAAGAGGAAATGGCATGGCCCATGTACCTCCTCTGCTTGTCCCTGAAAAGTAGTGTGGTATGTCAAATTTATTTTCTCCGACAAGAAGCCAAAAAGGTTAAAAGACTATCGTCGAAAGTTGAAAGACCCCCAAATAAACTGGACTGTCAGTGTTCTCACAAAACCCTTTCTCTCTCATAGCTCTTTATACCCCTTTGTGTTGCTCCATTGTGTGCCGTTAATTCAACTACCTACCTACTAAAAGACAATTTTTTGACAAAGAGGAAATGGCATGGCCCATGTACCTCCTCTGCTTGTCCCTGAAAAGTAGTGTGGTATGTCAAATTTATTTTCTCCGACAAGAAGTCAAAAAGGTTAAAAGACTATCGTCGAAAGTTGAAAGACCCCCAAATAAACTGGACTGTCAGTGTTCTCACAAACCCCTTTCTCTCTCATAGCTCTTTCCCCTTCCCACTATTAAGTACCATCAATTTCCATACACAATTCCAGCACCTGAGAATCTACAACCACCTGCGATTCCATTGCGAATGTTCCCTTTCGGATCTCGCCAAAAATGGGCAACCCTTATGGGCAACACGCGCTTCTCTATTTGACCACCGCGGCTCGGAGCCCGTGAGCCCCAAACTCCGCTGTTTTTCTTCTTCCTGTTATCATATCCGAGAGAAAGTTTTTTTTATTTGTATTTTGTGGGACTTTTCCGGTGGTTCTCCTTTTTTTGCTCCTCCTGATATCCCAGGGTGGATAATATAGCGGCAGATTTGGGAGAAAATTGCGGTCGAGCTCGATTGCGGGTGTGGTCGGTTTTTTTTTCGTTCTTCGTGGTGTTGCCTTTCTGTCTATTGCCGTTTTGCGACCAGTTCACAGTTCCATTGCAAGAAATTGTGTTACTAACGGTGTCCTAAGAGACATTGATCGTGTCAGTCTAGTGTGAAATAAAACAACTAGGATAGACCCACCTCAACAAGGAAACTACACCCCTGCTTGCCAACCCCGAAGATTTCTAAGCAATCATAATTGGTTCGCTTCGCTTGCTGATTATACCCACTAGTATTAAAACATTTGACACATTTTTGTTAAATAAAAAATTCAATTTAGGGAATATCAGTTAAAAGGCGTTGAAAGAAACTATCTTCTACACGTTTGTGTTTTCAAGATATATCCAGAAAACAGTATGGTCAGATCCCCGGAAAAACATGTGGTGGTAAAAATCCTTTTTTACAACATTGTATTTATGGTTTTATTGAAAGGTAACCTTTCCAGTTTTCCGATCAAATAAATCAAAGTTATTAAAACACAAGCAGTACTCGGCGTTACTCGAGTCGAGTTGGTTGACCGAAAAGGTGACCAGAACAATCACTTTTCTTTTTCATAGAAAAGTGTAATGATCATTTAATTTCCGGAAGAGAAAAAAATTTACCACCTCTTCGACATTTTAATAATTTCTATAATATACTTTGGATGCAAATCAATACTATATGCATTCATGTAATCCATTTCTCATTCATTGCATCCTTGTTGCAAGACAAAACTAAAGAAGGTGATTCTAAGGTGTCTACTTCAAAAGTCAATTTTGAATTGTGGAGTGTTTATGAATGCCCTTCTTAAATTCGTTTCCTGTTAAATTGCTCTAGCTGAAATCGTAAAAAATGACGAAACTACGTTGAATAGTTGCACTCAGTTTTCCTATCAGTATTTTTTTTTTTTGACGTGGCCTTCTTGCAGGAGCGATATTTTCGGATTTCCTCATCGTTAAGGTAAGAATCACAAATTAATTTGATACAATATTCATGAGTATATTTTTAAAGAGAATACATTTTTTCTTGAAAATTCCATTTAGTGGCATGTGTGTGTGCGTTTAAAAATTATTTAAAGATCTCAGTTTCTTCATTTACATGTGTGGTTTTGGAACGATTTATTTTGTGCTTTCCATTTCATCTCTATTTCATCTTCTTATCATAAGAGAGCTTAGGCTTTAAAATCAGTAGGGAAAATATACTAATTTCGATAGACTAAGTCAAATTACTGTGTATATCAAAATGAAATTTTCAGCATACACTATCAAGTAATCGACACACACACACAATGAAATTTTTACTGACAAAGAAGAGAGAAATACATCCAGGAAGGAATGCCCCTGACAGGAATCGAACCTGCACCAAGTACAACTCGAAGGTTGCTAGCGTGAACCACAATGGAACCGCAAAACTTAAGGAACAGTACGGTTTCGGGCAGCAAGTTTGGAGTGAAGTGACCTGGGTGTGTGAAAATTATACAAAAGGTACCTATAGTACCGATGAGTAAAAACAAAACGATAGCAAGAACAGAAGCGAACAGTAAACAATTCTTTGGTGACACTGCACTGGTGCCATGAGACAGAAGGATAACTGTGAAAAATTAAATGATGAGAGGTGACAGTTCTTAGTAGGATGTATGATCACCTCGAATACAGATGCATGCTTTGCATCACGTTTGCCTACTGAGAATGAAATTGGAGATGAGTTCCTGCGATAATAGAACTCATTCCTGTCAGAACTTCCGACAGGGGGATTCTCTAATTTGAATATTCACCAGCTTTGTACTGAATATCCTCGGTTATGCAAATCTACACAGACTGTTTCATTTAATTTTGAAGTTGTAACCTGTAAAAACAGTGTTACTTAAGCGACGATAGTTCAACTACCTACCTACTTATCCTAATTCTCTGAGAATCACGAGATTTCTCAGTAATATTGCTTTAAAAAAAATTGATAAGTTTAAAGAGTTGATCGGTGATCTTTGTAGTATTATATCGTTCTTCGTTTATTTATAAATGTCTAAATTTTTCTAACCAGTTCGTCTTCGTGTGTGCAACTGAAAAGCTTACCTACAACTATTTAATGCAGTTTTACTGATACACCCGAAAAGTGACCGGAGTCTTTATCTGGAGGTGAATTAAGGGCCGACTCAAGACCACGCCAATCCGCGACAGAAGTCATGTAGGGAAGTGTGCAGTTTGCAGTACGGATAAATGTGTTTGAACCCCTGACGGTTAATGTTTGTTTTATTGTTTGCATCGCAGTTCAGTCCTAAAGGAAGGCATCTCTCCCTCTCAGTTCACGGTGGGTGCGATGTGGTAGCACCTCCCATGCTGCTTCGGATTAACCCTCTTGGCAATTGTCTCTATAAGGTACGTCTCGTCATTAGTCAACAAATGCTTGAAGAGGTATACGTCCATATGCTGGTATTGGAAGAAAAACGACTTCAGTTCGGAGTGACCGTTTGCTATTTTCTTATTGATGACAACTACTGTTGAATATTAAACATACACAACTACAGGATAATATAACATACTACCATGTGAGTACAGTTTTTTGTTCGCAGTTTCATATCGACTTTCAAATATTTGTTTTATTTTGAAGTACAAACTTTGCATCACTGCTTTATGATGTGTACGAAACAAGATTGAGACTCTCGACAATTTTTAGGAATAATCCACTATTTTCATATTCGATGCCGTGATGTGGGTTTGGAAAGTGGGGTGCCAGCTCAGGTGATGTTCTAGTCATCTGACCGTGGTTCAAAATTACGAGGTATTGCCCTCTGATCTTTCCCTTCGGGATTGATCCCGGACGGTCGCCAATAGTCCGTTGTGTTGTGATGTAAATACACTGCTACCATATCCGATACATACCCTTAGTTTAATAGGTTGTGGTTCGAATCGCGGTCTAAGCAGGGAATTTCGTAGCCGTTCGGAATCCCTTTTATGTCCTTGGTCCCGGTTTAATTAATCCTCGTGTTGCGAAAACAAATGACAGTTGAACAACAAACTAAACCTATGCATATTAAAAAGTGGTAACCTTTGATCTCATACTTCTGATACCAACCGCGGCTTTCGTGGCTAAGTGGGTATATCCACTGAGCTAGCAACCTGAGAGTCTTAGGCGACGTAGGTTCGATTCCTGTCAGGCTCGATTCCTCCCTGGATTCATTTCTCTCTTTAATGTAAGTAAAACTTTCTTTGTGTGTTCATTACTTGATGGTTTTTTATTGAACAAAAGCAAACTCCCCGTGCACCACAGAAGTACAACACGGGGCTTACAGAAGTAAGTTTATTTAACAAAGAAACAGTGGAAAACAATTTAACTAAAACTACGAGATTTTATGAACTTGACAAATGAGTAGAAAAGCAGATTAGATTTAACAAAAACGTTGAGTTTCATTGTTCACGTTTTACCTAATTTTCTCAAATCATTTTGAAGGCACATTCTTGAATTTTCAAATGCAGGACAACTAAAAAGCGAATGCTCCACATCTTGTGGCTGTTTTTTAGAACACTCGCACATATCATTAGTCCGAAGATGAAACCTATATGGATATTTAGCAAAATTTGCATAGTCATATAAAAATTGTGTAAGTTTGAAGTTTGTGAAGAAATATATTTCTGAATTTTTTCCTACTATTCAATCTATGCTGAATAGTAGGAAATTTTTTTTGGTGGGCCAGCTTTCTCAGACGAGACATACTCTTCGTTCCACTTAGCAACAAGCTTGTCATAACATGAGGATTTCAAGTAACACTTAGGAATGTTAACATTTACATCAATTGCTAAATTCAAAGCGTCTTTGGCTAAAAAATCCTCTCTTTCATTCCCGCAAATTCCAGTGTCCTTACTTGATGTTTGTCTTGTGTTTGGTGCAACATGGCCAAATATGGCTCTTGCACCATAAAACCCAGCCGGTAACAAATGTTCCTCATTTAGGTCTGAAATGAGAAAGTAACGATTTTCAGTGTTAAAATAATGTTCTTGTATCAGAATAGCAATCGTTTCTAGAAGATTGTTTGTGAATGAAAATATTTGTAAAAAATACTGTTATTTTTCAAACATTTTGGAAAAACAACTCGATTCAAAACTCCTTTTTTCTTGTAATGTATTCTTACTACCTACTTTTTAATTTCCTCTCTTGTAACAAATATAGTTTTAGTTACATTTTTAAATATATTATATCTATACCTTTTACTTCTTAATTTTTATTAGTTATTGCTTGTTCTTTTTACATTAGTTAAGCCTTAATATCAAACAATTCCCTCTTTATTCAAAATCACGTGTTCAGTTTGAATTTTTCCGAGGACGCTGTTAGCTTTGTCTCTGAGTGCGAGAAGTAACAAATGTCTCATCAAACTCTTTTCTTTTGTTATCAAACAAAAAAAAATTCTTATGCAGAAGGAATTCTATAGTTTTCTGTATACTATACCTCCCGATAGTATTTGACTAACCAGAAACGGTTGGTTAATTTAGGTTTTATGGCGCAAGGTGCAAAACATGGACAAGCTGCGCCTACGAGAAACGGATTTAAGAATCGAATATCAAACTGACCTTTAAGACGGAAGTGTTTGAGTCCCGTTCGATTTCTTTTCTTGGAAACAGAAAATAATCGTCTCATATTGCGCATAATATATTTTTTAAACTTCTAAGGTCAATATTTGAAATAAGATATTGTTATTTAAAAATATCGATATGGGTGTTTCTCTCTCTCTCTCTTAAACAACAACATGATAATAAAAGATATTACTTAATATTTACCAGTCTTAAAACTGTAAACAATAAACAAGTTGTTTACAAGATTTCTATGTCCGCAAATATATTTTTCAACTTGTTAAGATATATAACATCTACCAAAGTTGCAACGGATATTTTTTTAATTAAAAACTTGCTTAACTCGAACGATTCTAGTCTACCGAAGTTAGATATAAGTACCAGTAAGTAATGAAAGGTTGCGTGAACCAATCAGAAACTCGTCACTTATCTTATCATAGAGAACGTGTTCAAACCATGAGCAACGACATCCTAGATCTTTGTTCTTGCTTCTTTAAATCATTTGTACAATTTTTCTCGCGTGAAAGACGCAAACTATCCAGTCCACAGACCTGTACAATTCCTTAATTTTTCCAAATGTTCTACCGATTTCAAATTTTTCGAGACATTCCATTTGATTCAATGGAAAAGATAAATAGAAAAAGGTCGAATTTCTCAGAAAAAGGAGCGAAAATTGCTGTCGCTATCAAACCGAATATCTGCAATGTGCATTTCGGACTCACTTCAATCAACTTTCCTCTGCTCCGCCCATCATCCACTTCCCCAATGGAGACACCCGAAAGGCGGTGCAAAGGGCTGTGACGTCACGAACCTTATCAGTAGGCGTGTCTCTAGGGAATACAAGTTTTCCCGTCTTAGCTGCTTTAGTTATAGGATTGATATTTACTCACGGCTGCTGATGGAAAAGTTTTAGTTTGAACTGCTCATGCTATGTATACGCTCTTGGTTGACACGAAAAGCAAGGACTGTGTACCAACCAACATAAGATGATAACAGATATTTGGACTGTGACTTTTTGACGTTATGAACACTGTTTCTTGTTTTATTATTATTTTTATCTAGATCTGATTCTCTATGTGGATATAGGAAAGGAACTCCGTTAAATATTAACAGTAAGTTATCATTTATCTTCATTAACGTCAATAAGGTTCTGTTTTGTATCGAAACATACCAAAGTGACTTGTTTATTTTTGCTGATGATGCTGTGAATGAACTATTGAGGACTGAAAAGGATTGTTTCAATAAATAATAAACAATCACTGTGAACCGCGGAGTAAGCTGATTTGAATATTTACTTCGACATCTTTAGATATTTTCAGCGATTCAAATTCATGAGAGATAGTACTCAATTTTAATATATTTTAAATTCAGTATCACGATGTTATGCATCAAGGATTTAATTTATTTTTGTCTCAATGGGGCAACTCATTGCTGAGCTGAAGAAGGAATTGCTTTCGCTATAGACGCCTAGGACTTATTTGTGAGCTTAATGTTAACGCACAAAAATTTCCCGGATTGCATCAGCAACTTGTCATCCGGCAACTATATGAACTCCACTCAAATGCCAGTGCCCATGAACTATCCAAATTCGACTTTTGGAACTGGGTTTCTGTCACCCCAAAACATGGGTGCAGTGGCCCCCTCGTGCATGTCGCAGCCTATGCCACCCATGGGCAGCATAACACCACTCAACCACTCGAGCATAGGCTGCTCGGACATACAGACCTTCATGACCGGGGACTATTCTTCCATGGCCAGTCAAATGGACTCGAATCTAATCATGGCACATAAAGCTAAGTCGGAGAAGTACCGGCGTTCCTTCAACCAAGCAAAGCCACCTTATTCGTACATATCTCTGATCACGATGGCCATCAACAATAGCTCCAGCAAAATGATGACCCTCAGCGAGATCTACCAGTTCATCCTGGACACTTTCCCTTACTACAGGCAAAACCAGCAGCGGTGGCAGAACTCCATCCGGCACAGCCTCAGCTTCAACGACTGCTTCGTGAAGGTGGCCCGGTCGCCGGAAAAGCCGGGCAAAGGAAGCTTCTGGACTCTGCACCCGGACTCCGTGAACATGTTCGAGAATGGCTGCTTCCTGAGGCGGCAAAAGCGCTTCAAGTGCAACAAGAAAGAGGCCATCAGACAGTCCCAGAAGACGACGAAGGGGTCGAGTGATTCTCCACACCGATCTGAGGCCATTCTTAAGCCGGACCACACGAAGCACCACGTTTCCACTAAGTTCCAGGACGACATTCCGACTCTAATCCCTCCCACCAACCCTTTACCTATCCAGCAACAGATGAACGATACTTTCCAACAGTTGTGCCAGATCTCCGCCACCGCCAACCTGACAGACAACCACAAGAATCGACTGGATTGCTGCAAACAGGAGTTTAACTATGGTTCTTTAAAGTATCCTGAATCGTGTGCCATGCTTCAGGATTCTCATTTGGAGAATGGTCAGCATCAGGAGATTCTGAGGTCGTTCGGCGAATACCTGTCTCTTCCGTTGAAGACCGAATCAGGAAACCACACTTTTTCCGCCACGAATCATCCTTTTTCCATCAACAACATCATTTCTCATAGTGACCCGAGGATGGATTCCCGACTGTATGACATGGCAGCTCCACCGTATGGCAATTACACTCCCAGCTTTCCCTCTAGTGAAAGTGTACCATACTACCATCAACCACCTTTCTATCCTGTGCAACAGCCGGTGACATCAGCCATGTGATTCAACGACAATGTGATTCTCGACTGTACAACACGATAGCTTCACCGTATGTCAACTGTTCTTCCAAATTTCCCTCTAGTGAAAGCAAGTCATATTTCCTTCCAGCCCCTTTCTATTCTGTGCCAGTGAGCTCAACTGTAATGTGACTCGCGTCTTTAAGACATGGCAGCTGCGCGGTTGACTGTATGACCACTACACTTCCATCTTCCCATCAAGTGAAAGCATGCCCTTTTTGTGGTGCCACAACAGATATCTGAGATTCAAAGTGGAGAATGAACTCGACTGTGCGTCAAGGCTGCACCAACGCATGGCAAGTAAGCTTCCGCCTTCACATCAAGTGAACGTTGTATTTCCATCCACACCCTTTCTATTTCTGTGCCACAGCTATCGACATCTGTGATGTGAAATGAAATTTAGAATGAAACTCTTAGAGTGTAAAAAATTATTTCGATCAGTTATCCGATACTGATCTGTCGAAGGATTATTTAGAAACCAGGGTTCAGACAGATGAGGTGAGTTGGGGAAAAACTTACAAGAAACAATCTGACATGCTGAACTTGTATATAAATTGTAGCAATAATGTTATAAAAATATAGAGTGAGTATATATTGTTCTGTACATTTGTAAATATATTTGTCGATTCCAGATGCATTTTTATCTTGTTTTTAAAAATATCATCTCTGGCCATTACTTTCTTTTAATGTTTTTATATAAATGCAAACTGAAAATATTTGTTGACATGTCAAACATAGCATCTATATCGAGTTAAGCCAAAACATTTGTATTGATATCATGTAAAAAACTTCTTAATCTGATGTTATAAATAAGTTCTCAGATAAAATAATTATAAAATCGAATTTTGAATTAAAGTATTTTTTACATGATTAAATATCAGAAGTGTTACTGGATTTCATTCAATATTTCTCTTTTGTTTAATATGTTGTTTATAGTAAGGTGTTTAATATCTAGTTGAATGAATGTCTTTTGGAGATTTGCTATTTTTATTTTTCATTATCTACATATTTTAATTTAAATGTGGCACCTATAGTATTGAATCAGCCAATACAAGGAGCAAATGAGTCTTTAAATTGGGTTTTATTGGTACTGTTTACAACCTATAAGTTGATCCTTTGAAAAACAGTGATTTTAAGGAATCATGTCTGTTTCCCAAAGTAGTAGCTAA
Organism: Meta bourneti; assembly: GCA_933210815.1. NCBI lineage: Eukaryota > Metazoa > Arthropoda > Arachnida > Araneae > Tetragnathidae > Meta > Meta bourneti. The sequence continues at coordinate 36,908,280 of OW119928.1, read as the reverse complement.
ACATTTATATAAAAATACTGCTTAATCGTATAGATAATAGCTTGTTTGTAAACTACGCGTGTTCCAAAAGAATTTTTTTATCAGTTATTTTACTTTGAATACTTTTACACATCACATATTCATCAATCAGTTTTTAATCTTTTCACCAATCAGTTTTCTGGTTTCAATTTCAGGCTATTAACAGAAGCAACTTTATGGAATGCTAATCACAGATCTGAGCTAGAATTTTACTGTAAAAATTAAATATTTCGTTGATTGAAAGGCCACGTGAAACACTTAAACATTAGTTTATCTGCATTATTAGAATAAGCATGAGACACCTTCTACATCCAACAAATATGCTTCTAACATTTCAATTTTGGTATATAAGCAGCTTTTGTGTCTGAAAGATGCTTCTTAACTATTTTTAACAAATGTACTTGCGTATACTTTTAATTTTCTGTAGTTTCCTTAATGTGTATTGAAAACATGAATGTTTTTCTTCACTACTATGTCAGTCAAACTTTTAAATCCTTGCATTTAAAAAAATACCCAAGAAAATTGTCAGTACTTAAATTTAAAAGTTTTAGGAATTTAATGAAAGATGCAAATAAATATTTCCGAGCCTGGAAAATTCGGTTATAATTTTAAACTAATTTTGAACCCTGAAATATTTTTATTCCATTTTGATTTTAAAAAATATAACACTCAAATATCTGCCTGAACCTTTATCAACCTATATCAAAATATTTTAATGTGGTGTGTTCACATGTGTAAAGCAGATTTTCAACCGGTGTGCCGCAATAATGACTAGTGTGCCTGACAGATGGTGTAAGATTTATTTCATTTAACAGTTTAGTTTTAATCACAAGTAATACTCCGAGGTTGTTTTTTTGCCGGAACGGCAAAAATTTGTTTCCTTTTTTGGTGATCCGCAGGTAGGTAGTTCATGCTTGATGGTGCAAAGAGTGGAACATATGTAATGCTCAAAAACAAAGTTCAAAATTACACTACAGTAGACTCTGACGCTGTAGATAAGCAAAATTGAATTCAAATTATTTAAGATACTTAATGTAATTAAGGAAAGATAAGACTAATTTCTGGAGTTCAGCAGATTAGTTCAATCACGTTAAACCTAGAGGAGGTGGAAGTCGTTATAAAGAGATCACTCAGGAAATGTCTGCATGCAGTAAATCAGATTCGTCTATTCCTCACTTGGGCAAACATTGAACTTTCAAATTAGTAATTAGGAATTTCGTTATGTGGGGCCTGAACCCCGTGGTCAGATATTAGAACCCCTCTTGTTCCTTTTGCAGTCTAATAGCCCGTTATGTTGCTCCCCAGTGCGACGTTAATTAACTACCTATACTTACCCTTTTGAATTCTAAATGTTCCTACAATGGACTACTCAGAATAGCTATTCTGAATAGATCTTACGATAGGTATTCTGAATAGATCCTACGATAGCTATTCAGAATAAAATCTAGTCAATCTAATTTCTATTCTATAAATTCATTTAAGCACAAAATGTTATATTAATTGAGTTAGACCAATGAATTGTATATTTTTATGAATATGTTGCTGTAAATAGAAGAGACTTCAGAAATCAGAGTGGTTTTAAACATTGAAAAAAATCCTTTGGAAGTTATCGTATTACATATTAATGTGGTGTATTATTTCTGTACCTTGGTAGAAAAAGGGCCAAATTCCAAATTCGCTGATTTTGAGTTACATCCACAAATCACTTCAAGGTAGTGAAAGTTATAATAGAAAAAGTACCGCAGTCATGCATTATGAAATACTCAAAACATTAGAAAGTATTTTTTTGTATGCTGTATTAAAAAATACAAATTACTAAATTAAGGTGTTATCAAATATTTGCAAAATGGATATTGATCTTTTTTCTACAAAGGTACTGATTTAAATTTTGGATTACGTATTACATTCCTTACTTTCCCCCACTAGACGTTATTTCAACCATTTTAATAACTCAATTATTATTCTGTTTGACTACGCTATATGATATTAGCTAGAATTGTAAAGTAGAGGAAAAGCTTCAGACTTTCTGTTAATTTATTTTTGGTCGAATCGCATCTTATCAGGGTGGATGTGGCTTGAGGGGTCGTTGCCGATGATAAGATGCAATCAGCTGTTTTTATCATGTTTGGGGAGATTAAGGGATTTCTCTTATCTCGTTGAGACTTTGGTCGGGCCTGCAAACGATTTGTAGACGGGGTCAGATTGTTTCCCTCTGGACTTAAGGATTCTGGCGATGAACAAAACGAGGCGAATGTTTCAAATTTGGTTTATCTCCCGATGATATGATTACTTAAAATTAAAAAATAACTTCCTGATTTTGAAAAGATAGAGAATGAATAGACGAAACACATTTATTGTGAATTCCTCATTTTGAACGATTTATTACAGTGGTACAAATTACTTTGACAATTTGAATTGTATGTATTATTAATCGCCCTAGTTAATAAAATCCTCGCTTGGAAAGGGATGTACTTTATAGATTCGTGCTGCTGAATCCGAATCTGAAAAAGAAGTCAATTTGTTCCAGCACAATCCACAGTTCTGAGAAATCCAAACACTATTTTACCCAGATTAAAAACGGATATCATCAAATATTTATTTTTTCGATATTAGTGGCTCACCCAAGGGACTGACTGGTGTACTTCAGTCACACTCAATGCAATCGAAAAATCAAATTTTCATCGACTTAATACCATCATCAATTGAAGTTTGGTAGATTTATTAAAAAATTATGCACCAATCTCTAATGGAATGGTTGTATTCGTGGGTAAAGTCAACTTAGTCTGCACTACATTAGTATCAGTGCGGTTTCCTTTCGTTTTCTTTATATGTTTGAGACTGCAGATGAAGAAAGCAAAATTCATCCCAGTTCTATTGGGGTAAAATTCCACCCTTTTCTGTAACTTATAGAAATGGACAGCGGAACAGGTTTGACCGATTGGCGGTATGCTGCCTAGAGTAAGGGGATGTGGAACAGGAAATAACAGGTGTCCAACTATATGTAACTCAGTCTCAAATAAATATGGATGGGGTATGTTAAGAATCGAAGATTAAGACGAATGTCGCAACGTTATCCATCATAAAATTTGTGCATGAATTTCACACGAAAAACCATAGTCGTATCTGATTTTTCCCAATTCATCCATCTTCTTGCCCTAAAAGGGGAAGGACACAAGAATCAAGGGATAGACTGAAGTTTGAGGGTAACAAAAATTTACCCTTCTCCCGCCCCAAAAAAATCAGTATGTCAGTACCATGATTGATTTTTCCTCAGCCCCTCCTAAAGAAATCTTCGAGGTGCGCGCCTGATTGATATTAAAAAGTTAATGCGATCAATAAGGATACATAATCTATGTGAATTTTTTTACTCGAGAATATTTCATAATAAGCAGTCTCGTATCACAAATGTGTCAGAATCAGATGAGTCGCATAGAACTAAGTAAATTAACAAAAATGTATTTAAAAGAAAACAATAACACCATCAAAAACTCCCGTGCCTAGCGTTGAGACACTGCACCAGTTTAAGTAAGTGTGGTTGGGATGAATAGAGCATGCCACCGAGGTGGCATGTCTATCGGAAATGTTAGAGAATTCATCATTCATTCATACATTATTGCATATGTACATTGTTACATCTGTACAGTAATTACATCTACACTGACGTGCCAAAAGTCATGGGATAGCAGTAGGCAACTTTACAAGGGGCGTTCACATTGGGTTTAAAGGGTATAAAGAGTCAGATGGTTATATCAGTACTATCTGTTGGACTCATGAATGTAAAACGTTTAATAAGTGATAATGGCTACCCGACGAGAATTAACCGAGTTTGAACGTGGAATGATAGTTCGAGCTCGACTCATGGGGCATAGTATTTCGGAAGTTGTTGAGACTTTTAAGATTCCTCGTTACACAGTGCCAAGGGTGTATCGAGAGTACCTCATGGAAGGCATTACCTTCCACAAGCGACAGAGCAGTGGCCAGCCACGTTTGCTGCATGATCGAGAATAGCGACGTCTGAGCAGAAGCTTGCGCGCTGACAGACGAGCGACACTGCGTGAACTGACTACAACATTCAATGAGGGACGCAATAGAGACGTGTCTGTGAGGTCCGTGCAGCGAAATTTGGCGTTGATGAGATATGTCAGCAAAAGACCGACTCGAGTGCTTTTACTCACAGCACATCATCGGCTTCAGCACCGCACCTGGGCTCACGAACGCATACATTGGACCCTAGATGACTGGAAGAAAGTAGCGTGGTCCGATGAGTCACGTTTCCAGTTGGTACGAGCTGATGACCAAGTTCGGGTGTGGCGCAAACCCCATGAGCCTATGGATCCAACTTGTCAACAAGGCATTGTGTAAGCTGGTGGGGTTCCATAATGGTGTGGAGAGTGTTTACCTAGAATGAATTGGGTCCTCTCAATCCGATTTCTTGTCAATGATCGGTTCAAATTGAACCAGTCATTGACAGGAAATCGCTATGATGATATCTTCAGCTGCTTGGTGATCATTTGCAGCCCTTTATAGACGTCACTTACCCATAATTGTATCCGGGGTGTTCCAAGATGCAAGTGCTCCGTGTCACCGGACTCATTTTTGTTTGCGATTGGTTTGGGGAACATTCTGAACAGTTCCAGCACATGATTTGGCCACCTAGATCGCCAGACAGGGACCTCGTGAAGCATATCTGGGATGTGATCGAGAGCCATTCGTACACAAGATCCAGCACCTCACAAACACGCAATTATGGGGCTATCGAGACATCATGGCTGAACATCTCTCCTGGTGACTTTCGCCAACTAGTTGAGTTCATGCCACGTCGAGTTGCTGCATTCCGCCAAGCTAAAGGAGGCCTCACACTTATACTATAGAGGTATCCCATGATTTCTGGCCCTTCAGCCCCAACATACCATCTTACTAGATCACTATAAATTGCAAAAAAGGTTAATCTCTTGGAAAAATCAAGTCCTGATGAGTCTGAATCTCACCATGCCAATAATTTTGACCCTTGAGCCCTTGCTACAAGCTATGTTCCTGAGCCATGGGATTTTAAGGTGGTCGGTAGGTGTCTTCATATGCCATGATGCTGTGAGGGGCAGATTAATGTATTGCAGGTGTGCTGATTTCACCACAGGAGCAATATTCCGAATTAATTTTTTAAACCTCGTTAGGTAAGATGTAAAAGGGCCATGTCCTGTGAAGAAGAATGTCTCTTCCCTGGTGCAACTTGAAAGCAAACACACAAAATAGTGGGAAAAACCAATGAGAAAACAAAGAGCGATGAAAGTAAGAGAAAACTAAAAAGGAAAAATACATAAAAATCGTTAGCATCAAAATAAAGTTATTGGCAAGTTATGCAGTCACTGTGTAGTCATTAGTGAGTAAATTTGATGAATGCTAAGATTTTGAGTTGACAAAAATGCATTTCACAGGCCAGCTTCTTGTGCTTTCGGTAAAGATCTATACTAGCATCGTCAACGAACGAACACTTATGAATTATTTGTTATACAGAACATTTTGCTGTCAATTGTAGTTTTTATACCTGTAGCTTCCATTTCAACATCGTCAAAAAGCACAATGTAACAGAAAATTTCGAAAAGTAAATAGCCTTTTAAAAAACAAAAGTTGGAAAAGCTTTTGTTTTTGGCTGTCTAGTTATTGTACGTTGGCATTGTATTATTTGGTAATTCGGCAATGTACCCTGGAAAAGAAATTTAAGATAAAAACTTTTAACACTCCCAAAATTTTCACAATAAAATTACTTCAGCAGCTACAAACATATCACAAACTGAAAACTTTCAAATACTGTAGGCCTTCACCTCAGCGGGGGCCGCTGCAGCCCGGTTGGAAGAGTAAACAGATTAGCAAACGGAGGGTTGCGAATTCGAATCCAACCAAAGACCGTCGTGTACAAAGGAGGCGGGTTGACGTTAAATCCGTCGTGACCTCAAATGTCCTTACGTTGGCGTGGTGTGGAAGTTTGGAGAGTGGGGTGACATCTCAGGAGTTGCCTCGTCATCTGTCCGTGTTTCAAAATTACGTGGTGTTGTCCTCGGTTCTTTCCCTTGGGGGATTGATCCCAGACACTCACCAATAGCCCGTTGTGTTGCTCCAGTGTGACGTTAATTAAGATACCAACCCTCACATCAGCACTCAGTGTCCTAGTATCAGTGCTAAGTTAGATGATAATATCGTCCTGAAATACAAATATATAGTCCAAGTACTCAATGTTTAATTTGCATAAATACACACATTTTTCTTTGCACACTATTAGTACAGCATAACTATTATGAACGCAATAAAAAAAACGAAAACTTAAAACAACCTGCATAATGCAGTAGAAAAACTTCAATATTTTCCGAATTTGGTACCATGGTACCTGACGACCCCTTCCCCACCTTGGTAGGTTTGTGAGGTGAAAGAAGAAAATAAAAGAAAGGTGATAAAAGAAAATTTCAATGCGTCTTTTTTTTAATGAATTGGCAGTTTTTGTTGGGCATCAACTTGTGTTTTTGACGACTATTAATCGGCTGATTGACCCGAAAAAATTATAAAATTTGGTCTTCCCCGCGCTGTTTCTTCCGCGAATAAAAGGTCCTTGAGGAAAAGCAAGTTGCTTTCCGCACCTTGAAATACAATAGTAAAGACGGAACCACTTCTCCTCTACGGACATGAATCAACTTGATCAAACAGGAAATGTATTAAAAGCACCTCAAAAGCATTTTCATTACTCAACAGATATTGTCTGTCTCATCCATTGTGTCGGTTCACTGGGCGTTTACTATATTGTTCGCTTTTCTGCTCATTAAAGAAAATAATGTTATGTAACATTCACACAATGTTGTAGGATACATAGGTTTTGCCAAAAATAAAAATGTAGTTTCACGAGGAAATGTGAAATATTTTATGAAAACAAATTGATGTTACTTAGTAAAGAAAACAGGACCCCCGTGACTCGAACTTATTACCTCTAGAAACAGCAATTCACCCTTCTAGTAATTACTCCATAAGTTGTTTAAGTACTTCCTCTATTAGTTCAAGTACTTTCTCTACTAGTTAAGTAATCATTTGCTCTACTCGTTTAAATAATCTACCAGCTCATGCAACTACTCTACTAGTATTTTCAAGAACCTCTGCTGCAGAATTATGTTCATTAGCATGCCCCAATTATGGGAAGACAATATACAAGGTGTTTCGAAAGTATCTGGTCAAATTGTGGTGGGTCAAGGATGGTGAGAAGCCCCAAATAAACATTTTTTGTCAAAGAATGTGTCCAGAAATACCCCATTTAGGCGTGGCGTAAGGCGTCATTCCCCGCTCGGATTTTCAACGGCCTGTATCGTTACACGAATTCGGAGATCGCAGGTATGCATCTGATGTAAGTGGCTACGAATGAAAATGGACGAGGTGCTCAGAGGTTGAGGCAGCACGATTACCGACCAGACAACAGACCCGGCATTTCCGGACACACATTGTTTGACTTTCTTCACGTTCTTTGTGTTAACTTGTGAACCATTCGCTGTTTTCTTAATGAATTATTTCCTTTCCTAATTATGACTACTTGCTATGCATGAGAAACGGTTACAAGGCATATCTATTCATTGTGGGTCTACTTTCACTTAAAAATTTTACAAACTTACCAAAACAGCACAATTCGCAAAAAAGCAGAACTTTTACACCTCAAGATTGACCAGTCCCTCAGAGGAGACTGTTTCAAAACAACCCCCATTGACCACCCACGTGGCCATTGTCGGGGAAGTTTCTGAAGTCGCCGGCAATACCTTCCTTAGAAAATGGCGAGTTAATTTTCAACGCGATGTCACCATGAATCTCAGAAATGGTGTTCAGTGTGCTGTCCTTAATCCTTTCTCTTCAAGCCATAATTTAGAATAAGCTCCGAGGAGAGAATCAGTAGGGGGTGTACAGAGAAAAAAGGAGCGCAAGTAGCTTGCTCGTGGTATCGAATGAATTGGAGCAAAAGACATCTTTAACCTTTGCCATCTGTATTCTGAAAACGGAGACACAAATTCATGTTAATCTGTTGGAAGAAAAGTTAAAGGTAAAACGAGTAAAGTGGCGTGATGATTCCACTTTAAAGATGACGTAAATGAGCATTATCCGTGTATATGATCCCTTATCCTGTAATATACACCGACTCAGACGTGTCAGCATTTGAGTCACGTGGTTATGAACGAGTCTATTCGTTAAATTAGGGTATAGGTTAGACGTTCCCACAAATGATGGGAACATCGTAGCTTAATGGGTTTTTCCACTGCTTTAGCAACCTGCGAGTTGTAGGCGGCGTATGTTCGATTCCTATAACATACACTGGGTGTATTTCTCTCTTCTGTAAAACTTTCTTTGCGTGTATGTCTATTTACGTGACGTTACTTGTCTTGTGTTTCGTGCAGCTTGGTCATACAGCCCTTGCGCCATAAAACCCAACCCCGATCAACTCACAATTGAGCGGATTCTGGATCCGAGTTTATTGATCAGTACCGGAAGTGATAGGAGGGATTATGATTTGTCGAAACAATCACCTATTGTAATCACAAGGAATTGATTTTGCGTATGGAAGCCTTTTCCCTTTTCGAGCTTACACCTTTTCTAGAAAAGGACTTCTTCAAGGTTTTTTGCCTTTTCACTAGGGCCGCAATACACGTAGCCCTTTACTGCATACTTTTATAGTTCTTTACATTATCACACTTTTTTAGTACTAAGTTCTCTACTGCCGTTTTATTCTGCTTAACAGAGGAACGAGGCAACTTAAAAACTGATATGGCATCCTGTAAAGAAATCGAGGAAGCCACAGTGACCAAATAACACTTCTAAATTAACTCAAATACTCTCCCTATATCTAGTCTATTGAAACGAACCCGTTGACAGCATTGAGCTATACAGGAGTTCCCCTTTGTCAAAGGTTGGTCAATTCAATGGTTGGCAGACGCAGTCCGAAAGGAGACTGACCTTCGGAGTTGTCTCATTCTCCCCTTCAGGTGGAATGTGCCTAATCTAACCAGTTTCAGATAAGGAAGGTATGTCTTCAGTTAGACGGTATATCATGATAATAGTTATTGCTGTCATTGCTAATTTACGTCAGCAATTATTGTAAACTGTTAATAATAACATTTTATTCTCAGCAACACCAACAACTAAATTAACTGTTATTAACTGCTAGAAATTGATATAACGGTCAATTTTAATAGTTTGTAATTGTTTTAATTAGCCATTAAATAATTTAAAAATATTTAGCAATTTCAACTTTTTCTTATCAAATATCCTTCTTAATTCAATTTTTAAAATTTAATTTGATTTAAATTGTTTCACTGTTATCCCAATAGCATTTATCAGCAAATGATAACAGTTGGTTTGTTATTTTGAAGCAGCACCAATATTTTAACTGCTATTGGAATAGCCCATCTCTACTTTACCAGTCTCCTGGATAAATGGGGCCTCGGTGGCTCGGTTGGAAGAGAAACGGATTAGCAACCGGAGGGTTGCGAGTTCGAATCCAAGCAAAGACCGTCGTGTACAAAGGGGGATGGTGTACGTTAAATTTGTCGTGGCCTCAAATATCCTCACGTTGGCGTGGTGTGGAAGTTTGGAGAGTGGAGTACCAGCTCAGGTGTTGCCTCGTCATCTGACCGTGGTTCAAAATTACGTGTCCTCGGATCTTTCCCTTCAGGTTTGATCCCGGACCGTTGCCAATAGCCCATTATGTTGCTCCAGTGTGACGTTAATTAAAATACCTACCTGGATAAACGTCGCCGTTAGTCGAATGAGCAATTGTACGAATACAGTGGAACGAGCGTCTACTGTAATCGTAGAAAAACCGATTGCTGGTCGAAGCGATTTGAACTTTTCGAGAATGTTCATCATGTGCTCGTGAGCTTTGTTCGAAAGACGTGCACATTGGTGAATTTAGTGACGTTGTTATATTGCACGTTACTAATGAATAAATGCTCAAGAATCAATTCTCTATCCCATATTGATAACACTAATTTGGCATCAACCGAATCCGATATGTTCGCGTAGTTGGTAAGTCCTGGAGACTATAATGATTAATGACATCTCCGTTCGATACTATGAGGAAGTTTTGAGACCATTAATTTGAGTTGACAGTAATTTTGCAATTATATTCATAGTTTTTTTCACTCGTTTTATGAAACGTAAGTACTTTTGGCATTGAATACTCTGATACTTTGATGGCTTTAATCCAAACAAAAATATTCGTTGTGGAACTTTCTTTGCATAAGATCGATTATTTTACAGAATTTTTTAGTGATGGATTAGTTTAGTAAATACTTTTATGCGAAACGAAGGGAACAAGAAATCATAGAGAGAATGGGGACTTGAGAACGTTTGATCGTGTGCTAAATCTTACTTAAAACTGAAATCTGAATTCGGTTTTCAATCCTTTATCCAAAAACAGATTATTGATTGAGTTTTATTTTTAACGCATAAGCTCCTGAGTACTACTAACCTGTTTTACTTATACAAATCTGCAATTTAAAACATTTTTTATTTCTCTGATTGTTGTGTGGTTTAAAGTTTAGTAGGAACTTCTATAAATACCAGATAATATTCCTATTCTCAGTTAGCATCAGGGTGAAGAAATTGGAAAATTTGAATGAACGGTTCAATTATTTTAGGATTTTCAAGGATCCAAGTTTGTTATATTTATATGGAAATAGTATTGCAATATATCTAGCAGAAGCTTTCTCATCTGAAGCACTCAAACTGTTTCACCACTTTTAATTTTGTATGTAAATGGGTTAAGAACTGTATACACGATGAAACATGTGACCTTTACGGCACATTTTTACATCCTGGTGTGAACATTGTTCTTTGATCATTCATTTGGGCAGAGAGTATGTACTGATGTCAAAACACCACCGATCTTCATTACCTCTTTTAACTTAAAGCTGAATAACTTATACTTTGATTTCCGATACCGATATCTTATTTCAGACTTAGCTCTTGACATACAATATAGAAATTTTGGTTTAAGATATAGCAGAAACTTTAGGGATGCGCATTGCATCTGCCCTAAAATTGCTGAATTATTTATATCTATTCATCTTCTCATCATATCTATCTTCAATGGCAATGTCATTACTCACATTTCATACATTATTTAAATCCATTTACAATGAATATATGCATCGATATACACATTTCAAATCTCCAAACGAAATGGAATTAATCAGAAATATAAAACATCATTTCTTGTACTTACAGATCAGACCCATTCTTACTTCCAATAAAGTACATACCTCAGTCATGCTACCCCAATTAACTTCTGAACGTCTACTTCAATTGCATCTCATTCACTTGTTCAAAGGCAGTTCGCGATAGTTTTTTTTTGAGCATTCATTTAGCAATATTATGCAGCTCTGTAGCTCAAATCAAGCATATTGTTGCCATTCGTCAATATACAAATACCATCGATTTCTGTGTCACGTACGATAGATAGGTAGGTAGGTATTTAATTAATGTTACACTGGAGCAACACAACGGGCTATTCACGTACGTTTAGGAAATATCTGTATAAATAACTAGCTGAATTACCCGGCGTTGCTCGGTTTGAAATGGTTAAATATTGCTTGAAAAGTGAATTAGAATAATCACTTTTCTTTCACAGAAAAATGCAATCATTTAAGTTGTACGGAAAATACTTTTTAACTTTTTCATAGCTTCTACAATATACTTCGGACGCAAATACATTTAATTCCTGAATATATTGCAATATGTAAAAGATTAAGACATAAATACAAACAGAAACGAAATTCCGGCGAAAAAATTTTACAAAGTTTTATAAAAAACAGTAAACATTAATTCTGGTTCTGCCAGATACCGAGTAGCAAAATTACGCTTTTATGATCAATGAGTTTTTCGTTTGTGCTTTTCGTAATAACGGTGATTGGGTAAGAAATAAATGTAATCGGTGTAGACAAATTAAACTGAATAGATAAAAAATTTTCAAAAAGCAGAAGGTCGATTTTACAGAATTTTTCAGAAAGAAAATCACTGCTTTCAACGGAGGATTCACATGTATCTATTCCGGACATTTTGAAATAAGTTACACGCCTTACCTAAAAAGCTTGTGAAACGGAATTCTACAAATCATTACGTATTCAATAAATTATTTAAGGAAAGTTGGTCGTAATATACACCAACTTTCCTTGAAAATCATCTTGAACACCTGAAAACCTTTCCTTGAATTTCCTTGCCAAAAATAAATATTTTAAAATATTCTTTCTTCATCAATAAAATATCTATAATTTATTTACATCATGGGAAGAACTAAAAAGTCAGTTCAAACATAAATATTGTAATTTAATTTGTTTTGGGAAAAAATTGTTTTTCGATCAACACTGGTAAAGCAACCATTTCTGCCTAAAGCAATCAATCTATGCTCAATGTTATTTCTATGGCGATTTCGAATAGTTTTTAGCCCCCCCCAGGGCCAATAGAACGGGGGTTAAGAGTTAGCCTATGCTGACCGCAGTGTTCTAAAGTATAAGTGTACCAAATTTGGTGTGGATTGGTCAAACGGTGTAGATTTGTATAGAAAATATACATATATACATACACACACACATCCTATTATATATATATATATATAGATAGATAATACTTTGCCTTTATTTTCAATACGTACATTTTATTTCTGGCTGAGGGCGGCATCAATCCCATCTGCCCCGGGTCCTAAAAGTCTAGCTTCGCTTCTGAATACAGTTGCTACACTCAGATGAATAAGGTTTTTCGTAAGGAAGGAGCAGAAAGGACTGATGATCTCGCAAACACTGTGTAAGGCTGTACAGATAACGACTTGTTTGTTAAGAAAGAATAGTTTTAAATTGAATATTATCGATGGTAACGATCGGTAAATAATCTTGGTAAATTCTCTTTGACAGGAGGGACTGATTCTGCCATCTCAGACCTCATATAAAGACAAGGATTAGGTTTTGTAGTACGGATTAGGTTTGTGGTATAGAAGACGCTTTAAAGCTACTTAAGAGCCGAGGAGCTAATCTTCTACGTTATTTAAACCGGTAGTTATCCTCAAAGGGATTAGCAGGATCACACGTGCTAACTTTACCAGTGAGCAGTCTTTCGTTCCGCATTTATGATGTGTGAAATCTTCCTTCTGGGAATGTTCCTCAAGAAAGAATGAACTTGGAAGAATAACATTCACATGAATTGAAATTCAGCGATAGAGATGCAGTTGTAAAAGAATGGGCATAACACATGGTCGTAAACGATTACTACCTTTTATGACTATGTGTTATGCCCATTCTTTTATATATTTCTTTTATATATTGCCCTTTCTTTTATATAACGTGTGATTTAATAGCTATTGTTTTAAGCAAGTTGGACATTGGTGAAATATTTGCTATTGCTTTTTCAGAGCATGTTTATTTTTCTGCTGATAATTCGCTTGATCAGAGCGGCTTTCTGGTGAAGTTTATGAAGTGCTTTCGCGAGTTCTGAAATACCCAAAATAAATGTATTTTACCATACAGCCCCAATACGAAAAATGTGTCCTAAAGTCAAAGACGGTGAAAATTAAAAGGCAAGGCAAGAAAGCTTCTAAATCTGCACCTTACGGCCCAGTTACTATGGTACTCGTAGCACCAAACTAACCTCAGCGTCAATCTACAGGGGGAGTGAATTGGTGCGGTTGTCTAGATGATTGTCTCTATTTTAGATGAGGAATCACGCGATTTGTTTTTTCGCACCTTTGTTAGCTGAAAACTAGCTGATAGTTTAATATTCACTATTTATCCGTTAGTGACAGTTTTTAGGTTTTTAGTTTATTTTCATTAAAAGATATTTTATTATAATCGAAAGAAAAACCATTTAATGACCATATAAAGCATATAAAGTGCTTTAAAAGAAAGAATCAATATAATAGAAAACTAATTTACTAAGTCTTTATTTTCAACGAAATAAATCTTTTTATAGTGCTCATTGTTTATTTCTCCAATCCCAAGGAAACTATGTGGATCAATATTTTTAAAATTAAGTACAAAATTATTCTTTGAGACAGAAAGTTTTCATCTTCATGGTAGTGATGTAGCCATTTTAGGGAAGGAAGAACTTTTTCCCTTCCGTTGATTTCCATATTCAACAGTATTCCGAAGGGCAAGCTGGTTCAAGACTCCTATTTCGGATCCCGGTCATAATATGGATGTTCTTAGCTGTCGGAATCCACTTTAAACCATAGGTCCCGGTCTAATTAGCCCTCTTGTTGTCACAAATAATCGTAGAGTGACAAACCGAACCCACTTAGGGCAAAAAATGTTTTTTTTAATTGAAACTTTCGTTTTCGTGTGAAATTAATGTGCACAATTAATCAAAACATTTATTTGAGAAAAATAAATGTTTAAAAATTCCATGACTGCATAGCGTTTCTTCAGTAACCATAGAAACACGAAATCTGATACGATTATTTTCCTCTTTTAACTGGTTCTATAAGTAGAAACAAATTCCATACTCCTGCTTTTAACCGAGATTTAAAAATTATCACCTGAAAAGTGAGATTAGATTAGAGAGATGTTTTTAGCAAATTTCCTAAACACAAATCGATAATGTTTTCAAGCCGATGAACATTTTATTTTTGTATTACCATCAGCCATCCCTTGGGTGCTGCACTGCTGAGAACATCTTCCTAGAGGCTCATTTGATTAAAAAAAAATAACTTCTCCCAATCACAAAAACTACTACCCATCACCGCAAGTGCATCCAGGTCAACCATTCAAATTATGAAACAATTGTCTTCACGCAGGTAAAAAAATAATCTATTACCGGAGAAGATCCGTAACTTCCGGTCGCCGTAACTGTGTCCCAGCGCAGAAAAACACTCTTCCCGGGACCATTTAAATGAACAGTGGGTGGCGAAAGAAGAGGACAACGCCTTGTCTTAGCTCAATATTAGTAGTGGACAAACACAGGCGTGAAGAGGAAATGGGTGAGAGACGAGGACGTGTGATTTAGTAAATGGTGCTCATAATCTACGCTACTTTTTTTCTCGCTTTCTCTCCACGTGTTTTCCTCTTGCAGAGTGTTGTATGCGAGATTCTTGAGTAATGAGTCGATGTTGTGACCTAGACTTGGTCTGGTGTTTGTGAGACGGGTAAATTTCGAGTGTCGTTCTCGAGGTAAACAGTAAAAGTACAGCTTTTTAAAAAGTTAGTTGGAAATGCATTATTCATGTGATGCAGGGTATTTTTATAATTAGGCACCATTTTGTTTTGGAATACCTTTTAAGTAAAACATTTTTCTAGAATTGTTTTCCCAATTCATTCATACTCAATTGTGACATTATTTATGGAATATGACATCGGCCAAATGAGCACATCTGGCTACACTGCACGTTCTTATGACTACAATTTGTTCGTGGTGCATGATGGTAAAGTAAATAAAACGCTTCCCCAACTGGCGTCTTTAAAGCTGATTCTGGTTCTAAGTTTATCGCTTAGCGCTGAAAAGTGAGATCCGTTACTCTTTCACAAAGGTTGGAAGAGTAACGGATTACAAACCGGAGGGTTGCGAGTTCGAAACAAGATCTAACGAAAGACAGTCATGTGGAGGCTGGTGTAGTCTGTCATGGCCCAAAATGTTTTCATGGTGGCGGGGTGTGGAAGTTTGGAGAATGGGGTGCCAGCTCAGGTGTTGATCTCGTCATCTGACCGTGGTTCAAAATTACTAGATATCCTCGGATCTTCCCCATCGTGATTGATATCGAACCGTCACCAATAACCCTTTGTATTGCTCCGATGCGACGTTAATTCAGCAAACTACCTACCGTTCGGTTCTGAAAGCAATAACAATAATAAGGAGTTGCCTGGGGGAGAGAAACATCCACGACTATTGTTATTCATTCCTTTTACGTATGGCAACTTCCTAGCGAGCTTTCAAACGCTCGTCATACCTTTTCAAAAATCGACTGACACAAGTTCAAATGTCTTCTAATTGAAGTCTCCCTACAGCACCTGAGCTTGTTTCTTAATTATTTATATCTATCGATGTCAAAATGTCGTTACTTACTACAAACTATATTTTTGATCCACAAATTGAAAATTATATTTTAGATATTTTTTGTGGAATAAATACGGGTGAAAAAACTTGGAAATGTCTGAAACATGTAAGGGAATATTTAGGGGACCTGATATGAAATGACTTCCATTAACAATGTTTCTATTGTTAAAAATTCCATGCGTTCCAAACCTTCAAGAAAGCATTCATATAGATCTGGTTAATTCAAATGGATTTAAACGCTTAGCATTTATTGAAGGGCACTGGTTTCAAATCTCATTGCCATCCCATGGTTCTTCCGGTCATCAAATTGGCATTAAGATCCTGTAAGATACCCCATGGAGCTGTGATCGTTGATCCTTGGGACTAATCCTGTCAAAAGACTCGAGTTTTACTGGAAATAATTTATCACTTTAAGGAAGTAGTCATTCATGGTCCTTCCATGGTTCTATAGTAATGACCAGTCAATCATTACACAGACAGTCATCAGACAGACACTATGATGATTGCTACCGACACAGGGGAGAAATGAGAGATTAACCCCCGTTGCTCGATCCAGTGGCGCACCAAGGGGTAGATTAATGGTCTTCAACTCCCCTCAAAGTAATAGAAAAATTCATTTTATTAAATTTCCATTGATTCGATAACACTAATTGCATAAAATATTCTACACCGATTTATCCAATGAAAGGTTGTTGGTTTGGGTTTTATGGCATAAGATACAAAAATGGATAAACTACGTCAAACGCAAGACAAAATAAGATTTTAAAATACATTAACCCAGATTAAATATTAAAAGCATGGTAAATCTTTAAAAAACATGAAAACAAAATAACTTCAAAAGTATGAAAGAGGAAAGTGCGTTAAAAATATCACATCACTATAGAAAAAATGAATAACGTTTAAAATACATTGATGTGAATGTTAATTAAAAATATTTGAAATTATGTGGTTTAAATGACATTATAAGCGTATAAATCAAGATTATATGAATAAAAACAGGTAGATCACCCATGAAGTATGTGAATGCTAAAAGATTTTTTTCAAAAATAAATTAGGATAAAACGGAAGAGATGACAGATCACTAGGGTACCTCGGGGTAATGAAAGATTGAATTCATAGTTAAAAATGTAAGCTACACTATACATTAGTTTCAGTGTTTCTTTTGTAAGATGTTTGATCCCGCAAGAAAAGGAAACACAAATATTATTATGAGGGAACCCACAGTTCTGTTTGGGTAAAATTCCACACTACTAAACCCTGTTCTAAATAACAAATGTTTTTTCCTCTTCCGTTTAGAGTCGATAGGTACAGAATTTTTTCCTATGGTTAAACGCAATTTATTCCTATGGTTAAACGCAATTTTTTCCTATGGTTAAACGCAATTTATTCCTATGGTTAAACGCAATTTATTCCTATGGTTAAACGCAATTTATTTCGTCCTTAGTTTTGGAGATTGCTGGATTAGATTAGTTCCATATTGACTATAATTATTGGAATCAACAAAAACCTTCTCTAGAAAAAATTACTGTCTGTCCGGTCTTCTTCATTCCTTCCTGTGCGTTCCTTCAGAAATTACAATACATGTTTATCCCCAAATTCGTGAATGCGAATGCGATTTTGATTATGGGTTGATTTATAGTATGAGATATTAATTTCATTTTCTGATTCACTTGAAAGGCAAGACTGTTAGTCCTATACTTATTTTTTCATTTCCTACCTGATAAAAAATTTATTCAGTTTTTGTAAAGAGGATCATTTTGTCAGAAAAGTGACTTGAACTAGTACAAAGATATGTAACTCAGGGTACCATCCCTAGGAACCTCCTTTCGAACAAAATCATACAGAATCCATTGTTATTGTTATATTTGTACTTAATGTTATACCGCCTTTCTATATCACATACTGGCAACTGAAAGAAAGCTTTTTTTCTAATTTTTATTTCTTTTAATTATTACTAAACTTTCAAAATATCGTATGCTGTAGCTTCCTAATGGAGCTCTACTAACTACAATTATGCAGAATAAAAGTATAACAATTCCTATTGGGTCATTCCACGCGAAATGAGAAAATTGGCTGTGGCTGACATATCACCGATTTTACTCACATATAGTAATGAGCAACTGCAAAATATTATTTTTCAGAAATCTATATTTTATTATTGATATTTAAAGTTCAAGGTCACAAATTTAGATTTCCTAGCTCTAAAAGTGGTCTGTGTGCGACCCTATATTTCAATAAGTTATTGATACAAATTTAAAATTTTTATATCGTTGCATTCTTCAGAAAAAGGTCTGTTAGTAAACGTCAGAATATAATTTAATAGCCATCATTTCTGAATCTGAGGGATCGACAAAAATAGAAATTTTGCCAATTTGCTACAAATTTCAAATTGTTCTGGTATCTCTAGAAATGGAAAGACAATATTAAAAATTATTCTTAATGAAGAGCCTTTCCTAGCAAATAGCGTGGTGTAAATTGTCAATTGTATTTCTACTCCTTTATAAAGAAAAAACATTTAAAAGTAAAAATTATGGAAAATACGATTTTTCAATTTTTAAAAATGCATATTTCACTGTGAGGGAAAGCTCCAAGAACATCAAAACTTTTCAACATAGAAGAGCAAGATGTCTAATATATGTCCTAAAATTTTCATAATTGTAATTTGATTGTTTTGGTCTCGGGAAAATTTTTAATTAGACGTAATTCTTTATCGCAGCTGATTAGTTATAACCTCCGATAATATAAAAAATGCGGTATAAGAATGAAATACAACTCTACTGTTATGGTGCATGAGCAAATTTTCACATGAAATTTCTTTTAAAATTTTTTTTGCTTAATCCAAGGAGTGTTCCCATCAGTGAAATGATTAGGTGAGAAGTTAATTTTGTTAGAGAAGTCTTTTCGATTTGCTTTTTCCTTTGGAAACGTAAGTATTAAATACTACTACTTGTGAATATTAAATGCGTTTTGTAAATATTAAGCATTATTAGTCAGGTAAACACTAATTTTGAGAGTAAAAAAATTAAACATCGTTGTTAAACTCGATTCTCCTAAATGTACATACTCACACACACGCGCGCGCGCGAATCCTTTTCCCATATTTATCACAATTACTAGTGAAATAAAAATAAGTAAAGATTTCAAGAATTCGGCAGCACTAGAAAAATTTTATTTTAAGCAACTTCAAAATTGAACAAGAGAACTTTTATCAGATTGAAAGTGAATTTGAAGACAATCAAGTAAAGTTTTTAAATGTTTAAGCTTTTTTAATTGCGATTTGATGTCCTGCTTTTAAAATTTCCTTCAGAAGTTAAAAATAATTTGGTATTTCATCGTTGATTTAGGGTTTCATTGTTGCCATTTCAAACGAGTAATATGTATAGTATGGGAAGGAAATGCTTCGATTGGCGATAATAAACATTGCCAGTTAGTGCGATACTGATGGAATATGACAACCCGTCGTAGAACATCCGAATAGTCGTTTGGCGACGAAACTTTCAATCGCCAATTGATTGGAAGGCAAGATCGTGTTTTTGCGTTTTACTAATTCTGTTATTGTTATACTCTTCGGGACTCAAAATACAATCCTGAATTGTTTTTTACAAGTAATAGACATAATTATATTTTTCCAAAATATAGTTTTCGTCAGAGTTGTCCTTCATTTCATTTTGCGTGCCTATTTTAAGTGGAAAACCATCATTTTATAATTTTCCTTTGCTGTTTGAAGGATGAAGAAAATAAAAGCCGACTTCCAAACTTCTCAGCAGTAGTTTTATCATACCTATCTGGTATGAATTTTAACGATGCTAATTTCCTTTAGCCCATAGAAACCTTTTTAATTCTATCAAAATCGACTATTTTCTATTTTTCGATTAAATATATGATTAAAATTATTGTTTCCAAATAGGATAGAGATTCATAGATTACAAAAATATGAAATAATGTTGTCTACGTTAAGTAGTTTTTGAGAAAGATTTTCAAACATGCAAGACCAAGCAATTTCACAAATGCTTTTCAAATTTCAAGTCCTTAAAATGCCTGAAACTCCTAAAATATTTTATTTTGAGCCAAATATTTTCGATATCGTTAATTATGCATAAATTTAACCCGTGTAGCAAATTTCATAAAAATTCGTCACACTACGGCCACAGGTTTTTTCTGATTTTTGCTCATTTCACATGGAATGACCCTATTATAAAAACGCCAAAGACAGATAAACAACAGTTCGTGTTGACGATTATTCGACTTTGTTTTTTGGTAAAACAGCAAGTTCTCTTTGATCGGTACGTAAGGTTTTAGGGCTCAAGAGCCATATTTTGCCAAGCTGCTCCAATGTCAAGTAATAGACATATGCTCTCGAGGAAAGCTTTTACTGACAGAAGAAATATTCCCAGGGGTAAATTACAGGAATTGAACCTGCGCTGTCTACAACTCGCAGGTTGCTGATCGCAGTGGGCAAACCCACTCAACAACCTCTTATGATCGGAACGAAAGTTAAATTAAGTTTTAATCCTGAAGGTATGATCGAGAACATGGTAGTTAATTAACGTCGCACTGGAGCAATACAATGGGCTATTGGCGACGGTTCGTTATCAATCCCGAAGTCGAGAACATATTTATCTGGGTTTACCAAAACTGTTTTAACGGTTATAACTTTAAAGGAATATTTTTGTAAGGAGGTGACACATTTTTGTGCTGACTACTCAAACATTTCAGGATCAGTTCTTTTATCATCCCTTGTGTGGTATCATCTGGTGCTTTCCACATTCCCCGCAACCCCTTGTGATATCACTAACAAAGCTGTTGAGCTATAGTGACGAAATGGTTTCGTGTAAATAGTTGACGGAAAGGAAAAGCTATCTAAGCTATTTTGGCAAACTGTCTCAAATTTTGAGGGCTTCATCTGTGACAACCGCAAGAAAAAGATAAGATCATCGAAACATAAAGGAGAGTACAAATGCGTGTCACGATAAGATTTTACATGCTGTGAAAGTCTTTACGACATAACTCAGACTGAGATTCTACATTTCATGCATACTCTTCGACATTGCTTTGCAATTGGAGGCAGGCTTTCAAGATGCTATCATAAGAAGTGAGTTGCAGTTTTGAGTGATTAGATACAGTCGACGTTGCTGACGAAAATCTGAGTTCACAGGTTGTTACCGTGATAGGGATTGGGCTCGGAACACAAATTTTTAACGAATGACGGTGGGTGGAGAGATTAGGGATATCTTCGTTTTTAAGATAAGGGAAAAGGTCTAGAGTTTTCCAAGAAAATTCCGCTCGAATTGAATGCCAAGATCCCGGTTGAAGGACACAAAGCAAAACGAGTTTCTTTTGAACACGTGCAAGGGTTCGTAGACATTACAGGGAAGATCTAAGACAAGAATGGTGTAGATAATTTGGGAAATAATTAGTTCGTTTACTATTTTGGTATTGTGAAAATTTAGCTCATTTCTAAACAAAAGTAACAGACAGGAACGGGTTGGCATCGGAATTCAATTGCGGGAATTTTTAGAGAATGAATTCTATTAAATTTAATTGAGTTTTCGGCAGTCATAGCCGTGCTTGGGAAATTTAGAGCGCAATTCGATCCATCTCTGAGGGGTCGTGTACAAAGGGGGCTGGTGCACGTTAAATCTGTCGTGGCCTCAAATGTCCTCACGTTGGCGTGGTGTGGAAGTTTGGAGAGTGGGGTGCCAGCTCAGGTGTTGCCTCGTCATCTGACCGTGGTTCAAAATTACGTGGTGTTGTCCTCGGATCTTTCCCTTTGGGATTGATCCCGGACCGTCACCAATAGCCCATTGTGTTGCTCCAGTGTGACGTTAATTGAAATTCCCCCCCTCCCCCCCCATCTCTGAGGGGTTCTACAAAATATCAAAATGAAAAAACGTTTCCTTAAATGGCTCTTTGAAAGGAAGTGAAGTGAGTACATTAGAGGTAGGTAGGTAGTTAATTAACGTTGCACTGGGGTAACACAACGGTCTATTGGTGACTGCCCGGGATCAATTCCGAAGGGAAAGATCCAAGGGCAACGCCTCGTAATTTTGTACCATGGTCAGATCAACACCTGAGCTGGCACCCCACTCTCCAAACTTCCGCACCACGCCAAGGAGAGGACATTTGAGACCACGACGACAGATTTAACGTGCACCAGACCGTCTTCGGCTCACGACGCAAGACGGTCTTTGGCTGGACTGAGTTTCGAACTTGCAACCCTCCGGTTGCTAATCCGTTGCTCTTCCTTATGGGCTAACGCGACCCAGCTGACATTCGAAGGCATTTTACTAAAAATAACAGTTGTAGTATAAAATATGTGTTATTTAGAGAACTTGAAGCATAGTGTTCTTAGGACCGATTTGATAAAATACGAAAATGGAATAATCCATTATTAGAATGTATAACAGGTGTTCGTAACAGGAAAAGGATAAACAAAAGAAGTTACGTTTTTTGAAGGGAAACACAGGGTCCAAGCAACTTAGAGATAAAACTTATTCTGTTATAAACACTTCTTTTTCGAATTCCGTTCATCACGAGGACCTTAGAGTGTGCTGGGTCCCATTTGGGAGAATCGGTTGCATCGCACTAAGGATGGCCGTGACTACAATAAATGAGTAATCAAAAGTCAGATTGCTAAAGTTTGGCCTGGGTTTTCTTGGCTCCTGGTGACATACTAATGTGGGTTGACACACCCTTAAAGTCCTCCAAAGAATACACCCTACTTCAGGTTACTAAGTCACTTCAACAATGGCGTTGGTGCTAACAGCAGCTCGTGTGCAAATGTCAATAAACCATCTCATTTAAAAAAACACTTTATTTTCCAAGCAAAAATCACCTTTGATAAGTATCTTTTGAATATTCTAATGCAACTTAAGAATGGAATATGCAAATTGGTAAGTGTATTTTATCACAGTTGAAAGGAACCTAGAAATTTAGATGAATGAAACATGAAAACTAACAAGTATTGGGAAATTTATAACTTGACATTTTTATTTAAAGTTTGAGGACCAGCTATCTTACAATCGCCCCTACTTTTCCAGACTAAGTACCCCAGCACACCACTCAGGAACAGCCCTGCATGCCAACTAGGAAATAGACCACTGTGTTGCCACAGTGCGACGCAAATTCAACTACCTACCAACTTGGAAAAGTTATTGTGAATGGGCGCAAGTAAGACCAAAATTGTTACACATACACGTTTGTGTGTGTTTTTGGAACGACTTATTTTTTATACCCACCTCTCATCGTCAATTTATAACCAATCAAACTTTGAATTAATCATGAAATCTCTTCACTAATATTATTTTAAAGCTACTGATGCTTCTTAAATTTATTGACCTATGCTAAATTTTTCACGTGCTTCTCATAACCATTTGAGGGCCGCGGTAGCCCAGTTGGTAGAGTCCCGGATTTGCAACCGCAGGGTTGCGAGTTCGAAACTCGATCCAACCAAATACCGTCGTGTAAGTAGGGGCTGGTGCTCGTTAAATCTGCCGTGGCCTCAAATATCCTCACGTGGGCGTGGAAATATGTAGAGCTGTGTGTCGGCACAGGTGTTGACCTCATCATCTGACCGTAATTCCAAATTAAGAGGTATTGTCCTCGGACCTTTCCCTTTGGGATTGATCCCAAACCGTCACCAATAGCCCGTTGTGTTACTCCAGTTCGATTTAAATTCAACTACCTACCTACCATAACCAGACTCTGGGTTTGAATCCTGGTCTAAGCATGGATGTTCGTATTCGTTCGGATTCCACTTTAAGCCGTAGGCCCCGGTTTAATTAGCCCTCGTGTAACCAAAAATGACAAGGGCCACGGTGGCCCGGTTGGAAGAGTAACGGACTAGCAACCGAAGGGTTGCGAGTTCGAATCCAGCCAAACACCGTCGTGTACAAAGGGGGCTGGTGCACGTTAAATCTGTCGTGGCCTCAAATGTCCTCACATTGGCGTGGTGTGGAAGTTTGGAGAGTGGGGTGCCAGCTCAGGTGTTGCCTCGTCATCTGACCGTGGTTCAAAATTACGTGGTGCTGTCCTCGGATCTTTCCCTCTGGGATTGATCCCGGACCGTCACCAATAGCCCGTTGTGTTGCTCCAGTGTGACGTTAATTGAAAATACCAATACCAAAAATGACAGTAGAACGACAAATCGAACCTTCTCTACTATTATAAAAGGAAGTGTTTGTGTATATGTGTGTGGGCGGTGTCCAGACGAATCTATAGCACTTACAGCCATGATGTTCGGCACACAGGTTGTCCTAAAGGTGACTGAATGTCCCTCGAAGCCCGAATTTTAAAATTTAATCTAGAATTTTTTTAAATTAATATTTCGCTGTAGCGCTGCGCGTGTAGTCCCTCCTCCACCATGACGTATATGCGCAGGCCGATCTGACATACTTATCGCGCATGCTCTCTCTTCACTAAATACACCCTTCCTCACATTGAAATAATGGCGTAGTGTATAAAGCGACGTACTGAAGTAGCGGTTAGTGCTTTGGAGGAAGACCTTCTGAGTTCGAACCCAGCCTCCGGATAATTTTTATTTTTCGCTTCTATATTTTTTAAAAATAGTAAATTACTCTAATCCTTCCAATTTTTTCTGTACTTTATCCTTTTATTTTTTGAATTCAACATAATTACTTTTAAAAATTTAGTTGATTTTATGCCGCTTTTTCAATTCTGAAACCCTGGTTTCTCTGTATTGTCACTGTTTTGTCCTTTTTCGTACCACCAATGAAAAGCAAACAACTGAAGCTCTACCTCCTACATGTTCGACTGCAAGTGCCAAGTTCCTACCATCAAGAAATTTTCTGCAACTCAGTTAATAAATTACATGAAATGAAGTAACAGTGTTTATTACTGTTTAATTTGGTTTTGATTTCTCTGACATTGTGATTCATTTAGGTTGTCAGAATCAGTGAGGCAAGACTTTTTAAAAGTATTACGTTATATTTAAAGATTGAATCACATTTTTATTTCAGTAGTGGTTATTTCATAACTTACTTTTGAATTTGTATTATTTCCGTATTTGTATAATACAAATCTATCGACACTACATGTGACACAGATGAGCCTTTGAATTTCACAACAGAGTTTTTAAACACATTGCAGCCATCTGGAGTACCCTCCCACATATTGCAGCTAGAAATTGGGGCACCGATTATGCTTCTCAGAAATCTGCATCCATCTTCACTCTGCAATGGAACAAGACTCTATCAAGAAACTGATGCCGAATATTATTGAAGCCACCATCATGACTGGACATGTCGTAGGCGTATTCATTTCTAGGATCCCATTCATCCCTTCGGATCTCCCATTCCAATTTCAGCGACTTCAGTTCCCTGTTCGTTTAAGTTTCGCCATGAGCATCAGCAAGGCTCAAGGACAATCGCTGAAAGTTGTAGGACTCGATCTCATTAAACCGTGTTTCTCCCATGGTCAACTGTATGTGGGTTGTTCAAGAGTTAGAAAAGCCGAGAATCTTTACATCCTAGCTCCAAATGGAAGAACATTGAACATAGTGTATCATGAAGCTCTCTAAGAATCAGTGAGGTGGAATGAAGCGACATGCCCGTGTCATGTCGGGTGGTGGTGGGATTCATTCTTAAAATTATTGTTTTTCCTTTTTGATGTTTTCAGAATCAGTGAGGACAAACAAGAATGATGTCACGGGCAACGCCGTGCGGGTACTGCTAGTATCTATATAAATAAGAATGGAGTGTTTGTTTGCACAATGAATATTTTCAACCCGTTTCAAGTTTTCTATCCGTTTTGGACCCTTCTGATGCAAAATCCGTCTTTTGCGCATTTGGTGACTGTCTGTCCATTTGTCTGTCTGTGTGTGTGTGCCCGTGCTACGTCCAAAGGGTTGAACATATTTTCATGAACTTTGCATACTGTGAGTTCTTATATTCATTTAGTGACTAAATTTGATTGCGTAAGTCTGTCTGTCTTCACTTTCTACGTTCAATTTTGTGTCTGTATGTTTGTACAAGTATCACATAAGATTTAATCAACATATTTCAATTCAATGTTTTATATTTGATACACCATATTTTAATTTAGTGAATGCATTATTTTAAATTTCTTTGCTTTTATATTTAGGCAAGTTTCATGTTAAAACATATGAGTAACTATACTTAAATCAACCATAATTTGATAGTTTTGGAGTAGCTGGTATTGATCATTGCAATTACTTG
Organism: Meta bourneti; assembly: GCA_933210815.1. Classification (NCBI taxonomy): domain Eukaryota; kingdom Metazoa; phylum Arthropoda; class Arachnida; order Araneae; family Tetragnathidae; genus Meta; species Meta bourneti. The sequence continues at coordinate 36,882,019 of OW119928.1, read as the reverse complement.
GACTGTTTTACCAGTGCTGCTGAAATATCAACTATTTTCCAAAACTATTTTTACGGAATTTAAATTCTAATAGTTTATTTCGAGACTTATTTTTTCTTTACGAAATATAAAAAAAAATTCTGCATATTTGGGACAGACGATAAAGAGAATAAAACTATACAGTATAAAACGTTTTAAAATAGGACTGGTAGCTAATATGGCAATCTTAGTATTTTTTTAATCGTTTACTTTTTTAAATTTGAGTTCGTTATATTCCAAGGATCTATTTTGTAGTGAAAAAACAGATACATTCATTACTTTTCGTTCGAAGCTTTTTTTAAAATCTGTTTTAAGATGTATTTCTGGATTTTGTATTTGATGTTTTTTCTTCAATAACTGTAATGAAGGTAAATAATGGTTTAACTAGTTTTAAAAACATTTTTAATCATTGTATGATAATTTTGGGAAACACTTTTGTTTTTAATAACATGCAAGGCATTTATATGCATACTCTGAACTATTCTATGATTTCTGGGAAACATTGATACTCTAGAGACTTCCTTCTTACTAAAAATTTAAATTCTACAAAAATGTAAATATGTATTCATACAAATGTAAATATGACATTTATTTACATTTGTGAAATGGGTATTTAACAATTGTGTACCTCTATTAGAGTGTGGTAGTTGTTGCATAGGATGAATAGGAATTACAATTTATTAACAAAACGGAAATTAGTTAGCCAATTCAACCCGAGAAACGCCGGGTTATTCTGCTAATAATTAATAAAACCTTTCTGTTAGAAGGTTCTGGGTCAGCAAAGAAATTGAATTTCTGATAGTAGTAAAGATTGCAATGTAAGTGTAATAAAATCCAAAAAAATATTTTTTGAGCGGGAAAACATTGCCTTTTACGACGTGTTCGGCTTGCTTCTAATATAAATAATATATGCACAATTCGGATACTTGACATAAGCCGCAATTAACTTGCTTGTTAAGTAACCGAAACGATAATCATTTTCATCTCCCAAATAACCAGGGATTCAAACAGTAGGTAGTAGCAGTCGCAGCATAAAATGTACGACCGCTGACTTTTCCGCTTGCGGCGTATTTACTTTTCACATTTGACGTTTAAATTAAATACAAAAAAGTTTGACAAAAGAAAGACGTTCCTTTTTCCCCATCCTACTCTGCCACACAGATGAAGCTTTAAAAAAAAATATGCGACTTATGGAGCAAAATACTACAGAACAGGCTAGAAAAGATTTAAAAATCGATTGGGGGGGACACTGTTGAGAATAACCAACAAGAATCCACGAGGTGTGTCATGTTTGGTGTTCCAATTCGTTCCCGGGAAAACTCATATTCCTTTCTGAATTCTAATCGGGAGAAAAAGTTTAAAACAAACACGGCAGACACATTTCCCCAACAGCCAAATGGAACGAGGAAACAGAACTTAATTCGAAATTCAATAAAACTACACATCCTGGGAGAAGGAGCGGCGCAACTCAACTCGCTCAGTTATGTAACATAAGCATCACCGGAGGCGATGCTGTAGGGTCGGTAAAGGGCGTGATATAGGTGGGTGCACAAGAAAAAAAGAACGTCAATCGAAGGGGCAATGAGGAATACCCACAACCCTAAGGGGGCGACAGGTCCCCCAAATCAAAGCTGATCTATCCCCCGCAACTACCGCCGAGGTTTGGAGGGAATACCCCAATTGCATTAGCCCTTAATGATAATTCGATAAGGTCTTTTGTTGTATTCTACAGCGATGTCTAACTATGAATGGGGAAGAGTGGGATTTCTTCACGATATAAGTAGGCGGAGATTCATTGACTGACTTCCCAGCGGTAGAAGTGGCTCGAAAAATAGATGAAGAGCTTACAAAAGCAGTCAGTGTAATGAAATATTTACAAGAAAAATAAGACAATTATTAGGGACTTAATGACTTTATTTTATAAAAATATAATCTGCTCACGTAAAAGTGTAGATTTGTCGATTATGTTCCCATAAAATGTTTGTTTCTCCATGATCATGAATAAATGTCTTTAAAAATAAAATGCCTAAAAACTGTCAGATGAAATGTGCTGCAACTTAACTGACACCTTGTGTACAACAATTGATAAAAGCACTAAATACGGATCAAGTGAAAAGACATCCACAAATCATCCGAAATAGAGACTAAGGCAAAACTGCTGCCCTGCCTCCTATGCAGCATGAACAGAGGACGACTACCTAAAGCTAAAGCTCTTCTGCGCTGAGACCTTTTCTGCCAAGTTAAATGTATGTGGTGGTAGTGTTTCTACAGCGGAACGCGTTTCATGTGCTTGTTAACGTGCCATCACTTAGCTTGTTTTTCAATTACGATTTCAACACGTTACCAATAAAATAATTCCAAAGAATGAATTCCGAATTGATGTATCGTAGTTGATTGATCAACGCCAATCACATTTAACTCCAAACGGCGAAAAACTACTTTTTAAGGTAACCCCGATATGTATCATGCGAGAGAACTTAAGTAAAATCGAATTTTATTCCGTCTGGGTTGCTTGTTTACACTGAAAATCCAAGTCATACCACAGTAGCTTTAAAACTCTGGGCAACACGAGATTTCCATGAAGTGTAGTATTGTTTTCCCTCGCAACAGACACAATCACCAAATAACCACATCTATTGGCTAAAACATTTCAAGGTAGATAGGATAGTTAATTAACGTCGCACTGAAGCAACACAACAAGTTATTGCCGACGTTCCGGGATAAATCCTTAAAGGAAAGATCCATGGACAACGCATCTTAACTTTAAACCACGATCCTATGACGAGGCAACACCTGAGCTCGCACCACACTCTCCAAACTTCCACACCACGCCAACGTGAGGACATTAGAGGTTACAACAGATTTAAAGTGCACCAACCTCTGTGTACACGACAGTCTTTGACAGGACTGAGTTTCGAACACGTAACTGGGCTACCGCGGCACGGAAAGATTCTATCTGTCAAGGTTAATAGTATCTTTCCTTAAATAGAGGGCCTGGGTCGAAGTCATGCAGTGGAGACTGCAGATTGCAGAACGGATATATATATGTAAAACCCTCAGAGGCTTAATATATTAGGTCTACCGGAAAGTTCTATCCGTTTTTAGAATAAAACAAAATAATAAATTTTTCATACCTTGAATAAACTTTATTGAATAATATAATTTCCATCATTATTTATGACTTCTTGGCAGCGTGATGGCAATTTGTATATCCCATTTTTAAAAAATGCCTTATCCCTAGAGGCGAAAAATTGAACCAGTGCTTTTCTGATATCTTCTTCATTTTTGAACTTTTTGCACTGCAAAAAATTTTGTAAGGACAGAAACAAGTGATAATCGGAGGGTGCTAGATTCGGGGAGTATGGTGGATGCGACAGAATTTCCCAGCCTAGCTCTGCGAGTTTCTGACGAGTCCCCAAAGCAGTATGTGGCCTGGCATTATCATGAAGCAGTATGATGTCCTTCCTATTGAACATCGCCGGCCTCTTTTCTTGGAGTGCTGTTTTTAAATTATCCAATTGCTGACAATACCTCTCCGAATTTAGCTTTTCGTTCGGTTTCAACAGCTCAAAATGTATTGGTCCTCAAATGTCCCACCATATACACAACATTCTCTTACTCAGGCTCAACTTCGGTTTAGAGGTGGAGGGGGCAGGTTTTCCGGATTCACAATATGCCCTTTTCCTTACGATGTTTTCATAAGTAATTCACTTTTCATCCCAGTTATCCGGTCCAATAAGGGTTCGATTTTGTTCCGTGCAAGCAGAGATGTGCAAATGATGACTCGATCATTCAAATTCTTCTCACTTAACTCATGTGGCACCCATCTCGAATATTTCCACACCAATCCTATTTTCCGAATATGGTTCGAAATGGTTTGTTGAGCTGAATCAAGCCTTTCCCCAATCTCCGATGTTGTCAAAAAAGGATTCTGCTCTAACATGATCTTGACAATATCGTCGTCGATCAAAGATGGTCGCCCAGAGCGTGGCTTATCAGAAAGGTCGAAATAACCTATTTGAAATTTTTCGAATCATCTTCTGCATGTTCTATCAGAAACTGTACCTTCACCAAACACTTTCAATAAATTTCTACACGCTTCTGTAGCATTTCTTCCTTGTTGGAATTCGTACAAAATACAGTGGCGTATATGAACTTTATCAGTAGCCATGGGTACACGATCGCGTCTCACTTAATACTATCATGAATCATCTTCGTTTTAGTTCATTTGCTAGGTTAGTATGTATACATTCAGTGATAAAAGAGAGAGCCAAATATGCGTCAAATGAATATGCGCATACTTGTAACCGGAACGGACAGAACTTTCCGGAACACCTAATAACTAAGATATACCTGACCTTAATCATTCGAAGGATGAACACCAGATGTCCCAGATGCTGAAAGACAACATACTTTTCGATTAAGATGCATTTTTTCACAGATCGAACTCATTTTAAATTTACTTATATAAAAACAAGCTCAATAACATCAGTTTTTCATTGCTATTAAATTTTTGACCATTATTTGTTACAACTTGTAATTAAGGAATTCCATTGTTCCGAGTGCACTGTAGAATATGGACCCTTTTGCCCTTTCCCCGTAATGAATATATTTCACTTCCTACCTCCGAATGAAAGGTATCACTGTAATAAAGTGATGTTGTGTATCGATCTGGAGACCGAGACCGTAACACAGCCTTTGTTCCCGCATCCGAACGCACGCGTTCCATTGTGTCCGGCACGCGACCTGGACCCCTGAGCCGACACATTTCGGCACCTGTAGGTGACCCCCGACATCCGGAAAGGGAGTGAAACGCGACGCACAATCAGGGTATTTAAAAACGGATAATGGAATCAAAAGCAGGATCCCGGGCCCCGCATTACCAGTTTTTGTCCCTACCCAATTCTATATATTTGTCACTTTTTTTTATCCAAACGGAAAATTAAACCTTTTTTAATCGACAAGATCACTGTTTTTTTATCATAGTTCCTAAGACGGCGCCAGTTATCGCATTTCAAAATGTTTATTGGAATTTTTAATTAATTTATTTTTCAACTGTTTATTGGGGCCGCGGTAGCCCGTCGGAAGAGTAGCGGACGCCCGTTGTGTTGCTTCACAACGGGCTATTGGCAACGTTCCGGGACTAATGGGGATAGTTGAATTAGTGCGACTAATTCAACTACCCACCAGCTGTTTATTCAATATTAGAGAACCTGCACATACCATATGCGCTAAAATTTCTTAATAGCTTATATTTATTGGCGACAAAGTGTTGTTACTCACCTGATTTCAATCCATTTGTAATAAATATGGCATCCATATTTACATAAATGGATTTTACATACCTCTAAGTGAAATAAAATTATCCAAAAGATATAAGAGCATTGTCAGAGATTGGCATCCTACCGCTGTCCACCATTTAAATGTCGGGAGATAGCGTTGTGATCCGAGTCGGTTCCTAATTCACCTGGAGATGCAGACTGGTCACTTTTCGGATGATCAGAGTATCAGTAATATTGTATTAAATAGTTGTAGAGACAAGCTTTTCGTTTGCATACATGGAGACGAACGTTCTTAGAAAAAATTCGACATATATTAATAAACTAAGGACGATACAGAATTAAAAAGTAGCGGATCAACTCTCTTTACACTCCTCCAATTCTTCCAAATTGATTTTTCATCACATTTATATGATGTTTGCCGTTTGCAAGTGCATAATTAAAAGTACATTCAATAATATGATAGTTTGAACGTGCTCAATAAATGTAATGGCAAGACACAATAACGTTTGCAAGTACTCTAATAGCAGTTGAACGTGCGTAGTAAAATTAAATTCACGGAGCGCTTGTACGCGCTCCCACAATAGATGTGGTTGTAGACGATATGTTTAGCTACACGAATTCAGAGCTTCCTGTTGAAAATCCTAGCGGGGAATGAAGACTTACGCCACTGAAACGATGTTATCAACTAAACTAAACAGCGCCTACCACCTAAAGACGATATTTCCGGACTTTTCCCATTCTTTGACAAAAAATGTTTATTGTGTGCTCTTCTACCACCCTTTAGAGTTTGGTCAGGTATTTTCGAAACATCATATATTTGTAATATTTATACCTCCATGTTTGAAATGGAGCCGAACCCCAATCATAAATACATTAAGAGCCCATGGGGTTCGAGTCACTAGGAGTTGGCGCCCTTGTCAGATACGTAAATTATTCTGAAGTTCCACGTTGAAGCATTGAATTTTTGTTCTGTGACTATAAATATTCCACATAAAAATTTTCATAATATTTTTTATGGAGTGATTTTTAATTTCTAAAACATTCTCTATCTCCGTTTTTAACTTCATGTTGAAAAATACAACTTGGATTTTTATAGTTAGACTCGAACGGGTATTTTCTGGTTCTAACTTTCAAGTTTTCTTTGCAACGTTCCTGTTATAGTTCAAGCGTCGTTCCCATCGAGCCTTTAACAATCTCGTAATTCATTAATACACGAAATGCTTTCGGCATCATTGGGCTAAGCAGATTTTTCTGAGGCATTGTTTTGCGGTTCACTTCCGGCCGTTGGCAGTGGCGGGTGAATGTCACTTCCGCTTGTCAGGCGCAGAGACCACTTGATCCATCCAACTGCGCATGAGGAGTGAAGTATGATGAAGACCGCAGTCGTTTTGCTGAAAGGTGAGGGAAAAGAAGACAAGATTAAAGAAAATATTCATTGTGATTTGTGTATGTAACAGTAAAACTTGTTTATGACTGTTTGCAGCAGGATCAGAAAAGAAAATTGACTGCTTTTTCGATCCTTACCTTGTTACTAAATGCTTTGACCTCTGATGGTTTTCTCGACGTTAGAAGAAATCTGATCAGATCTTGATGGACGAGATATCTCTTGTGAGAAGAAAAAAGACAAGATCTTGATTTTAACATTATCAAAAATTCAGTATTGTATTGAAGACGAGATATCTCGTCAAAAGCAAAATTGATCATATCTTGATGGGCGAGATATCTCGTCGAAACGACTTGGAGGGTTAGATCAGCTTTTTTCAAACTTTTTCGGTCCACCCGTCTCTTTATCAAAACGTAAATCTTGGTGGCTCCTTTGTATAAAAATACAATTTTTAATGAATCGTCAGATGTTTAGAAAAAGTAATCACATTTTAGTTAATTATATAATAATTAAGTGGTTTATTATTAATTCTAATTGGACAAGATTAGGAACTGTGATTCGAATCACTTTCTCGTTTACTTGCTATTTTGCATTCACTTTTGGTGACTCGCATTGCTGTAAACCAGGCCTGGCCAACACGCGGGCCGCATGCGGCCCGTCGGGCGATTTTATATTTCTATTGAAACTTTTGTTTTTCGTTGCATGTATCCAAAAAATATTAAATAAATGAAGATTTGAAATAATGATAAAAAATTAAATTTTAAATTAACGATAGAAAAACCACGTAAAAAATGTAATATAAATTGCGCCAGTAAGTGATAATTTCGCCAAGGGGTAATCTTGGTTGTGTATGGAAGCCGGCAGTCAAGGCTGACTCGAGACACTAGTCTAGACACGCTTGGGTCCGTCATCGTTTCATTATCCACTACACCGAAGTTATTATTTCAAGTGAATCTCTGTTTATGTGTTAGGTTTGGTTTTGACTTACTGGCGTGTTTACTCTAAGTTTTTTGTGTGTGGTGCTGATAGTTGAATAAAAGTGACATCTGAAGACATCCAAAGTTTGAAATTTATTCGAGTCTATTTTTAGTAAAAGTATTGATAGAAGTTATTATAAATTTTCAAGTTTCAAGTGATCACTATTTGCATTAAGTTTAAAAAAGTTATTAAATATTGGTATTTTTACCAGGGCTTCAAACCAGAACTGAACCGAAAACCGGAAAAATTGAAAAAAACTAAAAGACTTTCAAACTCTCTTTTTTATCTGCCGCTCAAATATAGCAAAGAGTGGCTGACTGCGTGCGCTTTCAAGGACTATTGCATTGTAAGCAAAATTCCGCAAAATCCACTAACTGGCATAAAACATTGACAGCTCTTTCTTTCGACACGTTGTCTGCGAGAATTCAAAAAGGATTATGAACTTTATAATCAATAATAATTTATAATAAAAGTATTACGTACTTTATAATTTATATAAAGTGATTATTAGGTTAAGTGCAAATATACGTACTATTGATGACGCGAACCGGAACAGAACCGAATTTCAAAAATTTCGGTTAATAGAACGAAAACCGGAACGAAAAAAATCACGGTTCGAAGTCCTGATTTTTACATAATTATAATACATAATTAGAAAACAAGAATACTATATTTACTTAAAAAAGTAAATTTTTTTTGCTCTGTGTAATATACCGATATTCTCCAACTAACATTTATTTAAATTTTTTTTTGGTCCATAACAAAGATGAATTCAAAGAAAAGAAAAGTTGATGATGAAAACAGGAAATTTAATGATCGTTGGGAAAAAGATTATTTTTTCACAATGCAGAATTCAAAATTAATGTGTTTAATTTGTAGAGACAGTCGCTGTATTTAAGGAACATAACGTTAAAAGGCATCATGAGACAAAACATATTGAATATGTAAATTTCAGTAAAGAAGTGAAAAGTGTTAAGTTAACTGCGCTTAAATCACATCTGAAAGCTCAGCAAACGATGTTTGATTCATTATTACAACCATCTACCATTATCAAAGCAAGTTATTCTGTTGCCATGTTGATTGCAAAGAAAATGAAACCATTTTCGGATGGTGAACTGCTAAAGGACTGTTTGGAAGCAGTTATAAAAGATGTTTTGCCCGATAAAAGCAAATTATTTTCAAGTATCAGTCTTTCACGCCAAATTATATGTCGTCGCATTGATGGCATTTCAGCTGAAATCGTAGTAACTTTGCGAGATAAAATTAACCAATTCAAAGTATATTCTTTGGCATTTGATGAAAATACAGATATCTCAGACACATTTCAACTTGTGATATTTATTCGCGGTGTGAATGATTCATTCCAAGTGATAGAAGAAATGTTAAATCTTTTACATTTAAAAGACACAACTAGAGGAGATGTTTTCCAGGCGATTGAAAAATGTTTAGCCGAAAATAGCTTAAATTTTGAGGCTCTTTCAGGATTAACAACAGATAGAGCACCTGCTTTGGTAGGTAAAAATAAGGGAGCTGTAAAATTACTTATGGATAAGCTAGATTGCAGAGGCATTAAAACCAATGATATTTTTATTATTCACTGTTTGATACATCAACAAAATTTATGTGCTCGAGTATTATCCATGAATCACGTTATGAAAGTAGTTATAAAAATAGTAACTTACATTCGTTCACATGCTCTTCAGCATAGGCAATTCAAAGAATTCCTTAGTGAATTATCTTCTGAATATGGTGATATCGTATATTTTACCAATGTTAGATGGCTAAGTCGTGGAAAATGTTTCAAAAGATTTTTTAATTTACGGGAGGAAATAGATATGTTTATGAACGAGAAACAAGAATCTGTTCCTGAATTAAGTGATGATGATTGGTTGTTAGACCATGTTTTTTAGTGGATATAACAGAAAAACTTAATCAGCTAAATAAGGACTTGCAAGGGCAAGATAATTTAATAATCGATGCTTGTAATTTTATCAAAGCTTTTAATAAGAAATTATTGTTATTTGAGTGCCAACTTAGAAATAATAATGCTCAACATTTCCGCTGTTAAATAACTTCCCAAAAAGCCAACCTAAGAATTTCTCGAAATATGCTAATGAAATAAAGAAACTTATAACTGCATTTGATAGTCGTTTTTCAGAATTAGCAAAATATGATAAAATGTTTGAAATATTTTCATGCCCATTTCATGTTGACGTGAACAGTGTTCCAGAAAATCTGCAAATTCAGTTAATTGAGTGCAACAATGAAACGAAACAAATTTTTGCGTCCACGTCAAAAATTAATTTTTACAATACTTACATTACATCTGAGAGATATTCCAACTTAAGATATTTTGTACGAGTTGTAAGTGCTTTTGGATCCACATATGTTTGTGAAACATTTTTTTCGAAGATGAAATTTACAAAGAGTTCATCACGTGCTTCATTAACTGATGCCAATTTAGAAAACCAGCTACAATGTGCAACGTCGAACATAAATATAGATTTACAAAAATTAAGCGAAGGAAAGGATAAACAAATATCGCATTGATTAAGACTCGAGAGTTCATTATATTTTAATCATAGTATAACAATAAAATTTTATTCATTTTGTATTTGTATTATATTTTTTAAAAGCATGTTTACCTAAAGTGCGGCCCGCTGTAACGTTACTCGTCATCAAAGTGGCCCTTGAAACCATTTGGGTTGGCCAGGCCTGCTGTAAACCCTACCTCGCACATGCAGAATATCAAAAAAGGAATCAAAACTCGTAGATCTCCTTTTTCAAGGCTGCTGCCTCAGCCGTTCTTTATCCTCCTCGTATTATCCCAACAGTGACTTCAAACAGCGACATTGTTTACATAACCAAGCGCTGTTCTTTATAAACTGTTCTCAACAGTAAAGGATTTGATTTTTTCTTTATTTATATTATGGAATGCCTTATACCGACGGTTTGCAGCAGAAATTCATTAACATACATTTTTTCGGAGACATTAAATTCTTATTTTAATGTTGATGATAAATGCATTATCACATGTTCCCTATTTAAAACAACTCTGACAAAAACTTAGTCTTTTAACAGTTGTACAGTAAAAAATTTTGTCAGTTATTGAGTTTCTGCTGATCATACACGTTTTATTTCGGATAAAAGGTAGCATCAGCCCCGTGTTTGAGTCTAACATCGTCTCTGTTTTACTGTATTTGCGTAATCTGAAAATTCTTCTCTGTTCCATCGCTTATTTTTCCATTAATTTAGAAAATTTAATTTCAACTTCCAGTAGCGTAAAACCCACCGATACTATCAAGTAATTCATTGCTCCAGCATCACATGAAGCTACCCCCCACCCCATAGTGTTACTTCAAACACTTTAAAACAATGTTTCCAAACTATTCTGAGGAACACTAGCGTTCCATTGATCTTGAAATTTCATCGATCTTGTTAGTTTAAACATTATAAAACATAATTAATTGAAATTCTTCCTATCTATTTAATATCAATTCACAAGTATTCATAACAATAAACGCGTCCCCCTGAAATATACAGTGCTCACTTTAAGCCATAAGTCCCGGTCTAATTAACCCTCGTATAACAAAAAGTGACAGTAAAGCGATCATACTATGCCCATCCATTTGTTCACAAGAAAATCAGTCAATACAAATATGAAAAAAGGAGAGAATCAAATAAAAGTTATATTTTATGTTTTTCCTAAATACTAATTTTAAAAACAATATGTTCTAAAGTCGGATTGCGTGTTTCCCAAGTGTGTGATTAGTATAAGGTAATAAAACTTTAAAAAATACCTTTAATTTCATTATAAGAAAATTATAGTGGATGGATATTAAAAATAGATGGTGAAAAGTATGTAGCTTTTCTCTTTTGCTACATTGTTTATTAATGTGCTTAATATCATCGTTGCATAAATTAGAAAAATTTAAGAACTTATGTACACAAAAAATATTCTAGATTTTATTCCTCTATAAAGATATTCAAAAGTGAAACATGCCAAAATAGATTTTGTTCTTGTCTATCACAAAGATTTCTGTCATTTTTACAAAATTTTTGTCTTGATTCCTTTCTAAAATTAAATACAGACTACGTTATTAATTGCATCCGCTTTCCTGTGAATTGTAAATGGGGGGAGGTTCAATCGGTCGAATATAGGAAACCTCAATTTCAGATATGAAATTGGTAGTACAAAAGGGGAAAAATTAAAATTATTTTTAATATCGGGGAATTAATTTTTGTGAAAAGAAGCATGTCTGAAGCACATGAGAAATCCTCACCGGTATTCAGTGTATTTTGATGAAACTAGTTTTTTTATATTCGAGAAATAATTCAATGAGCGATCCGCAGGGACGTAACTAGAGGGGGGCAGACGGGGCTTATGCCCCGGGCTGGGTGGGGGGCGCTAAACTGGCCGAGTATTTTTTTACTATAGATATTTACGTATGATAAAAATGAAGAGGAAAACAGAGAAGGTTTTGGTTTGGTGGGGAGGGGGGCGCCAAGGCAAGTTCTTGCCCCGGGTTTCCAAGCCCGGGCTTCCCGGGGAAGCTAGCCTAGTTAACCTGGCGATCCGCACCGAAATCCCGTTGGACAAAATTCTGTCAAACAATTTAGCCTCGTAGCATTTTTTAAAACATTAATAGTTCTCGTGGCGCCATCTATCTTTTTATTGATATACTCTACTCTATACTTCGAGATGTGCATGCTAATTCAATTGGTATTTTCAGCCTTCCAAGCTTTCTTTAGAATAGACCAAATTTCAATTTTCTACTTTTCAAACGAGCTGAAGTTCGTTGTTGAAATATAATGGAAGAAAAGGAATTTCCGAATCGATTCCTTTTCCCCATTTCATAATTATTACATTAAAACTTTATATCAACGGAGTACTTTTTCATGAAACTTAGAACAAATATTTGTGAAAGTACTGATATTCTTTTAGCATCTCAAGTAAATTTTGGTTAAAGCAGTGTCAAAAAATAGCTCATTAAACTGAACATGAACTGGACTTTCAACTATGGAAGAAAAGTAACCTTAACAGCTATGTACTAACTCTATACTACTGACAAAATTGCTCATTTTTGAATAAATATGAACAGTTGCGTAGCCATAAGGGGTAATGGAGGCCCAAGCCTCCTCCGAAAATGTTTATTTTTTATTTTCATACCTCTAAATTAATAAATGCATCGAATACTCTTTTGGTATTTATTCGACTAAAAGATAAAGTGAATTTTGAGATGCAAGATTTGGATGCTTACTTAATATTTGTTCTCATTATAAATATTTATTGAAAACGTATTATTTGTAGAAACCAAAATGTATGTCACTTTGTATGGCCTATGATAATCCCTTAAAAGAAATTAAGCCTTTTTTATAACCAAAACTTTCTTAAAAATGTAATAAGTCTAAATCTTCATTTGGCAAAAATGTTACCCTAAGTAAAATGTTAACTGTTGTTTTAAACAGTTTGAAATGCAAATTTTTCAAAGTCTGAATATATTTTTTAAATTGATCCACATGATTCAAATACACTACCTGACATTGAAAATGCAACACCCAGAAGGAGTGCGCAGAACTGGATGAAATTTACAGGGTAGACGCCGCTCACCGAGATACGTAAATGATGCAAACTGCACAGCTGTCCCGCGCACGGCGAATGAAAAACCAGGGAAGGAACCTGCAAAAGTGGTCAGTTTCGCGCCGCTCTGTTTGCCAGGTAAATCAAGTTGAAATTTGTTTTTGTCTCAGAGGAAACGTCTAGTAGCGGAGAATGCCAGGACGCCGCCAATCAAGACAGTTCCAGCAAACAGACGACTTCACGAGGGGTATGGTGATTGGCCTCAGAAGGGCAGGTTGGTCCGTACGTCAAATCTCAGCAGATACCCACCTACACGCGTCCACCGGTTGTGACACAGATGGTTGACCAAGGGAATGTTGCACGTTTGAGGGGTTCCGATGCAGCCAGAGTGACGTCAGCACGCGTGGACCGACGCATCTGCCGGCAAGCATCGGCGGCCCCGCAAGCCACGTCTGTCGCCCTTTTGCAGCATGTGCAGTAGGGTGGATCATTTTATTTTTTTCTCCTTTTTTAAGGGGCACAGCGATAAAAAGGTGCTAAATGGTCTCAAAATAACATGTGTGAAATATTATTACATTCTCATAAGTCTATCTGCCTCCGGATTGATATCAAAGTTTCGATTTTTTTCGAGGTAAGTTCCAATTAGTGTTCCAACCAATAAACGTTTCTTCATACATAGACAATGCATCATGATTGCAGGTGTGAAGGGCGGGTGGGTAGAGTGGGGGAGAGTCGAGGAACATCCTGAGCGTGCGCGCGCCCCTCCCACGTTTCCAGTGTAGCTCCGGCTGCAATAAGGCGAGATTGTGTTGCGCTCGTTTGCGCCATTTTTACCATGGATCGTACTCGTTCAGAGTGGAAATATCCGTTTCGCGATTCAAGTGATATTATATGCAATTTGTTACCAACCTACGAAGATGTTATGAAGTTCTATGAGTGGAACCGCCATTAGATAAAACGTGATGATGAAACTAATAAAGAACCCACGTATAAGGAAATAGAGGACATCGTCGTGGCAAAAATTGAAGAAATATGGTCAAGAGCTTTCATTCCTACTGTCCAACATAAACGAGTGAAAGCGATGTTGAAGGCGTATCATCCGAAATGCAAAAACCTTTTAAAATCTCACTAAGAAATTAGAAGAGTTTCGCGTACCAGTAAAGGGGTATTGTTTGAAATTTCATCCTGCAAGTGAAAGAACATCGATGAGTGCATTTGTCCCAGACACAAAAAACTACCTGTCAGAGAAAAGCTTCCTAATCGACCATCGAACCACTAGAAGAATGGTGATCGAAACCGTAGATATTGTTACAACGAATAAAATGATGAACACTTTGAAAAGGAAAATGCTAAGGCAAAAATCACAGTTTCAGCCTCAAAAAGAAAGCACAGAGAAGCTTAATGTGTCAACTTCATCTGAATCTAGTCAATCGGACAGTGACGATGTATTCCAGCCAGTCATAAGCCTCAACATCGGCGGCTCCTGCCGATAAGCCTACGGCTACAAACAGTACAGTAGACTAAGCTTTACTTTCAAGAACGAGTGATAGATACGAAGTATCAGACAGGGCTGGGGCAGCTTTGCTTCAGCTGTTCTTCACACTTCCACTTCGGAAATTATTGACAAAAATTAGCTTCGCTGGAAACGTAAGGTAGCACGAAAATTGGTCGCGGAAGAAGAAAAAGTCCTACAAATACCTGCTTTATACTTCGACGTACGGAACGATAAAACTTCAATTATATCAGAGAAGGACGGAATAATGTATAGACAGAGCATTCTTGAAGAGCATATTTCATTGATAATGGATCCAGAGTCGGAGTTCTTGGGTTATACTGCACCAGCTTTTGGAACATCTGAATGCATAGAACAAGCAATCACTGATTTCTTCCTGGAATCAGAAATATCTATGGAGTCTGATGGCAGTTGGGTGTGATGGAACTAACGTGAACGTTGGTAAATATGGAGGTGTCATACGTCTGCTTGAAAAAAGGTTAGATAAAACGTTACAGTGGATTTTCTGCCTACTGCATATGAACGTATTACCCTTCCGACACTTGTTTCTACATATTGATGGCAGCACATCGGGACACAAGACATTTTCAGGGAGAATCGGCAAAAATCTAGAAATGTGTGAAAAATGGCCCGTTGTTCGGTTTCACCGTATATCAACAGTTATCCGAGTTTTCTGTTCAAGGTATTAGCAGAGACCAAACATATTTGTACAGAATAGTCTCAGCGGTTTCAACAGGCATTTTCTGAGGATTTAATAAACAAATCCCCAGGCAAAATGTCTCATGCCCGATAGTTAACTCGTGCTAATCGAATTCTACGTTTGTACGTTTCGATGGAATCTCCTTCTGAAAACAGTAATTCTTGCAACGTATGTCGTCAAGGTTTACGCTCCAATCAAAATTACCCTTCCTGTAAAGATGGAGCATGGCACTTCTTCAAACTCATTGCTGCAACATGATATTTGCCCACAGAACTGAAGCCAAAATAGATCCCGTAATTCAAAGAAACAGTTACTTCGCACACCCTGAAAATTTATTGATCGCAATACTGACCGACTCTGAACCGCACATCCGTGAACTGGCAGCCCGTCGCATTTTGAAAGCCCGCAGCATTCGGGAAAATAGACTCCGACTGTTTCAACTTCCTACTGTAAAATTTGATGCATCATCTTATACTGATCTCATTAACTGGCAGGAGAATATATCTGATCCACCAATATTGAAATCCATACCTGACGAAGACATCCAACTGTTTGTCGCCCAAAAAGCAGAACTGTCTTTAATACGACTGCAATGTCACACACAAGCTGTTGAAAGGCAGTCAAGACTGAAAGAAGTTTCAGCTACATTGTGCAAAAAATCTGAGAGAAGGCTTCATAAAAAACCAGTCTCGAAAAGCCATGCTGAAATTCGATAGCAAGAAGGATTTTCGCGCTATTTCAAATATTATTATAATAATATTATAAATGTCATTTTTGTAAACTTTTATTTTAATAAATAAATGTTACTCATACAATTTCAATTTGTTTTATAGACACATTTTCAAACTTTTTTAATCTTGCTGTGACAACTCCTCAAAAATAAGTTGTTTTTTTTTCAAAATATGTGTTCTTTAAAGTCAATCCGGAGGCAGATATCTCATTCTAATCAAATTTTATATGTGAGCTAAAAACATCATTTGGCACCCTTTTCTTGCTGTGCCGGATAGAAAACAGAAAAAAAAATTTTCCATACGGCGGTGACCCACCCTAATGTGCAGGACACCCTTGATGCTCCCATATCGTCCAGGACCATTAGCCGCCGATTGATCGCTGGCGGCCTGCACTCATGGCGCCCGTTGAGATGACTACCATTGAACCAACAGCACAGACGTCTCCGTTTGCAATGGTGTCGGGATAGAGCCACGTGGACGACAGAATGGCACAGGGTGGTGTTCTCAGACGAGTCACGCTTCTGTTTTAGCGGTGACAGTCGCCGTGTACGAGTCTGGCGCCGACGTGGTGACAGGGCCAATCCGGCCGCATCTGTGGAACGCCATACCGCGAGACAATGCGGTATAATGGTTTGGGGCGCCATCGCCTACGATAGCAGGTCACCTCTGGTCCGTATTCAGGGCACTATGACGGCCCAACGATACGTGGATGACGTGCTGCAGCCGGTGACACTACCTTTCCTTCAGGGGGTGCCCAATGCCATTTTCCAGCAGGATAACGCCCGGCCGCACACGGTGTAGAAAACAAAACTTCCACACTTTTGGAATTATTTAATTCCATCGAATCTTAGGGCAGGTCGGACATCATCGATGTCATAGCAGATTGAACAAGTAACAAACCAGTGTTAAACACACACTTTATTTACAGAAAAGACAAGTACGTATTTACATCAACTTCTACAAATCCGAAAAGTAAAAAGCATTACGAACAAACCACTGCACGAATATATCACAAAAAAGGAAACATTCAGTTCGTGACGTCAGCCCCATGCCGGCGCTGATTGGTGGTAGTAGTGATGCCATTCCTGACATACTCCCCCTTTTGAGTCACTGGACAGCGACTCAAAACAACTGTCAAGTTTATAAATTTAACTTTATTGGAGGTTTTATAAAACGACCAAGTCGAGTCGTTCTGGGTTTGACAGTCTGGCACATATCGGATAGATCATCAAAGTCCGGAGACTTGTCAGGTAGTTGAAGTAAGGACGAGTCATTCACTGGACACTGAACAGGGAAGTCGTTCTCACACAATTCCAAGGGGAAAACACGCTGTATCGGACGTATCAACACATTGGATTGAGTTTTTAATTTGACGGTTCTTATTTTCCCATCCTTTCCAGGAATTAACTCTATCACTTTAGCTAACGGCCAGTTCAAGCGCTTCTTGACATCATCTCCCATTAAGACAATATCACCTTGTTGAATAGTCGGAGACAGAGAATTTTGTTGTTGCTTTTCAATCAACTGTCCCAAATATTCCTTTCTAAATCGTGCTCTAAGTTCTTGCATTAACTTAGCTCTAAATCTTATTCTTTTTCTAGAGCGGTTAGCGTCAATTAAATCTACGTCAGCAACTTCACAATTGGAATTATCTATCAAAAACATAGCAGGAGTGAGAGGTGTCAAATCCTGCATGTCTTCTGACATGTAGGTCAACGGGCGAGAATTTATGACACTTTCACAGTCACAAATCATCGTTAACAGCTCTTCGTAAGTAAGGATAGCCTTGCCCAATGATCTTCTTAATAACTCTTTAACAACTCTTACCAGTCTTTCTCACCAACCTCCCCACCAAGCAGCAGTTGGGGGGTTGAACTTCCAATGAACACGTTGGATTTGGGCTTGTCTGTTTACTTTATCCCAATCAATGTTTGCCATGTCATTATCACTCCCTCTAAAGTTACTGCCATTGTCGGAATATATCACCCGAGGTCTTCCTCGCCTGGCCACAAAACGGCGAAACGATAACAGAAAAGCATCCGTAGACAAGGATGTAACTAGCTCAAGATGTATTGCTCTAAAAAGAGCGCATGTAAACAGCACTATCCAGACTTTATCGCCTCCTTTCACATATAGAGGACCTGCCAGGTCCACGCCGACGACTTCGAACACTGCTGCATATTCTACTCTGTCTGCAGGTAAAGGTACCGGATCCGTACTCGGAGATTTAGCCTTAAACCTTTTGCACTTTATACAGTCATTTAATAGACGACGTACAGTTCTCCTTCCTCTTAAAATCCAGTACTTCTCACGAAGTATACTGAGCAAAATTTGCGTTCCTGCGTGACAGTTTTGTTGATGAAAATGTTCAACCAGTCTGCGAGTAAACATACTTTTATCAGGAAGAAGTATAGGCGATATGAAAGCTGGTTTGTCTATCCGCTCAGTTATGCGAGTCTTAACTCGAACTATGCCATTCTCATCCCTGAACGTACACAAATGAGGAACCGTCGCATCATCACCAAATGACTCAGACTGCACTATCCGAATCAGAAGGATCTCTGCACCCTCTATTTCCTGCATAGACAATTCACATTTTTTCCTAGCCTCAACTTGAGCTCTACAGTTATTGATAAATCTTAACATCCATGCTACTAGTCTAATGATAGAATCAAAGCCAGAGAATCTCTCAGCATACCACACCGAATTTTTCTCAGATAAATTTATATTGCACAATCTGATCCTTTTTCTTTCCGTCTCTACATCAGCCGTTAAACAAAGTGAATCATTTATAGGCCAATTTTCTGAAGACTCTGCCAACCATGATGGGCCTTCCCACCATCTAGTTTTAACAAATTGAACAGGAGAACACCCTCTGGACAGAGTGTCCGCTGGATTTATTTTTCCTGGTACATGCCGCCACGCACTATCAGGGAAAAGACTATTTATCTCTTTTACTCTGTTTGAGACAAAAACTGTCCAATCACCGTGTCCCTTAATCCAGTATAAAGCCACAGTGGAATCACTCCAAAAAGTAACTTTAATTTCAGGAATACCAAGAGCGAGTTGCACTGAACGAGCCAACCTTGCTCCAATACAACAAGCCATCAGTTCCAATCTAGGGATCGTTGTTTCTTTGATCGGAGCAACTCTGGTTTTTGCTCTACTTAGATTTATTTTCACCCCAGTTGTTGTTACAGTTCTTAGGAATATGCAAGCAGCATAAGATCCTTTGCACGCATCAACAAATACGTGCATCTCAGTGGTGCTATTTACTTCTGAATATCGAGCGATCTCGACATCAGTCAATATAGTTAGTTCATTTAACCATTTAAGGAACTCTCTTTGACAATCAATAGGTAAAGAAACATCCCAGGATAACTTCTGTTTCCACGTTTCTTGCAGCATAACTTTTGCCGGTAATATCACAGGGGACAATATCCCAATGGGATCAAAAATCCTCTGCACAGCGGCCAAAACAGATCGTTTAGTCAAATTTGCACTCACTGCAGAAAAATCAAAATTTAAATTACATTTCAAAGTGTCACGATCTAAATCCCACAATATTCCCAAAATATTAGTAACACCAGAATTTTTTGAAGTATATTTACATTGAACGTTACTCTCCCAATTTCTCAAGTTAAAACATCCCTGTAATAGAATTTTCTTAGCATTCAAAATGAACTTTTCTGCCTCTTCGACATCAGAAACACCGGACACACAATTATCTACATAAAATGATTTCCTCAACCTTTCAGTTAGGTCCCAAAACTCTAAGGGAGCCCTATCAAGATGAGAAATCGATGCAGCTAATAAATAAGGACTTGACGACACCCCAAATACCACCCTACAGTGCCGATAAACAATCCTTTCATTTTCTGAAGGGAAGAAAAACCGTAAAAAGTCCCGGTGGTCTTCAGTAATTCCCAATTGCAAGAACGCCTTCTCGATGTCCGCAGACAATCCAATCGGATTAAGGTACCAGTAGACATTGGAAATCGCGAAATTCGGTGAAAATGAGCATTTTTATTTTTTTATTCTAAAATATTCTCCAACTCATCAGCTTTAAAATGATACCATGTTCGTTACGAAATTCAAGATACTTTTTAAATAAAGTCCATTTTTGTAAAGGTACACAGCGAAAATTTTGGTTTCGTTTTCGTTCGCGTTAGGCCTAACCAAAATATTAATGTGGTATAAATCAAATATTAGATATAATTTCAACATTTATTTATTTAGAATAATTTAGACAATTTCACATGTTGCCGAATGGCAACAATGTGTAACTGCAGCTTTAACTAATACGTTTGTGTTTATTTTGAATTTGAAAATCGTTTGCACGTTTTACGTTCAATTTGCTTGTTTTTTCATTTGAGAATTATTTTTGTTTTGTTCTTTTTCTACATTTAAATCATGGGAAGTTCAAAACCAAATTCTGACAGAAAGAAGAAGCGTACATTTAGAGGAAATCGTTTCACAAAAGTGAAGGACACTGTTAAAACTCCATCGCATGTGGATACTGCTTCGACAGTGAAATTGAACAATATTCCCGCTGCTACGAAAGACTCGCATTTGCTTGGACAGATGTTTTTTATGGACATGGAATGTTTAAATTCTATGTTCAGAATGGTTTGCTGTCCTTCGTGTGCCAGTTCCAGCTTGAGTGTAAGTGATAACCCTTCAAAAAGGATGGGTTGCTCACTTGAATTGACAATTACCTGCGCTAAATGTGGATACTTGAGTGACAGCTGTCATACGTCCAAAAGAATTGACAAAGTGTTTGAAGTTAATCGACGTTTGGTGTATGGACTGCGGCAAATTGGTTGTGGATATGAAGATGCCTGCACGTTTTTATCTACAATGAACATGCCGCCGCCACCCCATAAGAATGCCTACAATGAGCACACAAAAGCCCTACTGAAGGTAGTCGAGAGATTAGGCGAGGAGATAATGACGGTTGCAGCTATTCGAGTTCGCGAGAAAAACAACAGTGTCGAATGTGGCGTTTCTGTGGATGGCACTTGGCAGAGACGAGGATATTCTTCTTTGAATGGTGTAGTTAGTACACTTTCAATTGACACGGGAGAGGTTCTGGACGTCGAAGTTCTTTCGAAAGAATGTACTGGGTGCCGCAAATGGGGAAATGTTGAAAAGGCGGATCCAAAATATGCCTCCCTGATAGCAAATCATGTGTGCTCAATAAATTATGAAGGATCTTCACCTGCGATGGAAGCTGTTGGTGTGGGAAGAATCTTTCTTCGATCCCAATTTAAACGGGGTTTGAAATACGTCGATTTCTATGGTGACGGGGACAGTAAAAGCTTCAATACCGTTCAGGAGCTGGATCCCTACCCAGGAATCCCTATCACAAAAAAGGAGTGTATAGGACATTATCAGAAACGACTAGGTACAGCTTTACGTAAGTTAAAAAGCACACAGAAAGGAATTGGCGGTAGAGGCAAGCTAACTTTTGCCCAAATTAACAAAATGCAAAACTACTTCGGAATTGCTCTTCGAAACAACACCGAATCCGTTGAGCAGATGTCGAGAGCAATTTGGAGTAGTTTTTACCACTTGTGTTCGAAGGATTCCCATCCTCTACATTCCAAGTGTCCGAAAGGAAAGGAAAGTTGGTGCTCGTACCAGCGCGCCATAGCGAACAATAGAATCTTCAAACACAAGGGAGGACTGCCCATGGATGTAATGAAAACAGTGAAACCCATCTACATCAAATTGACATCTCTTGAGATGTTGGGTAAGTGTCTGCACGGAAAGACTCAAAACTGTAACGAGAGCCTTCATGCCCTAATTTGGAAGAGATGCCCCAAAACTAATTATGCGGGCATCAATGTTGTAAAATTGTCCGTATATGATGCTCTAATACATTTCAACTTGGGAGCTAAACCTCAATTGGAGATTATCACACGAATGGGTATGATACCTGGGCAGTATATGGTTCAAGGTGTCCAGCGAAAAGACAATCTGCGGATGAAAAGCAGCCTGTGCCAAAGCACACCGTGCAAGAAAAAACGCAGAAAATACCTCAGGGGCCAAAAAAAGAAAAAAGAAGACCACAAAACTAAAATAGAAGGACCCACATATGAAGCTGGCGCATTTGACTAAGCAGTAGGTAGTTATTTGTAATCATAAAATTTTGTTTTATTCGAAAAATTAATATCGCAAACTTTAAACTTGATTTCTGAAGAACTAGTTTTTGTCAGTGTAAGACTTTTTTCCACCGGTGATAACTTCAGTTTGAATTAACCGATTAACAAAATTTTAAATGCAATTTAAAGTGCATAATGCAGAGCAGAGACTGTACTAGAATCAACTATGCAAGTGAAATAATTGATTTTTAAATTAATTTTGAATCTTACTGTTTTTGTAAAAAGTATTGATTTTTAAATACTTCCAAAACAAAATTTTCTTATTAAAAAGCTATTTGCTTTAGAAGTACAATTCTAGTAGGGTCCCTGCACCAAATCAGTTGCTTTCATTTGCAATTAAAATCAAAATTATAAATAAATTACAAATTGAGTTATGACCGGTACCGTCAGACCCTAATTAGCTCATTAAATTTTAATTAATTAATTTAATATGACCAATTTGAAAAAAAAATTTGTGCAGATATGTTAGTTTTCTAACACTTGTGAAGTATAAAAATTTTTGTTAGTCTGGCTCCAAAATTAAAGAAAAAAAGTTCCAACGTCTACTGGTACCTTAAGACGAAATGGATCGATCAGCTCCGGAATCAATTCGATCATATTCGGACCCTTATGCAAAAGATCATTCAAGGAATGCCTACCAGCTTGTCGCGCAGACGCGTCAAAAACTGGTCTAATTTTTTGTGGTCATACTTTCGTTTTTGACTACCGGTCTATGAGGCAGATAATGATGAGGCCGCCTTTCAATTTCACTTAGGGGAACCTTTTCAATTACATTCAATCTCTCCCATTCCTGGAAAACACCCCGATATTCCTCAAGTAATCCCCTTTCAAGTGTACGCTTACACATTTTCTGATGTCTGTTCCAAGTTAATTCCTGGTTACTTGGTAAATCTAAAATATCACACTTAAAAGGTAAACTAAGTTCATACCTTCCATTAGGATTAATTCTTAAATTATCTTTGAATTGATTTAAAACTTCAAAATGCTCAACCTTTTTCTTAGTGCTATCCGTGGGATCTAAAATACCGATAGCTTCAAGATCCCATAACTCACGAATAGTTGAATTACTAATATATAACGAAAGAGTCGTTAAAACAGTATCGGTTTTGCAAAAAGTATCCGCGATTTCCTTTTTACCAGAGAGTATAACCCAATCGTGTTTCTAACACAAACAATCCAGATCTCAATCTAGCTGAGTTATTCATGAACAAAGCACCAGTTACATCGGCGCCTAATAAGAGGTCGATTTCAGAATCAGTTGCTTCCAAATCGGATAAACAAATTCCTCTCTCTTTCAATTCAAGTAGAGACATAAAATCATGAATAATAGGCACTCCACCACATATTCGCTTCTCAGCCAGAACTTCAATGTTGCAAGAAAAAGTCATTCAATGCGGAAACAGTTATGTCAAACAAATCATGCACTTGGGGTTTCATTTCCCTCCCCCCAAATAGACTGTGGCGCATTTTTACTTTTCTTTTCGGTTTTAATCGAAGTTTTTGTGCGATTCTTTCACTTATATAAGAATGCTGAGATCCGGTGTCTAAGATTGCTCTAACTCTAATTCCCTCTTTCCGATTTTCTATTTTCACCACTAGAGACATCAAATAAACATTTTCAATTTTGCAACTATTAGATAAAGTATTCGAAGCGACGACTTCATTTTTAGTAGGTTCAGGACACATTAAATAGTTATGACTATAGCAGACGTCAACATTAAAAAACTACCAGTCTTTTTCATCTGCTTCTTAATACTTGGAATTTGTTTCCTAGGTACTTTTTGGAGAGAGTAAAGTACAGCTAATTATATCAAAAATAATTTAATAGTATAAACTTACATATATGGCTCCCGACATGTCAAACGAAAAAGCATAGTTAGTCCACAAAAGTTTTTAATGTTCTACACTTGAATCGATCTCACGAGTGTCTGCTTTCGCCTCCCGAAGAAAGTATACACATCTCGAAGCGCAACAAATTTATGCGCCTCGCCGGCGCCGAATAATATAAACACAGTCCACTGGGAACGGTGTAGGATCAACTCCGAAAGGCTTCTCAGCAAAAAGCTTCTGGTCAGGTTGCGACATCCTCCCACCTTGAGTTCGTAACTTGGAAGAACTCAACCAATTGTCGCGTCTCACAAGCCGAGTCTTTGGATAGGTTTCACTACTCTCCCACTCCGAGTGATTGTCGATTTGGGTGACTTCTGATGTTCTTTGGCAGGAACAAGTTCACAGTCAATATCAGTGGCACCTGGGTTATCTTTATCTTTGGGAACTTTGCTTCTGAGGAAAGGACCTGATGTTTCATCTGATAATTCTAAGGAATAAAGACGTTGAACAGGGCGTATTATAGTTCCGGATTTGGTTTTCAGTTTCACAACTCTGACGATTCCATCTCTTCCAGGCAGGACTTGCACAACCCGCCCTATCGGCCATTGTAAACGCTTCAGATTGTCTGAACCAATGAGTACTATGTCGCCGACAGAGATAGATTTCGAGGTTTCCGAAGGTTTTCCGTTATATTTTAACTGTCCTAGATATTCCAGTCGAAACCTTTTTCTTAAATCTTCACGCACTTTTTGTACGTACCTGTATCTTTTGCGCATATAGGCGACATCTATACTATCGATATCCGGTACGCCACTTTCTATCGTTTCCTGTAGAAACATAGAAGGCGTCAAAGCAATCAAATCGTTTATATCTTCAGATAAGTAAGTTAAGGGTCTAGAGTTTATTAGGCTTTCGGTATCGCACAACACTGTGTTTAGTTCTTCGTAATTTAACAAAGCCTGCCCTAATATTCTGCGTAAAACTTGTTTGACCATGCCAATCAGTCTCTCCCACCATCCGCCCCACCATGGTGCAGATGGAGGAATGAATTTCCAAGTTATCTTCCTCATCATGGATTCAGACTTTATTTTAAGCCAGTCCACTTTACAAAGTTCGCTGTGAGCTTTAACGAAATTGCTGCCATTATCACAATAAATAATAGTGGGTCGCCCTCTACGAGCTATAAATCTTCTTAGTGACTGCAGGAAGGCTTCCGCTGTCAAGGATGTTATTAATTCCATGTGTACTGCGCGATATACTGCACAAGTGAACAGAACTATCCAGGATTTTGTCCCATCTTTCAAATACAGCGGTCCGGCGAGATCTACACCCAAGACTTCGAATATCGTAGCTTCCCTTACTCTATCTTCAGGTAAGGAAGAGGCTCTTGGTTCTGGATGGGTCACAGTGAATCGTTTGCATCGGACACATTTCAATATAACTTGTCTAATCGTTTTTCTGCTACGCAATATCCAATAATTTTCTCTGAGCTGGTTCATCAATATTTGGACTCCAGGATTTCCAAGTTCTTTATGCTTATTGTGTATAAGCATATGCACTATTCTATGTTTTGATGGTAAGATTATGGGTAATCTAAAGTTCTTTTTGTCTCTTCGGTTAAAAATGCGCGTTTTTACTCTCAATAACCCCTTTTCGTCGAGTACAGGATAAAGAGGCTTTATTTGTTGATCATTTACGCCAACAGGAAATGCTTCGCGTTGGATAATTTTTAACAAAACTAATTCTGCATGATTTATTTCTTTCAAAGTTAGATCCCCAAAGTAACGTGATGTTTTCAATTTTGCATTAGAGAAAAATCTATAAATACAAGCAATTACTCTAACAAGTTTGACATACGAAGATATTCTATGGAAGATTTCCTCTGTTTCTAGATTTACATGTGTGTTAGCTACAGCACCTTTTCTGATTTCTTGGATAATGTTTTCCTGATTATATTCCAATTTTGGTGTTGGCCATTCACCTTCATTTTTCTTTAACCATGCGGGTCCCTCCCACCATCTAACTGACAAAAGCTCTTTGGCAGTACAGCCTCTGGATGGAAGGTCAGCAGGATTGTCGGTTCCTGATACATGTCTCCATGCATTCGTGTTTGTTAATTTCCTGATTTCTCGTACTCGGTTCAACACAAAAACAGTCCAGATTTCTTCCTTTTGGATCCAGGTCAAAACAGTGGTTGAATCAGTCCAAAAATATAATTCAACATTTTGCCATTGCAAACCTTTTAAAACTGAAGTGCAGAGTCTCGCTCCCACCGTTGCAGCTATCAACTCAAGACGTGGAATTGTAATTGATTTCACCGGAGCTACTCTGGACTTAGAAGCTAATAAATGAACTTCAACTCCATAAGAAGTCTGAATTCTCGCGAACACTGCAGCAGCATATGCATTACTACTGGCATCGCAGAAGGTGTGAATGCTACACAAATTTTTGTTATATCTGTTAGTGTGTATCCATCGGGGTATAGAAATTTCTTTTAAGAGACTCAGATCTCTGAACCAACTTAGAAACTTTTCTTTCGTATTTTCATCAACTTCAGTATCCCAAGAAATTCCCATTTTCCATAAGCTTTGCAACAATAGCTTAGGAAGCAAGAGAACAGGGCTTACAAGACCAATCGGGTCATATACTCTGTGGGCTATAGACAAAATAGTCCTCTTAGTTACTTCCATCAATTTGAAGCTTTCCAACCATGTCAGGTTCACAGTTAAAAGATCTTTCTGGTAATCCCATAATAATCCCAATACCGGTGACTCAACACCTGTTTGTAAGTTATCCCCAGTACGTAACCAACCTCGGAGATTAAACTTTCCTTCATTCATTACTTTTTGAGATTCTTCAATAAACAGTGTCATTTCAAGCTCATCTTCAAAACTGGAAACAACGTTATCTACATAGAAAGAGTGAATAAGTTTATGCAACATGTTTTTATCATAGTGAGAATTTTCTATATATTTCTGCAAATGAAATTCTATTACAGCTGCCAAAAGAAAAGGGCTACTTTTCACACCAAACACTACTCGGGTATGACGAAATATTTTTAGCTCCTTTTTATTCACATCCTTCCACCAAAAGAATCTAAGATAATCTCGATCATCGGGTTTTACACTAATTTGTAAAAATGCCTTTTCTATGTCTGCTATGGCTGCAAATTTACCCTCCCGAAATCTTAAAAGAATGGAAGGTATTAATTCTATTAAATTCGGACCACATTCTAAGCACTGATTTAGAGACGGAGAATGCTTTACTCTCGCAGAAGCGTCGAATACTGGTCTTATTGGGGTGGAACTATTTTCTTTTATAACTGGTCGGTGTGTGGCAAATAGTGTCCATCATCAATAACCTCACTTTGTTTGACTTCTTCGATTATAACTAAATCGAGCCAACTGTCGAAAACCTCCTCATACAATGTAAGCAGGTTTTGTGAGCGAAGTTTCTGCGTTGTAGATTCTAAACGCTTCACGGCTAAATCCTTATTGGTGGGTAGCGGTAAGTGATCTTCAGACCAGGGCAAAACAATTTCATAGCGCCCTTCACTGTTCACGGACACAGAATGTTGAAATCGCATCTTTGTTTGAAAATCTCTTTCCTCTCTGGCCTTTTGTGTGGCCGGATCAATTATTCCAATGATATCAAGATTCCAGAGTTCGGTAATAGCTACATCCTTAACTAACATATTTGTAACTACCATCGTAGAATTGGTATCAGAAGTTTGATATGGCATCTTTCCCATCAAGGTCCAACCTAAATATGTTCCTACAGCAACAAGTCCACACGGCAGATGAATAATGTTTCCATTAAAGAGTTTACCCGCAACATCAGCCCCGATTAATAGATCAATTTCTAACGATTCTTCTTGTTCAGAGATTAATTGATCAGTTACAGTAATATTATGATATTCAAGCTCCTCAGCGAATGGTTTTAATGTTGGAATGGGTACAGCCGAACAAATGGTTTGTTGGTCAAGGACCTCAAAGTTACAATTGTAATCACCTTTCAAACTGCTAATGAATACTCTGTATTTAAAATGTTTCTCGGGATGTTCTTTGCCCCCAAATAAATTATGAATAACACTTTCTTCTTTAATAAAATCATATTTCATTTCTTTCGCTACACGTTTACTCAAATAAGATCGTTGACTCCCAGAGTCGACGAGTGCACGAACTATTTTCCCCTTATTTCCTGCACCTCGTAATCGTACATACAATGTTTGTAAAAGAACTGTACAACATGTGCGATTGCTTAAAACTGCATCATTGATCATATTTTGACTATCACTTTCACCAGCGTTCGCTTCCGATTTAGGGTCTTTAAATTTACCTTCATTACACATTATAGCATAATGTCTACTCCTACACTTTTCACAATTAATCTTGCATCTGCAATCGCGAGCTCTATGACCGATTTTTAGGCATAAAAAACAACAGCCCTTTTTTGCTAAGATTTTCCTTTTATCATCCCAACTCATTTTAAACGCGATTCTGCAAGCTTGTGAATCATGCGTTTTCTCACAAAATGAGCACAGTGCTTGTTTATTCCGACGAGTCTCAGCATTGTCAAAAAGTCCGATTGCGGTTGGAAATTGTTTATCATTATTAGGAGATGTGGAATAGGAATATTTCCCTTTACGTTTTGCCTCTAAACCAAACCCCTCTTTTGCTATTGAAATTCGTTCTTCCCCTTCAACTTCTGATTTTAGAAAACTCATAAGAGAGGTCAGTTTATTTGGCATTTTCTTAGTTTCATTTGTTAAACTAATACTTCTTTCCCATACTCGAATCATGTCTTCTGATAAACAGCTTTCAACTAAGGGATACAGCATAGAAGCATACTTATCGGAAGTTACACCTAATGTTTCAAGAGCACGGAGATGTGCTTCAATTTTATCATACAATTTGGCGAGATGTGTAACTTTAGCTTGATGCAAAGAATTGTTCAAAATTAAGTTTAGCAATTCTCTCACATACACTTCTGTGAGTAAATCTTGTCTTCCGAATCTAGCTTTTAGACACTCAACTGCTTGCTCATAATTCTCAGCAGATGCGGGAAAGGAATCTACAATATCTCTGGCACGCGATCCTTCTACAGTAGACTGGGACAAATATTGTAATTTATCCTCTGGAGCGATGTCCAAGTCTTCGTGAATTTTTCGAAATTGACCCCAGAAACCAAGCCATTCCTTAACATCACCATTGAACTTCTTAAGCTCAATTTTAGGAAGTTGGAACTTTCGTTTCGATACTGTTTCACTAAGCACGCTTTTATTATCGTCATTAGTGTTTTTAACATCGTCATTAATACTTTTCTTAACTTTAGTTTTAAGTCGTATATATCTTTCCTTATACTCTTCAAAAACTTCGTAAGCCTGATTAAAACTTTCTTGAGAACACTCATCTATATCTGATAACAAAGCAATAATTTCTTTTTCTTTCGATTCAAGTTCTAACCATTTTTCGTTTAACTGAGCCATTAAAATTTCAATTTCATCAATATCACGTTCCTCCTCTTCTAAACATTCAAATAACGCATTATCGATTCTAGTGAAACCACTTCTTAGAGGAGTACGCATTTTCTTTAAACTCTCCATCATAAAATTAAAGCAAATGAATTAATTTCTTATCAATCACAAATTCACAATAACAAATTATCAATAACAAATTCCAAGTCCTGTCACGGACGCCATTTTATATAGCAGACGTCAACATTAAAAAACTACCAGTCTTTTTCATCTGCTTCTTAATACTTGGAATTTGTTTCCTAGGTACTTTTTGGAGAGAGTAAAGTACAGCTAATTATATCAAAAATAATTTAATAGTATAAACTTACATATATGGCTCCCGACATGTCAAACGAAAAAGCATAGTTAGTCCACAAAAGTTTTTAATGTTCTACACTTGAATCGATCTCACGAGTGTCTGCTTTCGCCTCCCGAAGAAAGTATACACATCTCGAAGCGCAACAAATTTATGCGCCTCGCCGGCGCCGAATAATATAAACACAGTCCACTGGGAACGGTGTAGGATCAACTCCGAAAGGCTTCTCAGCAAAAAGCTTCTGGTCAGGTTGCGACAATGACTGTCTTTTTCGCAATTCGAACATCTATTCTTTACTCTGCAAAACCTCGCCATGTGACCCATTTTTAGACAAGAAAAACAGGCACCTTTGTCTCTTAAGAGCTTTCTTTTAGCTTCCACTGTCATTCTTTTAGCTGCATAACAATCTTTACTACTGTGCCTCTTGTCACAGAATAGGCAATTTAAGATCCTCTTACCTGACAGTCCGTTGTTTTCTGTGCTTACTAAAGCAGCTGCAGTGGGATTCTCCAAGTTGTCTTCAACAAAATTGTTTTTCTTATGAGTATGGTTAGCTCCAAACCCGGCACGGGCGAGCAAAACCATTTCTTCCCCCTTTACTTCTTGTTTCAAAAAGTTCATTAAATTTTTCAAGGAACGATCTTCGGCCTGGACAGAGTTCGAATTTCTGTTTCGTTCCCAAGCTAATAGAATTTCTTCGGGCAGGCATGACTCCACCAAAGGCGAAAGAAAGTCACCGTATTTATCCTGCGTTTTCCCAAGACTCTCCAAAGCTCGTAACTTCCCCTCCAGCTGGTCATAGAGAACTGGCAGATTCGTTTTCAGACGTCCAGACGTGGCATTCTTCATCACCATACTCAGCAAATCTCGAACGTAGATCTGCACGAGTAATTCTTCACGCCCGAAACGTTCTCGTAGTTGCTCCACTGCTTTCGTATAGTTGGCAGCCGTGGCTGGGAAGCTCTCCACTACTCTTGCAGCCTTTGACTTGGGAACTACAGCTTGGAGCAAGTATTGAAATTTGTCTTCTTCGGGAATAGTTTGATCTTCATGAATTTTCTGGAACTGACTCCAAAACGCAAGGAATTCTCGAGCTTCACCATCAAATTTCTTTAGTTCTATTTTAGGCAACTCGAACTTCCTTCTTCCAGCCGTTTCAACAGGTAAATCGGATGCTGAAATTAAAGCATCTATCTGCGAACAAAGTTCATGAAATCTATCTCGATAGATTTCTGCAGATTCAAAATCATCCGAGAATAATTTCTCGCAGTCTTCCATCTGAAGAATAGTTTCCGTGATAGAATTTTGACACTCTTCTAGTCGATCGTACTTGTCTTTCAATTGTAGACTGCAAATCGAAATTGACTTCACATCAGGGCTTTCTTTTTCCATCTCAGCGGAAGCCTTATTCCCACAGATAGTAAAAACCTTTCGAAGACCAGTTCGTTTTATTTTCAAAGCCACTAGCTCCATCTTCGAATAGTTCCAAAAAAAAACAATAGTTCAAAGACTCACCACTTAAGACTTGTGAGAGTATGATTGAACAAAGTAATCCCAATCTGCTACTTGGCCGCCCCACGTTGGGCGCCACGATATGTAGAAAACAAAACTTCCACACTTTTGGAATTATTTAATTCCATCGAATCTTAGGGCAGGTCGGACATCATCGATGTCGTAGCAGATTGAACAAGTAACAAACCAGTGTTAAACACACACTTTATTTACAGAAAAGACAAGTACGTATTTACATCAACTTCTACAAATCCGAAAAGCAAAAAGCATTACGAACAAACCACTGCACGAATATATCACAAAAAAGGAAACATTCAGTTCGTGACGTCAGCCCCATGCCGGCGCTGATTGGTGGTAGTAGTGATGCCATTCCTGACACACGGCACGCATCAGCCAACATGCCCTGCAAGGTACCCAGGTGCTTCCCTGTGGCCAGCTGTCTCCCCTGATCTCTCACCTATCGAACATTTCTGGGACGTCATTGGACGTCGCTTGCATGCGTTGCCACCGGCACGTTCGGAAGACGAACTCTGGCAAATGGTTGATAGGGAATGTGCAGCCATTCCTCAGGACACCATCAGCACGCTTATTGCGTCTGTACCTAGACGTGTTGCTGCCTGTATTGCCGCTCGCGGTGGTCCTACAACCTACTGATCAGACGTTCTTGCTGCTCAGTGGCAAGGTGTATAATGTTGCAATAAAGATCACTTATTGCTCGTTACTGTCTCTGTTTGCCAAATTTTATCACTTTCTGCCAACTCCTTCTTGGTGTTGCATTTTCAATGTCAGGTAGTGTAGTTCTTTTTAAAAATAACATAGTATTTGCTTTTCTCAAAGTCAACAAAATTCCAGCCAGTTTTGAGCAAACTGAAATAGAAATCTATTCAAATCTACTTCCTATGACAAAAGAACTAAAAAGTATCTGCAAATGAATATTAGAGGTCATGTTATGTAAAGTAATAACAAAAGAGCTTGCCATGTTACAAGTGATACATTCTGACAAGCTGCTTTCAATTTAATTGTATCTTCTCTACATAAATATAAAAATTGATTTTAGTTTTTCTAACTTGTACTGATGAGGTTAATAGATAAAATAACATGTTTAATTCCTATGTAAGTTTATATATATCTAACATTAGAAAGTGAAGAATCAGTTTTGATGTGAGCAATTCAACAAATTTACAGTGCCACCTCTTGCTTGGATTAGTTAAAATTTTAGATACTAGTGGATTTACGAGAATAGTGTATCGGATGGTACTGAAATTCCAGCATCTTTACAATTCAATTAGTTGAAACCAACGCCACTTCTGCTTGCCACTCTACCATAATTTCTTAAGTGGGTGATACCCCCTGTGGATGCTGAAAGAATCTTTGGGAACTGCGCTGATTCAGGAGAAATAGGTGATAATGTGGAACAAAAGTGGGCAATAAGATGCTAAGAGAGGTTACAAAACTAGATACTCACACATTATCCCGATTGTGGCAAAATTTTTTTCATTGTAGTTCCGTCATTCTCTTTAGTGAAACGTTGATTTAGTGGTAACAAGTTTTTTTAACTAAAAAGAGGAACCAACTGCTTATGCAGTGGACTCCCTCTTAACCGGCAGCCATCGGCCAATTATGTACTGTAAATACAGTAGCCTACCAGTAACGTGTTTAGTTTTTTTCCAATAAAGGAAGTTCTTCCAGGTTAAGTTTTCGTAATTATACATACTATATTACAATAAAGTAGGCTATATACTTAGTTTTATACTAATAAAAACGATTTCGGGAGTGTATTTTAATGCTATTATGGGAACGATGGTTTAACCGGACAAATCATTATCTGGTCTGGGTCCCGAAGTGGCCGGTTAAGAGGGAGTCCACTGTAGTAGACTATGGAGATTTACGAATGCTGCAGACGAAAATAGAGCTTAATATAAAGATCGGTAAGCACAACAGGCTCATCCTTGTAAGTGATTATTTTTAATTTTACAAATTTGATTTATATTAATAGTGAGCAATCTAGTGTCTTTATGTGCAATTTATTTTTGTAACTTCATTTACTTTTTGGCATTTCAATGATAATCAGAATAATTAAGTTTTTGCATAAGCCTTTCAGTCAAAAGTAGAAACTACAAAAAAGTGCATGTATAATTTTTAGTCAGCTATATCAATATCACAACAAAATTACCAAACATTTCCGAACTCTGCCGATAATAAATCCTTATATGACATCAAATATCTCGATCTCAAATACTGGTACTAAAGTTTCTGGAAATATGAATTCACAGGGACTGAATTTTGTCTTGCGCAAATTTGAAAACCTTAAATTAATTCTTTATTTAGAAATGTATTTTTATATCAATATGCATTAAAGAATACTTGGCTTTTGAATGAGCATGAAAGCGATCAAGTTTTTATTTTATCGTGTACTTTTCTCAAAAACCATGTTGTATGCATAGGCATAACGTTGGTTTTCTTCACTGATTTTGCCAAGGTATTATTTATTGAACTTTAATTTAACAAATTTCCATGACTAATTCACATCTCACGATTTTCAGGGGGATGCACATACTGTATCTAAACGATAGCCAAATAGACTAAATACTTATCAACAAAAAAACTTGAAACTGAATTCATATTTTTCCTTTTATACTACACGTATTTTTACATATTTAATGGAAGAGGTCAAATTATACTTCCAAATAATGAATGTCCAATATGAAATTTTTAATGAATGGTAGAAAATATTACAAATAAAGTTTTAAATATTTTATTAATCATAAGATTGCATGCAACATTTTTAAATAGTAAATATTTCAAAACCAATACTAAATTAATTTCGGACAAAAGAATAAGATACCTTACACTTTGATTCTTAATAACTGAAATAAAAAAATTCGTATTGAATGGTTTAAAAAAGTAGTTCAGCAAAATTTCTATTACTCTTAGAAAATTCCAAGGTGTCAGTGTAAGTAAATAAAAAATAATGAATGATAAAGATTTCATATATGTCAATGCAACAAGAGGTTTGTAAGTTGATGTGTTATAAATCAAAAATCATGGTAATTAGAAAATAAAAAAAAAATTATAGCAACTAGATGCATGCAATTAAGCTGAAACCTTTTGCTTGTATGTAAAATTTTATAAACTTCTTATTAGAATAAATCTCGATAATAATAGACGTTACTAAAGTTCTAGACATGCAAAATATGAAATCTGGTAAATACAGTAAAGCATTTACCCCTGAAAACATAATTATGTACATTAATTCATTTTCAAGTGCCATCAGAGAATATTTACAGGGTGTAAAGCAATGTTTAATACATTCTATTGAGTTTATAATGAAAATTTTACAAATCAAAGAGTTTACAACAAACATGTAAATATTTTGTTAAATACATGCTCTGTTAACACAACTGTGTTATAATCACTTTTAATTAAGCAATGAAGTAAATTATGCAAATGTAATATAAATTGAACAGCAATATGGTTACTATTTCATAACATAGTAAAACACCAGAAATTTCATTTGAAACAGAAATTTATTTTGCATAGCTTGAATCAAATTATTTCTGAAACCGTTTAGTACATCAACGTTTCTTCCAAGTGTACTTGGCTCGACAACCTTTCTGCCCTGGCTTCTTTCGACCCCTCCTACGACAATCTTCTGTCAATAGACCACCTAACCTCATTCTTTCAGCAACATTGGGTTCAACAAAGCTCCTTAAACAACGAGATATACCCAACCGAATAGCACCTGCATTCGCTTTTGTACCTGGACCCGTCACTTTTGCTTCAATATCCACCAGCCCTAACATATCAGTAAACTCAAGAGGATACATAATTTGTTCTCTGTCATGCAAATTTGCAAAGTAAAATATGTCAATACCGTTAATCGTAATTTTACCAGTGCCATTACCCCTCACAATCACTGTTGCCTCAGACCATTTTCTGCGTCCCTCCGATTCCATGTATGGCCTGCCATCAGCATCATACATGAGTTCAGGGATCGATTCCAACTTGACGTCTGTGAATTCTTTATGATACTTTTGGAATAGTTCCTTGCAGCGAAAGGAATAAGGATGGTTACCAAGTCTCTTTAACGTTTCAACAAGAAAGGCATGATCATGCTCCGCAATCGGTTCCATGAACATCTCTATCATTTCATTAAGGTTGATCCACTCCCCACCAGACAAATTCAATAAGGAGCTTTGGGGAACCTCTAAAATTCCCTTGGCAATCATTTTATCTTCAAATTCGTCCAATTCGTGAAATTTTCCGACTATCGTGTGGAGAGCAGCATGATAGTTGCCTTTCCGGGTATAGAAATATGGACTAAAGGGCCTTCCGCTGTTATCGAATAGGGCAGCTTTTTCTTTGGGAAACAACATTAAAGGTGGTTTCATCATAGGTCTGGCTTTCTTTTCGAAGAGACCTGATGGCAGCAAATAAGCGATTGCTTTGTCTATATCATCCTGTGTGAGGTTTGCGACTTCCAAGCCCATCATGTTAGCAAGGTGCTGGCGCCCGATCTCAAATTGGTCGTTCTTCTCCTTCAAGAAATCTTCGTAATGCTTCGATCTTTCTAGATACACTTTCATTGCTTTGTTGATGGTTTTAATGCGCAATACTGCCGATGCAGATTTGCTGACAGACTTTAAGATCTGCATGTTTTCGGAGAGACTTCCAGAGGTTGATTTATTTCGTTGCACAACGAAATAAATGTTTGGGGGCAAATTTTTAAAATTTGACAAACATAATATTTCTTTCCGCAATACTTGAGAGAACATTTTGACACAATACACTTCCCGATGTCGCAGGTAATGGAAACAAGACAGCACAAAGTAAAAGATGCGTTGCTATTTACTCTGTGCAAGACAGAAAATATCAGATAAATTAAAATATAAAATATTGAAAATCGGCAGGGCAGTTCGAGACATGTATTTACATTTCAGTTTTATTTTTACTTTAATGCTGCCAATCAAGCTATCAGTAACTTAAGTAGCTATAAACAAAAAATTATAAATTCGGTTTTCATTTTTCAATTCAAAATACGTAATCTTTTTATAAATGTATGTTGAACCATTCAATAGATAATTCAATTCTCGTTGGGATTGATCCCGGACCATCGCCAATAGCCCGTTGTAGTGTTAATAACGGGCTATTGGTAATGTTCCGGGATCAATGGGAGGTACTTGAATTGCGTGCGACGTTAATTAAACTACATACTACTCCTCCTACTTAAAACAAGCTTTACCAACTACTGAAGGGCCGCGGTGGCCCGGTTGGAAGAGTAACGAACTCGCAACCGAAGGGTTGCGAGTTCGAATCCAGCCAAAACACCGTCGTGTACAAAGGGGGCTGGTGCACGTTAAATCTGTCGTGGCCTCAAATGTCCTCACGTTGGCGTGGTGTGGAAGTTTGGAGAGTGGGGTGCCAGCTCAGGTGTTGCCTCGTCATCTGACCGTGGTTCAAAATTACGTGGTGTTGTCCTCGGATCTTTCCCTTTGGGATTGATCCCGGACCGTCACCAATAGCCCATTGTGTTGCTCCAGTGTGACGTTAATTGAAATACCCAAATACCCCCCCAACTACTGAAACAATTCAACTCGGTATATCTCCAGAACATATTTTGTTTGTAAACAAAAATTAAAAACGTTTCCTTACAAGAAATTATTTTATTTCAAAAATCGGATTTAATTTGATCGAGAACTTTTCATGCTTAAAAGCTGTTCACACAAACAAATGAAGTAGCAGATAGAAATCGAAGGTAATTATTGCAAAACACAGTGCAATATCCCTTTTTTTATCATACACAAGGTGAATCCTGCGTTATAACTCAATTGATTTGATTTCACGTAAAATGGAAGATTTCATAAATTTAAATATTAATGTGAAAAAAAGTTCCTCAATTTATAGAGAATCTATTGTGTGCTCTATTTTTCTACGAATTCTTTCTAGGTGCTTTCTGGGTAAAATGTTTTGTAGTCCCGTTTATTCGTTAAATTGTAGACGAATGTGTTATTTATAAAATATTTTTGGTAGAGATGTAGAATCCGAGGCATGTTTGTCGCCAAGCAATTTTTGTAGCTTTAAGCACACAGTACACACTTGGCGCTAAACATACAGTTCTGTACTGGGGACATGATGAATTCTTTACTTCTGTTAAATCACCTTTCAACCAATTCAAAATCAGTGAACACAGATTGTTAGTTGCTATTCGAATGTGTGTAATCGTATCTAATCATTTTTTAAATTTTTATTAGGTCACTGGAAATGTGAACCAGTCCCTTTATGACTGAGTTTTGAGTACTTAATTCAAGAATTACCAGCATGTCCTATAAAGAAATCAGATGTAAGTCAATATTCAATAAGGCTCATTTCCTTTTTAAAATGATTATGAATTCTCAAATAATCTGTAAATGTGTTATAATACATTCTCGGAATTACATGCTCCCATTGAACTGAACATTGCTTTATAACTGAAAATATTTTTCTCAAATGCTAGAATTAAAAAAAAATTATTAAAAATTTCAAGAAATCAGATGTCAATTTGAAAAAAAAAAAGCAATTTCATATTGAATACACTTAGAGTGATTTACAATTACTTTGCTGTAATTTAGCTTAGTGCTTTGTAATAACTGTTTCAGTGCATTTGAAAAAGGAAAGCTATCCTACAGTAATGCTAATTCAGAAGCATTAGGAGACCCATCCAATCCCTAAGGTACACCTAAACTGTTGGATTGTAATGGAATTCCATAACCACATTTATGCAAATTATACCTTTATTTACTGCTTCGAAAAAACTTCTAATTTAATTGTTCTTTAGAAAATTGGCTTCTCAGTTCTCATGTAATTAAGTATGGGCCCTTACTAAAGCTCAATGTGTTTTAGATGACGCCTCTGCCCTTCTCTTCTTTTGCCCATACAAAGTTCACTTTTATCTCATCAATGCATTGAAATTATTCACTCAACATTCAAAGTACAGTACTTCTGAAATCCTTGATCTTGTGTAAGATGTCTGCTATTTATATGAAGCTAAGTTCTTCATATGATATTAAACTTTGTGGAAAATATTCTCATTTTTAAAGAAACTCCATTTGAGCCCATAAACACTGAAAACTGAACATGTTATCATGTGAATTAAGCATGTCTTTGAACAAAAACTAAGGCCAAAATTAGATAATAATTATTTTCCAACTGTTATTCAAGACAAGGCCTCTTAGTGTGTGTGGACCCTATTTCAGTGAGTTGACTTTTGGTCAATAACACTCTAGGTCCCCATAAAATTAAGACTCCAACAAACTTTTCCTTGGACATTTTCATGTGCCAAATTTCTAGGGATTAAATTTTAAATTAAAAGAAAAGATAAAAGACAGTTAAACAAAATATAAAGCAATACTTTTCTATTTTAATGGTGATATTACCATCAGTATAAAAATTAGGCTGTCATTAAACATTTTTAATAAAAAACTAATAACTTGTAAAATCAAACAAATAAGCAAAGTGAACAATAGAATATTTTAAAATGATAATTTAACATTTATGTGATATAACAAGGGTTTACTGTATGTAAAAAGGATATCAGTGATAATTATCCATGTTATCAACTGTATGTAATCAATGCATACATTTTCTATGAGATTGTACATATAACTCATTTATGAAGGTTTTAGTGTTAAAACCATTTTTTTTTTACTAAAACTTGGAATTCTAAGAAACAGAAAAGTACCCCAGTCTTAGTTTTTTAATTCTAAAAAGTTACCCTCAATTTAAAAGGTTCCCAATTTTTAAATTTTTTTTGAATATTTTTAATTAAAATTATGTGCTTATTTGAATTTGCTTTGATAAGTTTTGTTTAAGGGGGCTATGGTACTCAAAAAATCCTGAAAAATCGCAATTTTTTTATTGTTTAAAAAAATTCAGAATTTTCTGATTCCAATTACACCAAATTCATCTTGCTATGTTAAATAGAACCGATTATATTGCAATGTTAAAAATTGAACTACTGAAGTTGTCACCTGCCACGCTTATTTTGTCTGCTACTGTAACATAAAAAACGAAAGTTAAACCTCTACATATCTATTTCTCTCAGTTGAAAATAGTGGTTTTTTTTGTAGGATGAAAGAAGTGAAGTAAAATATATTAGCTAACACTTCTTTGAATTGATGTCAAGTAATAGTATCTTTTGGATTGCTTATTTTGAATGTAAATGGGATATTTGATGTGAAAAATTTGACGTTAGTTTCAATTTTGAAAATGGCTATTGTTGAATATGCTGTTAAATATATTTTGTTGCTAATTGATCTATATTTTGTTATAATTATATAATTTTAAGTGATTTGTTTACACAAATTTGAGCTGTGATATTAAATATGGGACGAAAGCAGAAAGCTCAAAGTTGGTCAAAGCTTATCGCAGAAAAGTGAACATGCCAAAAATAAAACTGAACCAGAATTCTGGTTACATTGAATCTGGACTGGCTGGTGGACATTGAATCGTGTTAGTCAGCAATATTGCTTTTACATACATTTATACATTTTAATATAATGTATTATCTTTGAATTTGTTTGTGCAACAGCTATTTATAATATATTATGTTCCAACAGAAGCAATTTTCATATTTTTCTCTCTATGTAAAAATTTTGATGAAATTTTTTATCTTTTTCAATTTTTAAAATTTATTTTTTTGTACATATATTAACATTTTATTAAAATTTAAACATGGAATATAATTCTTGTGTGTGAAAGATTACTGAAAAAAAATTTCAGATGAATATCTTCATAAACAGCTATTTTGCATAATTTTAAAACTTTAATGCTTTTTTTTCTCAAAGAAGTGATTTTTGATATTTTTATAAATTTAAATTGATATAAGTCAAATTCTACTGCATGGATATGAATGAAATTTGAACAATTGTTATATATATATATATATACCTTTCTTTAATTTGTCTTCAGCAATTGTTGAAATATGTGTTTGTTTTTTATTATGATTTTTGAAAACAATATTTGTGGTGTAAAATCACGTTTTTTTGCATTATTTTTTATTATTTTTTTTCGGATTCATATTTACAAAAACTGTGAAGACAATTTATTTCTGAAATATTTTTATGTTAAAATTAAAATTTTAGCCAAATTATTTTTCTACTTAATATAAAAAAGAAAACTGTTCAAATTTGTGAAATTTTATTTTTTTAAATTAATTGTTTTTAATTTTTAAAATTTTGAATTCACATTTTGTATACTATATTTAAAATCTACCTGAAAAACCAAAAATTACAACTATAACTTCAAAATTGCAGATTTCAGCAATTTGGGTACCATACTCCTTAATATGTTCTGTGGAATTAATTGTATCAGAATCCCTATTGAAAAATCAGGGAATCATATTTAGGTTTAGAATAAAAACTCTAGAATTTATATAATTATGAGCTTTGACTCCACCTATCTCACTCATATGTTCATAATCAGTCTAATTAAAATTCTGATTACTAAACATTACTGGTTATCTGCAACTACAATGCTCAATCTTCCACCAATTACATGTTTCAAAATTTCTCTTAAAATGAAATATGATTTTGTGACAGCTGAGTATTATTTAGATATTATGTGTAAAAAATTTCCTGTTTCAACTTTTAATTCAATGAACTGCTTTTTCAGTCGGATCTATCTACTTTCTTATTAAACAAATTTTTTTGGTATGTAGTGCTACTTATGTTAATGTTAAGGATAATGTTGTAAACTAGAGGAATGTTATCAGTTATGTTTTCTGCACCAAATGTGAAGAAAATATCAGAGTAAATATTCTTTTCTCAATCTAAAGTTTTTAATTTGTTAAAACAATTTAGTGAATTTCGTTAAGCATTTTCAATAATAGTATTTTATGTATTCTAGCTCTTCATAGCTCTTGTATATAAGTAATGATGGTATTTATTGGAAACAATCTATATTTTTCTATGAAAAAGGAATAATATAAACTTTTAAATTTTAGCCTTCACTGAGATGATGAGGGCCCTTGGCTATCCAAGGTTGATTTCCTTAGAAAACTTCAGGTTTCCCAATTTCTCTTTGGTTGCAGAAATATTACAATGGCTTGTTAAAAGGTTCGTTTTGTAACAAATATAGATAATAGAATAAATTTTCTTTGTTGTATAAAATGGCATTACTTTTTTCATCTCACTGAAATTTTGTAGGTATGACCCCAACGTTGAATTACCTAATGATACTGATACTGAGCAGGATAGAGTGATTTTTATTAAATCCATTGTCCAATTTATGGTAGGTAGCTAGGGTAACTATTTTGTTTCATGTGAATTATATAAAATATTGTGTACAAAAATGTGCACAAAGAATTAGGCAAAAAAAGACTATTCCCCTTTGACATTGTGAATGTAATGACAATTATGATCATTATTTACTATGTAAAAGCATATCAGTGATAATTATCAATTAGTAAAATTTTTAAACAATTTTTTTAATTGAAAGATATAGTTTATTGTTTCTAAATTATATATACAATTCTATTTACAAGAATGTAATATTTTTATTTAAACATACATTTCATGATTTTAAATGATTAGCGAAATGTGCAATATATTTGAGTATACATTTAAAATTGCTAGGTACAAATGAACATGCATGCTTATGTAAAAGTGGAATAATGTATTGTGAAATTTACTTTGTGGAAGCAACTAGTTCTGAAATAAATTTTAAGTCATTTCATTGCCATCTAATGTTTTGTTAAATAATCTTAATCTCACTTCAAATAAAAAAGCCACATTCAAAAAATTTATTTTGGGGGAAATCGTGTTTACCCCTTTCTCTATAGCAGTGGTTTCCAAACTTTATGTTACTATGCCCCTTTAAAAAACAATCTTGCCCCATATTTCATAAAATAATAGACACATTTTTAAATGGTAAAAAATTTATTAATACAAAAATGAAGAAAAAACGTAATTGAAAGAATAACAAGGTTTTACTATATATATTTATTTTTAAGTTAATTTATTTTTAATGCTATGGATGTGCTTGTTTATTAGCACAAAGTTTTCACATCTAGGTGTCATTGAGGAGAGTGCTATTCATAGCTCTTTTTCTACTAAACGGGCTCGATATTTGGATTTCATT
Source organism: Meta bourneti (assembly GCA_933210815.1). NCBI lineage: Eukaryota > Metazoa > Arthropoda > Arachnida > Araneae > Tetragnathidae > Meta > Meta bourneti. Next base: position 36,839,377 of record OW119928.1, on the reverse strand, counting down.
GCAGCTAATGCAGAAAATCCCGTTTCACATAAATATGATGTTACGAATGGCAGCAGTACTTGCATCGCTTTGCTTGACAAAGTATTATATTCTTCACTTCGATTTAACCAAAATTGAACTAGGGTTTCACTCTGAAATTTTTGTTTCAATGAAGTACCACATGATAATTCTATCAATTTTTCTTTTTCAATAGTTGTCAATCCATATTCATCATCTTGTTCATTGACGAATGGATTCTGTATCCACGCGAACCTTGTAAAATCAAGATTTTCAAAATAATGTGAAAAGTGCATTAGCAAACCATCCAAGTGTTCAATAAATAGATTTTTGTTTGCTTCAATATTAACTCTGGTGCAGAAATCATTTAAAAGAGGAAACATCTCAAACTTATTTTTTTGTAAATTTGATTTCCATAGCTCCATTTTTTATGAATACTTTCGCTTTGTCTTTTTGAATCAGTGAATGCATTTGTGGTCCTTGCATTGATTTATTCAAAACACACAATTTTCCAAAAATTTCAACCAAATAGGCAAGTTTAACAACAAAGTTATTCCTAAACAAATTTGCCTCTTCATTATAATTTTCATCAAGAAAAATTGCAATATCTTTGAGTTCAAACATCCTTTGAATAACTTTTGTACAAGATAACCAGCACACTTCACAATAGTATAGAAGTGAGGTATAATTAGCTTCCATATTTTCACACAGCTTTGCAAACAACCGAACTTTTAAAGGACTGTTTTTTTATGTACTTTATAACTTTTGTAATAATGTTAAGTTCCTCACTCATATTTTTTGACACAAGAGCTGCTCTATGAAGCATGCTGTGCATCCAGATAACTTTGGGTGCTTTCTTTTTAACTAATGCTTGAAACCTGCCTTGTGTCCTGACATTGACTGTGCTCTATCAGTACTGAGTCCAATGCAGTTATTCCACTTTATGTCGTTCTCATAAAAAAGTGTCAATTATATTAAAAATTTCGTTGGATGTGGCCTTTCCAGGAATGGGGTTGCAAAATAATATATGTTCTATTATATTAGTTTCTGCAACATATTAAACATATTCAATTAAATAAGCATCTTTAGCTACATCAGTTGCCTCATCTACTTATATGGCAAATTTCAAAGTATGCAGTCGAGAAACTAATGGATCACAAAGATCTTCAGATATATCATCAATTCTTCTGTCAACTGTATTATCAGCAAGCGGTATTTGTCGTAACTTTTTCGCATATAATTCGCTGAACATTATTTTAACCATATCAATAGCTACTGGCAAAACTAGAGTTTCTCCTATTGTGTGTACTTTTTTACATTTTGCGATTCTGTAAGAAACTTGGTACAACACTAGTAATGCATTTGATGGAACAGAAACCATTTTTTTGAACATTTGCTTTCGTTTCTTAAACTCATCTAATTTTCTTTGAAAAAATTCTATGGGCTTACCAGCGTATTCAGAATGCATAGTTTTAAGGTGCCATTTTAATTTGCCTGATCTCATACTATCTGCAGCCAAAGCTTTCGTACAAAACAAACACATTGTTTTTTCAAGCAGTCTATAATAACTCTTGTGAATCATAATGATAAATAGGTTGAATCGTATTTTCTTGTCTTGAGAGTTCTACCTCCTTGTCCCCTGTTGCATGTATTCCTACTACCTTTGTATCAGTATCAGTATCTTCATTATTAGTGGATTTTCTCTTGTAACCAGTCAACAATTTATTCATTTGTATAAAAATATTAGGATTAAATTTATATTCTTGAAAAATACAACTTCTAAATTACTAATGATTATTATCAGTAAGTAATCACACCAAAAAGAATAAAAAGCATAATCGCACACCACTGAAATGCTTCTGTTGACACTTTATCTAAGAGTGAAATTTGAATTTGAGGGTATGTTTTGATGATTCCTGCGACTAGCAGTTCTAGAAGCCATTTTATAATTTTTTTATTACAGTTCTAGCAGCCATTTTATCTATACCATTTTATAAGCCATTTTTATGCTCTTGCAAACTGCAAACCAGTGGTGTCATCCAATTTCCAAAACAAGGAGTTTCCAGTAAAAAAATCAATCTTTACTGTAGTTACAAAAATCATATTTTTTCCAAATAAATGTATTTCATGTTTATATCAGAGTTAGAGTGAGATAGGTAGCAGTAAATGCTTTAAAAAATGGGTTATAAAATTTAATGTTATGTTATGAAAGTTTATATATGTTATGTTATGAAAATTAAATTTCTGTTAAACTTTTTGCACCTCCCTTTGCACTAGCCCACGCCTCCCAGTTTGGAAATTGCTGCTCTATGGGATTCAAAGTTTCGGCATAACTTTTGGAATTATGTTTGGTTTCGTTGGTTTCATTGCAGCAATTTGTACTTTTAAAAAGTAAAATATTTACCTTAACAGAAGAAGCAGGTTTATGAGTACATTCTCCTGAATATGTATGATTGTTCCTGAAGCTTAACTTTTTGACTGCATGTGTTTATTCTCTTACATTTTATGTTTTCCAAAATGGTTGAACTTAATTATAATGTTGACATATTATCCAAACCGTTAGCACTTTAATGATTTTACTTCTAAAATATTGCAGGCGATCAAAGGGTACATAAAATTAAATGCCAAAAAATTATACATGGCAGATGGCTATGCTGTGAAGGAACTTCTAAAATTAACATCCTTATTATATGAAGCTATGAAAACTAAAACTGACAATGACCTGGACTCATTAGATGAAGATTCTGGTATCAGTCACAATTTCGATATTACTTCCAAGGTAGGAGTATTTAGTTTTAAGCATATATTGCATTGTATGGTATTTAGTAATTACCTACATAAAATGTTCTTCAAATTTCCTCAAAATCAGCTGTTTTCAAGGTAAGGTTTTATACCTCATGTTTAACGTAGGTGTTTAATGGTGATTCAATGAGAGAGACTTTTTACTCATTGTACTTTAAAGTTAAATATCTAATCATATTGTATAACATGATCTTAATGAATAGAATAGTATAATTATTATTTTTATTAGAAATTAAATAAGTATAATGATTATCATGAATTGTATTTTCTTCAATAATTTATGGAAAGTGTCTCTTTTTATTTATGTATTGTGTAATTTCTGGGTATAACCATTTTTGAAACACTTTAATCTGACTAGTATTTTATGTATTTCTATCCTTGCAACCTAATTGTTTTCAAAGATGTGTAGTTATTTAATATAATCTTTATAAATTAGAGGAACTTTTATAATCCTTACTATCTCTACCTATCGGGATATTAGATCAGATGACCAAAAAACATAAGAATATTTACAATAAAAATTCTTAATTTAATTGCTTTTAAGATTGGTGCAAAAAACAGTTTTTAATAAAACTTTGCTTCTAATGCTTTATTCTCTTATCAAAATAATGAATATCTTTTTAAAGAAAGAAAAATTGTTGATAATATGCAAGCTTAATTAAGACATATTAAAGATCGAAATTTTCAAATGCTTTATGAATTGGGAAAATTCAATAACTTGATTGAATATTTTCCAAATTACTTTATTCAAGCCACTAATTTACTTGATACACTATCATAAATTTTATGTTTAATAATTCATTACATGACATGCCAGTGCTAAGACATAATATACATCTAGATAGAAGTAGGAATTGCACCATGAGTTTGACTGTTCAACAATCACCCAAATAACTAAATTAAAGTGCTCTGTTTCCTCCCATTACTCCGCTGTAAAACTGTTTCCTCCCATCTTATATAGTACTAATGTATTTGTATGAAACAACTTAATGTGAAAACATACTTTTATAAAATAAATGGTCTAATAAAAAGAACTGCAAGTCTTTTATCTATCATTCTATTAATGCTTTCAACTAAATAAAATATGTGAGTAATTATTAGATAAGGAAAAATATGCATTTTAAAATTAGAGCAACTTAAAATGAAAGCTTGTCATTTCCTAGACCCTCAGTATTTTTTATAATTAAGCTTTTTCATACTAATTGAAAATTCAAAACTACTTTTTATCAATAATAGAAATTGAATGTATCAATTGGTTTTCAGACAGCAGACCTGAAAATGACACGCCATTTGGCATCGGAAATTACTGTTAAAGGTGCTTCCTTATATGATCTTCTTTTGAAAGAAATTGATTTGAGGGTAAGAATTGTGCTTGTTGGTAAATTGGCTTGCATTTAATTTCTTAGCCTAAACTGTATGTATAATAGCTTAATATTAATCAATCTTTATTTTTAATTGATTTTTTTCATATTTTGGATGTTTATGACATCAAAAATTGTAAGTAATCATAAATGATCATATAATACATAATATAATTTGGTAGTGATTATTTTTAATAATTTTTATAGAGCCCATAATCAGCAACCTTTTGTAAAATGTCTATAAATGATGTTATGGAGACATTTTACAAAATGTTGCTGATTATGGGCTTATAAACATTATTACAATTATAAGCCCATAATCATTATAAAACATATTCCATCTCCATAATATTGTTATATGAGCCGCCTATCTGGTATAGAGGTCATAGTATTTATCTGCCACCAAGAGGATTCCAGATTCTAAACCAAGATTATAAGCACACTGATGTTGATGATTGTACCTGTTAGGAGTACCAACAGCTTACCGATTGGGTATTCCATCAAAAATAGCAATCAGTTTGTCCCTTGAAGTGACAAAGGCAGAACAAGCCAGTGGTCGGGCATTAGAAATAAATAAAAATGTTATGTAACATTCAATGGAATGAAACCTTCATAATTTGAATACCCCTATATTCTTAGAAATTAAGTTTGAAAAGTAGACAAACTTTGTTCAAAGGCATCAAGTTTTTAAAATCTTTTCTTATCATTACTTATCATCTCAGTATTTATTGTTTGCAACATCAAGTTCAAACAACTATAGTAATAATTTTGAGTTCATTTCAAAATTTATTTTCTATTAAAGATTTCCATAAATTTTAACATTCAAGTTTAACTTTTTATTTGATAAAGGATATTTATTGATTAAAGGATAGTCAAGCTACTCATTTAAGTATTTAATTTTGTAATTCAAATAAAGTATCTTATTTAATAAATTTATATTACTTGCTTTGTATAAGTTTGAAAGAGCAAAGTGTTCATAAATTTAGTTTAGAATTTGGTAAAATATACAGGCTTATCCTGTTGTAAGGAAATACGTTAATTTGTATTCTTGTAGGAAAACCGATCCCTCGTTCTAGCAAAGCAGTTGGATATTACTGAAATAGAGCAAGGCATAAGAAATGCCACGAAAGGTTTAGAGGTGAGTTAAAATATTATATTCCTTCCATCTTACACCTTGTGCCATAAAACCCAACCAACCTTCCATCTTACTATTACTTAATTACTGTTCTAATTTCTTGAAAAATTGCATTATATTCACATTAAAAAGTGAAATAATTGAACAAAAAAATCTATTGTCACTTAAGCACATAATTTGCTGAGTGAATGTCTTTGGAAGATACTTTAATTCCACCTTATTTTCTAAAAATTATAAACTCAGCCATTATCTCTTAATTTCTTTAGGAATTAAAGTTTTTTCATATTACTTTGGAAATGTATTTTGTTGCTTATCTGCCTGGTCAAGGTATAACTTAGACCATGTTGTACTGATCACATAAACCCCAACTTCGGGTCATCCAACTGTGCCAGAGATGCCAATACATTCTAATATGTGGAAGATCTTGCTAGAGTTAATCATAGACAAGTTGGATAGTTAACTCTTCTCGGAAAAGTGAAGTATTCTGTGTGCCTGAAAGTATATATATAAAAAAAATTCATCTTCGAAAAGGGCTTACAAAATCCAAAAAATAAATCAAAGTTATTCTTTCAGGAGGAAATTCAAAAGACTAATACCATGATCGAAAATATAGCTGCTGATGAAGCAAATCTGGAAGCAAAAATCGAGAAAAGAAAAATGGATTTGGAGAGGAATCAGAAGCGACTTCAAACTCTCAAGTCTGTTAGGTTAGTTTTTAGTTTGGAAGATAAAGTACGAAAGATTGTAGATTCCTCTTCCATTACAAAGATTGCATCTTTAACATGCATTGTTAATTTGTTGCAAAATGGAAAGACTTGAATTGCTTTGATTGAAATTGTTGCATCTATGCATTTGGATTGGTCCCCATCTAATTAGCCCTCTTGTAGTAAAAACTTATCAGTGTCAAACTAAACCATGTAATTTGGATACTTCTATTTAATTATGACTCAATATTTTATAAGATAAATTTATGTTCATGTGCACTATGTAAGTTATAAGATAGTAAATCGTTATGAACTGAATTAGTAATTTTAATAGAACAAATAATTTTACTAGTTAATCACTGAATTAGCAACTTTGTAAATATTGTGGATAGTGATTTCATTTTGAATGACTTCAGACTACTTTTGCAAATTTTTTGTGTTACTTTTCGATAATCAATACTGATAATTTTCAATGAAATCAGTCACTTATCAAGAATGGTTCTATCAAGAATTTAAAAATTACACTTTGTTATATTTCTATACATAAAAATATAATAAATCATTTTATAAGTATTTAATTTTAATATGGATAACATCAACTCTATTTGAGCTGCTTGTTTGATATGAAATTTGGACTAATCAAGTTTAAAGTTTGATATGGTCTAAATATTTAGTTTAATATCTGTGTCTATTATCTCTCATACCTGTTAGCAAAAAATCTTATTGAATTAGGAAAATGTGTTTTCCCCTGAAACAATTTGGTATATGTATAACACAAAATTTAATATAATTTACTTGAACTTGTTACATATGCATCTCAAAAACAGTTTAATAGTTTTAAATAGTGATTTGATCTTTTAAAATAAAATATTCAATTGTATTGCTCACAGGAATTCTGCAATGTCCTAATGCCACTTTTGTTTTTCTTTATATATAAAGGCCTGCTTTTATGGATGAATATGAACGACTTGAACTCGAATTGGAGGAACTGTACAAAACATATGTGATGAAATACACATGGTTAGCATACTTAGAACAGCAACTGGAAGAACTTGAAAGACTTGAACAAGAACTCATGCTGGTAATTTTTACAAATTAGATGAATCAACAAACCTTTTTTCAAACTGCCTTACTTTTTCTAAAAAACATCACTAACAAATCTCACAATTTCTTTATTCCTTATTCATTCTTCCCAAGTCTTGCTTCTTGAATTGAATACAGAAAATTCACTTCCAATGTTTCATCTGAATTTAAACTGATGTTTGCAATATTATAATGGATAGTTAATTTCTTGCATTCAGCAGTTACCTTTGTCATGTATCCCAAATAATCCTATATTTCAGATCTATTCTACATATTTCAATTTTAAAAAATAAATGGAGATAAAGTTTAAATGCACATTACTCAGAACTTTAAACATAAAATGGATTTAGGGGTGAATAACACAAAAAATAGAAATTATTGCTCAATGTCTTCATGTTTTTGTATTTTATAGCAAAGAGAAGAAGTAACCAAACGAATGGTTGAAAAGCTCCGTCAAGAAGATCTATTGAGGAGTGAAGAAACTGGAAACTTGGATGATTTCTTAATTGTAAATGTGGAAAATGATGGAGGTTTAAATGCTCCAAGAGAAAAACCTCGCCGTCCCCAGCCTGCACGTAAGTACATTGTAGAATACTTGTAGCATGAACAATGGCAAAATATCAAGAAACCATTAGAATTAGTGATTCAGATAAAGTTCGGAAATTGCATAGAAGGCTAGTGTTGGAGTTTTCTAAGAGACAATTATGTGAATTAAACTAATCCATTGACGTTTTTCATAGCATCCTCGAAAGAAATGTTCGAAATTGGAATCCTTTTGCAAATATTTTATTTTTGGCTGAACTATCTTGATTTACTAACATTGAAATTGTATTGAAAAACATCATTACGCTTATGGATCATAAATTCATCATGTTTTTAAAAGTTGTCTTGGAACAAAAACATTTTGCAAAACTCATACATTGTACGAATATACAAGGTGAGACCGAAAAGTAAGGTGACTGATGTCATAATAATCACTGTATTATATATTTGCAGATAAATACATCACTGTCCTTCAAAGTAGTTCCCGCCGTCTACAATACACTTCTGACAACGTTCATACAAGTTCTTGAAACTTTTGAAAAAGTCCTCCTTTGAACCTTGACCTTGTCTTGTTCCTTGGTAACAACAGCTTGAATGTCTGAGATGCTTGAAAATCGGTTTCCCTTCAGTGCCAATTTCAGTCGTGGAAAGAGGAAAAAATCTGCTGGCGCTAGATCAGGGGAATAAGGAGGGTGTAATAACTCTGTAACCTGTTGCTGCGCGAGGAACCGTCTAACACACATTGCAGTATGAGGGCATGCATTATCATGCAACAGAAACCACTTGCCTGATGCAGCGAGATGGGGCCGAACACGACGAATGCGAGCCAGGAGGCGCTTCATAACATGGCAATAAAATTCATCATTAACTGTTTGACCTTCCGGTACGTATTCTTTATGGATAATTCCCTGTGCGTCGAAAAAGGTAATCAACATTGTCTTAACCTTTGATTTTTCAAAACGAAACTTTCTCGATTTCGGCGATGAGGGACCGCGCCACTCCATGCTTTGGCGTTTCGTGTGTGGATGAAGTCGCCACAGGAGTTCATTCGCTGCTGTTTTTGTTCATCGTTTAAGTAATGAGGGACAAACGTCGCACAAAGTTTCCGTTTACCCAAATCCTGCGTCAATATTGTTCGGACGATTTCACGAGGAAGATTCAATTCTTTCGCCATTATTCGGACGGACAAACGGCGATCTTTCAGCAATAACTGCCTAACTCTTTCAACATTTGCCGTCGTTGTGCTCGTCAACGGTCTTCCACTGCGATGCTCATCCTCCACGCTTTCACGACCTTCACGGAAAAGTTTGAACCACTTAAATACTGTCTTGCGAGATAAAGTTTCTTCCATACACACTTCGAAGCATTTCCAAGGTTTCCGTAGCAGTTTTACCCATTTTAAAACATAATTTCAGATTCGTTTTCTGCTCCATTACGTAATGCACTAACACCTTTTACGTTTAAGCGACTGCACGAACAAACAAGAAACTTTGCAAATGACCCTGAACTTTCACGTTGCATACCGAAGATCGTAATGCGCATGTGTCAGGTCATCGGGCTGTTCTTATTTTCGATTGGAGGGGTGAGTCACCTTACTTTTCGGTCTCACCTTGTAATAAAGTTCTAAATACTCAACACAATAAAGAAAAGAAAATTCAACTTAAGAAGTGTTGAATTATAGAAACTGGCTTCATAAATTTTATGAATTTTGCAATTCCTGTTCTATTATGAAATCATGCATATGCTATTAGCATCTCTGATGCTAATTGCCATTTTTAATTAAGCTTCTAGTGTTTTTTAATCGTATAGTGCACAATATAACCTTTAACTTACTTTACAGCCTCTGGAGTACGAAGGGAAACTCACCGAAGAGTTTATGGATCCATGAGTGGAGGAGATAAAGATGTGAGTTTAATATGTTTGAAGTTATAAATGGTTTAACTTAAATCCTAGAATGAATTTTAACCTGTCTCGAATAATTATCTGTTGGCCATAAAAAGGCTTGTAAAAAGTAAAGTAGCATCACATTTTTCATAACATTATAAAGAATTTCACTTAAACATTCTTACATTTGAACTTTTTTACCTTATGCAATATATTAATGGTATTAATCGAATTAAAGGGAAAATATGAAGTACAATTTTTAAATTTACTTTCCAAATTTGAATTTTTTTATTGAAATAAAATTCACAAAAATTCAATAAAAGTGTGGGAAACATTTAAACATCTTCTCTTACTATATGAATAAAAAAGATGAAGTTAATGTGTGAAAAAAAAAGAAATCGGTAATGTAAAACAGCAGAATAGCCCTATGCTTTAGAATGCATTTCAGACAAAAGTTAGTCAATGGGCAGATTCAAAACTTATGTAGAATAGAATGGGTAACATTTCATGTCCCAAAATATTTCAATTCCTTTCAGGGATGAGAATTTAACAGCCAAATATTAGTGGATCTCACGATATGAGAAAAAAGAGATGGTAGCTTCAGATATCAATAAAAAAGGCCAAAGAAGTTTTATCAACATCGGTTAGCGTTCTCGATTTTGAAAATGCACGTTAAATGTATTTGTACTCTAGTTAAGCGTTTGTCTTAAAATTGTCATCTCTACTATTATAAAAGGAAGTGTTCGTGGGTCTTTCTGATGTGTTCGGACAAATCTATAGCACTTACAGCCACGAAATTTGGTACACAGGTAGTCCTAAAGGTGACTGAATGTCCCTCGAAGCCTGAATTTTTAAATTTAATCTAGAAATTTTTCTTAATATTTTGAACTGTGAGCGAAGCCCCTCCTCCACTATGACGTATCTGCACAAACCGATCTGACAAACATACTTATTATGTATGCCAACTTCTATTAACGTTTTGAAACTGCCGACCATCCAACATATTCATTGCAATGCAAATTTAGCTATAGCAGATCCCCAGGTATGACCATCGTCTTCCTGCACATTTACACTGGCCCAGAGCCATCTTAACTATGCTACGTAATTTTTTAGATTGAACAAATTCATCTCTTCACTAAAAAAACCCCATTCACATTAAAAAGATGGTGTAATGCGTAAAGCCCCACACCGAAGTCGCGCGTTAATGCCCTGGAGGGAGACCTGAGTTCGAACCCAGCTGATGGATAATTTTTATTTTTCGCCTCTATTTTTTAAAAATAGTAAATATACTCTAATCCTTCCAATTTTTTCTGTACTTACTTTTTATCCTTTTATTTTTTGAATTCAACACAATTACTTTTAAAAATTTAATTGATTTTATACAGCTTTTTCAATTCTGAAACTGGTTTCTCTGTATTGTCCTTTTTCATATCACCAATGAAAAGCAAACCACTGAAGATCCACCCCCTACATGTTCGACTCCAAGTGCCAAGTTCCTACCATCAAGAAGTTTTCTAAAACTCAAACATCGTTCTGCTTTTGTTTTATTCAACCGGGAGATAACAACCTTCTTTCAGCGGAAGGGTCTGCATTCAAGAAAAATGATTCAAGATTTTCAGCTAGGATTAGGCCTTCTAATTTTTTTAATGTTAAATTATTAACTCCACAATCTTCATCAGTGCTATTGTCCTCAGAATCGATTTGATTTCCAACTTCAGATGCCATTTCCATCAAATCCGCTTCGTCAACTTCTTCCACTAATAAGTCTTGAACATCCTCAATAGCCATATCCACAAAGCCTTCGCCTCCGATAGATTTAGAAAGTTCTAATATGCCACCAATTTCATTTTCTGACAATTCAAGCATGTTTTCTATTTCAACTGAAGATGGCCATATCTTCCAACATGCATTTAACGTTGATGTGTTAGTTCTTTCTGCGACAAAGATATGACGTTGATGCAGTGCTTAATTGAAAATTGCTTCCATTACATTCATTGATTTCGAATTGACTACGTCTAAAATCCACTGTAATGCTCTTATGTAATAAGTTTTAAAGGTATAATACCTTGATCCAATGGTTGGAGCAACGGAGTAGCATTAGGTGGTAGGAACACTTTTGACATTGGGATGACTCAAATCTTGTGGATGACATGGAGCATTATCTAATAGTAATAGCGTCTGAAGCTCAAATTTTTCCGTTTTAAATAATTTTCAACGTTTGGCACAAAACAATTTAAAAACCAATCTTTAAATAAATTTTCCAGTCACCCAAGCTCTTGGATTTGCTTTCCAATATACCGGTAAGGTGTTTTTATTTACGCCTTTAAGTGCATGGGGATTTAAAGATCTATAAACTAACAAGGGTTTTGTCATAAAGTCCCCCGACGCATTACTGCACAAAAGTAGCGTTATGCGATCTTTAGACACCTTAAATCTGGGTGCATTTTTTTCTTTTTTCGATATAAAGGTTCTATTGGACATTTTTTTCCACCTAAGCCTAGTTTCATCGGCATTGAAAGCTTGATGTGCCGTGTATCCTTGCTCTTCTGTTTTGAATTTTTTCTGGATACGTCCTGGCAGCTTCGTGATCAGCCGACACAGTTTCTCCTTGAATTTTTATGTTATGAATTGCAAAGCGCTTTTCGAACCAACCTTTACTTGCCACAAAATCTGGGTTGACAGAAGATTCTCCATGTTCTTTAAGGCATTTGTAAATTTTAAGTGCTTTATGCTTAATGATGTTACCATCCAATGGAATTCTTTTTTGACAGCTATCAATTCAAATGCTGAGTGCCTTTTCCATTTTCTCAATTATTGGCACGGGGACGAGTTGCATATATTGCGGATATCGAAGATCCTGCAGCAACTGCACTTCTTATTTCTTTTTCATTTCTCTTAATAGTCTGGACTGTTGCTTCATTTAAAGCTTCATGACTTTTTCCAATGTGAGATGCTTTTTCTCCTTTTAAAAGACGATCCAAGATTTGTATCTTTACTTCTAAAGAAATAAATTTCCTCTTAAACGTTGTTTTTTTTTATCTTTATCAGACATGGCTTGGGACTGAAACTTGATTTTCCAAAAATTTAGTCTTAAAGACGAAAAAGTCACTTTTTAACATATTGTGGCTCGATGCAGACCAGCCATTTTAAGAGTCTCCAGACCACGGAAATAAAAAGAAACAAAAAGGGCCTGCCATTCACGGGCCCTCGGCTGCAATCGCATTTCACAACAGATCGATACAATACGACGATGTCGCATTGCACTTTATCCTTTTAGATACGGCGGGACTTTCTGCAATACTGTATCCCTGAGATGGCAAGTCTCGCTGCGGATGGCGCATAAACTGTGCACGACGCTTTCCGCTTACATAGTTATAAATGAGTAAATTATAATTTATTTATATATTTTCATGTAAAGGCACTATAGTTCATTATTCCTTGTAGTCATTATTTTAAGGTAATTTAGTTTTTAAATATGTTAATAAAATCATGTTATCCAGTACTGTAGAAGTACAGTGTTGTACAAAGGTTTTCGCAATTTTCTTATCGTGTTAGAGTGAAACCGTGTTATAGGTTGCAGTGCTATACAAGGGTTCCCGCAATTTATCCTATCGTGTTAGAGCGAAACCGTGTTGTAGGAGGGCTACCTGTATAGCGTTATATTTACAGATTGAATCACATTTTTATTTCAGTAGTGGTTATTTCATAACTTACTTTTGAATTTGTATAATTTCCGTATTTGTATAATACAAATCTATCGACACTACATGTGACACAGATGAGGCTGTGAACTACACAAGTTTTTGAACACATTGGAGCCATCTGGAGTAACCTCGCACATATTAAAACTAGAAATTGGGGCACCTATTATGCTTTTCAGAAATCTGCATCTACCTTCATTCTGCAATGGAACAAGACTATCAAGAAACTAATGCCTAATATTATTGAAGCCACCATCATGACTAGAAATACTGCAGGCGAAGACGTATTCATTCCTAGGATCCCAATCATCCCTTCGCATCTCCCATTCCAATTTAAATGACTTCAGTTCCCTGTTCGTTTAAGTTTTGCCATGAGCAACTAGGCACGAGGCCAATTGCTGAAATTGTAGGTCTCGATCTCATTAAACCATGTTTCTCCCATGGTCAACTGTATGTGAGTTGTTCAAGAGTTGGAAAAGCCGAGAATCTTTACATGCTAGCTCCAAATGGGGGGGTATTTCAATTAATGTCACACTGGAGCAACACAACGGGCTATTGGTGACGGTCCGGGATCAATCCCAAAGGGAAAGATCCGAGGACAATACCACGTAATTTTGAACCACGGTCAGATGACGAGGCAACACCTGAGCTGGCACCCCTAGCTCCAAATGGAAGAACATTGAACATAATGTATCATGAAGCTCTTTAAGCAAGAATCAGTGAGGTGGAAGGAATGAGGCAACATGCCCGTGTCATGTCGGGTGGTGGTAGGACTCATTCTTAAAATTGTTTTCTTTTTAATGTTTTCAGAATCAGTGAGGACATAACAAGAATGATGTCACGGGCAATGCCGTGCGGGTATTGCTAGTTAAAGATAAGACTCGAGAACAAATATGCTGGTGAAAAAAAAATTTTGCTTACAGTATAAGTTAATTTTCCCACCCATATTACAATGGGATGTAGTATCATACAATCTTCCCATTAAATTACATTCACTGGTTGGTTGGATTTTATGGTACAAGTCATCATCAAGTAATAGATACATACACAAGGAAAGTTTTACTAACATAGAAAAGAAATACACTCAGGGAGGAATTGAACCTGCACCGTCTACAACTTGCAGGGTGCTAGTGCAGTGGGGCATACCCACTGAGCCACGACAGCCCCGTACCTTCACTGAGAAATGAACAAAATGCAATCAAATTTTACACCACCAGGTTATTTATAGGGTAAAACATACCTGCCCTTCTCCCATGTGTTAAATTGAGGAACTCAATTCAATTGTTATTTTTATCTACATCATGAGTTGTAATTTATGATTACACATGAAAGGGACTCATAAAATAAGCACTATTGCTAGTTTAACCACTTACTGAAAAGTGTCAAGTAAAGAAAAAAATACCGAGGACTGTTTCATTTAGATTTTTGTAATTTGATCTAAAATATTTGTAAATTTAATTTCATTAGACGCATGCACATTTGCTTATTGAAGAGTAGTCTTTACATAATGCCACTTGACATACCAATTCACAATTTTCTTGTATTGTTTGATCCTATATAGCCATGAAGTGCACTTGATAAATAATTGAAACAATTCTCTATTCTAGGATGATCTGGATACAGATTCAGACCTTGATTTAGATGGAGAAGATGATGGTTCAGAAGTAAGTGATGATGATCAAGATTTAGAGAATCTGTCTGATTTGAAAATTGCCACAGGTGTTGCTCATGCAGACAGCGATAACGATTTCTGATTGATGGACGTTCTAGTATACTATTCAATACTTAAAGTCCAATTTCACGTCAAGTCTTTCACCGCTTGTACAAACTTATCTAGTCACACTATTTCATTAATAGTATTTATTTATACACCATTCAAATAATTATTTTACACACTGTACTGAAAACAAAATAAAATTATATAACTAGTCTGTATTTAGTTGTTTTTATAGGAAACCAGTTTATAATCTGATAAACTAACAAGCTGTTTGAGTTACAAATTTATCATGACAAACTAGTTCTTTATAAGTTATGATGTGTCAAACTTAAAATAGAATTGGATGGATCAAACTATGTTCTGTGAATATTTTAGATGAATTCTTAAACTTATAGCCCTATACTTTTAGCTGATAAAAATTGATTTTAAAGAAATGAATTTGGTTTAAAACACTGAGGCTCTTTGCAATTTTTAAAATTTATTGCTACAATTTTCAACCATGTGCTATGTGTGGACTTGCAATTTAATTCTTAATGAATAAAATAGCTTTCACCTTAGTTCTCAATCAATGTTTCCCAAAACTACATTAGGTTAAAATTGAAGAATGATTTTAATGATCTTTTTAGATTTCATATAAATTTATGACTCCATATTTAATCATTAGTTTCCATTCATGTTTATTTTTGGGTGCTGAACAATAGTTAGTCTTGTGAAAATGAACAGAACCTTTTTGTTTACATTCACAAATGAATAATTGGATGTTTTTATAGAGCTTTGACTTAAAATTTCAGGTACCGTTTCACAACTTTTAATTTTTCCTTTCGTTACTAAACAAAAACCTCGTAGTTGTGATTTTTCTCCAGTTTATTTATAATTCAATAGTTCCTGAGGTTCATAGGGGTAGCAGTAGTCGGTGACAAGAGTTGCAAGTTCGAAACTCAATCACGGGGGCCGGTGCACACTAAATCTGTCGTGACCTCAATTAGAGGGGTGTAGAAGTTTGAAGAGTGAGGTGCCAGCTCAGGTGCGACCTGATCTGACCAAGGTTCAAAATTAAGGTGTCCTTAGATCTTTCCCTTTGGGATTGATCCTGGACCAATGGCTGTTTGTGTTGGTCCAGTGCAACATTAATTACCTACCTGAGGTTAATAAATAGCCTGATTTTGTTTTTTAAAATGATTGCAAATAGTTGTGTACATTCTAAACTTAATTTAGCATGGTTCTTTTCTACCAATGAAAGAAATGTGAACTTGGTCAAATAAATTTAAAGGTTTTTGAATTACCTTTTATTTGTATGTGAATTAGCAAATAAACAACTGTTCCATGAATTCTTTTAAAAGTTTTGGGTTTAAAAGTTTTTAAATTATCTTTTTAGGTATCAAAATC
This sequence comes from Meta bourneti, assembly GCA_933210815.1. Taxonomy (NCBI): domain Eukaryota; kingdom Metazoa; phylum Arthropoda; class Arachnida; order Araneae; family Tetragnathidae; genus Meta; species Meta bourneti. The sequence goes on along the minus strand of OW119928.1, from coordinate 36,823,064 downwards.
AATGTGATAATCATTCCTTTAAGCTTTAGATGATTGTTTTATTCCAAGCTTGATTTCTCTGCATACCCATTATTAGGATTTTGATAGCAAATAGAAGTACGTCATAAAAGTGCAGTAAGATAACAGTTATCCTTGGAATATTTGAATGTTCAAAATATTAAAGTAAAAAAGGATATTTTGACTAACTTAATCTCTAATTCATTACTAAAATGCATTATAAGTTTAAAACTTTTTAATAATCAAAGTACACCATAGATTTGTTATGTGCTGAAATACACTTTATTCCAATAAAGTAAAAAAATATTTTGCCCAGTAAAAAAATTGTCCATAACAAAAATAAACACTTCTAAGAAAAATTCAATCTGAATAATCCTCAAATCTTAAGGTGAATCCTTCAATATTGCTCAAAAGAAAAATTCACCTTTAATAATCCTCAAATCCTGGCAAAGGGAATTTGGAGGCAAAATTCTCAACATTGTTTTGTAGTCCATTTATCCTTTTTTGGAATTCTAGATCTTCTGCTACTTTGATCTTGAAGTCTTTCAGTGAAGGTATACCTGATACCAGTTGAAATCCTAGGAATAAAAGAATTTATAAGTAATAGAAAGTGTACTTTAAGATGCCTTCTGCACCAATCAAGCAAGTTCTAATAACTTAAGTGAATAAATGTGAGCAAATCCTCCTTTAAGACAATTAAAATAAAGCTGTAAGCATACTCTTTGACATTTTACATTTAGTAAACATCTAACCTCGATAGTAGTCCGGAAAGAAAGGATTGTTCATTAAAACTAGTAAATTGATTTAAATTATTTTTTTTAATCTTATCACTTTAAGTACATTTTTTGGGATAAAAATATTTGATTAGTACTTTTACTGTATTAGTACTAGAACTGGAACAAAGAACACCCAGCTTGTTGGTTCAGTGTAGATTACTTCACAAGAGACAAGACAAATGAACAGAATATTTCTTAATACTTTAAATAATATGAATTACCTTGATGAATAAATCCAGCCACTTGTTCCATGTCAGATTCTTTAAGACCTCGTGTTGTCAGAGCAGGAGTTCCAAGTCTTACACCAGAGGGATTCAAAGCACTTTTATCACCAGGCACTGTGTTCTTATTACAAGCTATAGAGATGTCTTCCAAAATTCTTTCTGCAAGAGCACCATTGAGACCCAAAGGTCGCAAGTCAACCCACACTATGTGGTTATCCGTACCACCTAAAAAAATATCACAATTTGAATTAAAGAATTACATGTGCTGCCTTATATACATTACATTAATTTTGAACACTGCCTTCTCGGAAATAAGTTAAAATTTTCTAATTTAAATACAATCAATCAAAAGTCAAGAGTATTTCTTTGCAAAAAGAATCAATCATTTATAAATACAAATTACACACTTAGGATCGCTTCCTAGCAACCGAATTTGGGTCAATCTGAATCCAGTAGAAACCGACTAATGTAGATTCAAGGTCATTGAAGTGAGGAACGCTAAAGATTTGAAGTGTGAAAGGTTTTAACATGAACAAGCTATTTCTCATGGAAGTAGCTTTCCTGAATCTTTGTTAGTCAGTTTCTACTGCATTCAGATGCCATTGGTGTGAAGCAGCCCTGAAAGTTAAATTTGGATCATGTTACTTTTTCGAATTTGTGATATAAGCATTTTTTAGCAAGGTATGAAAAGAATCATAAAAATTGGATTTATTTGATTTAAATTAGATTTTTATTTAAATCAGATTTTAATGATTTTTATTCATTTGTTGCCTCTACATGTTTAAGCTTGTTAGATACGAGACATGCAAATCACAGCATAGATCCTAGATATACACCTTGTTGCTGGTAAACATGTTTTAGGACATCAATTCATGTCAACCATGGTTTTATATATATTGATGGCAAATTTTAATCATGTGCTTTATCATATCTTTTGTCAAAATTAAATATCTTCTTCCACATGTTGCACTTATATCTGTCTTAAACCATTGATTTTTAATATTTTATACTTTTATTGGGTCACATTCTGTCTTGTGTTTGGGCAGCTTGTCTGCTTTTGGACCTTGTGCCATAAAACCCCAAAATCCAATCTAATTCCATCCTAATTAGTTGTTAAACAATAATATACATAGACTTAGAAAATTTAGTAGGACAAATTTTTGAGACTGAAACAATAAAAGTTATCATTGGATCTTGTTACTTTTATTCTTTCATTTGAATTGTGTTTCATGATACAAATCCATTATTCTTAAAATTCTAAATTAAAAATAATCATTTAAATAAGGGGAGGAAATTTTAAATTTAATATATTTTTATAAATCATAATAAAAGTTAAACTAATTAATTTTATGGCCTGTTTGTTACACAATTTGTTTCTTATGAACACATTTCTTGTCTGCTACAAACACTAAAATCTAAATTTAAACTCATTTAAATTCACAGGAACCAAATTGTTTCCCATTCAAAAGGAAATTCCACATTATGGAATACAATGCTTTTGCAAAGACAAAACCAAGAAACTTTTATCTGCTTTCTCTTAAACTTGTTAGATATGAGACGTGAAAAAATTATGATTTACAAAAAAAATCATTAAAATTGGATTTTTATGATTTTAATTAATTTGTTGTTCCTATATGTTTAAACGTGTCAGACATGAGATGCAAATCATAGTGTAGGATCTAGTTAGTATTATGTTATATAGGCTTTCCAGTCTTCTACACAAATATTAAAAACCAAATGAGTTTCCCCAATTCCAAAGAACTGAGAGTAAAAAAATCGTGATTCTTTTTTTTTAATGTTTAAAATTATTTTTAAATTCAAATCAGACATTTTGTCGGATTTTTATGATTTAAATTTTTTTCCTTGTTAGACATGATATATGCAAATCAGCATAGTTACTAGATAATATCAATTTATGTTAAACATGTCTGAGGGTTTAGGAATTCTAGATTCCCTTATCAGAAATAATAAATTCTTTCTTTAAAGGGTACAGTTTAAGTCTAACCAACCTTTCCATAGGAAGATTATGTCAAAATTATCTGAAAACATTTTGTACAATGTATGGACTGGTCTCATCTGTACAAAACTCAGCATCTGCTGATAAACAGATTTAATTGACACTTATTTTAAGTAATCAAAGAGAAAAATATTTGTTGTACAGTTGTCATCCTGACATAAGCAGTTAACCCCTAGGGGCCTAAGTCCCTTTTTGTCCCAAACGAGAGGTAAATATTTCCAATGAGAAACTAAACTTGTTAAAAAATCCACCTAAACCAAGCATGTCCGACCCCTTGAAATCCTTTAAAATTTGTATAGTAGGGCTCACTACCCCAAACATAAGGGGTAAATATGCAAATAATGAGTAATCAAATATGCAGAGTGATTTTATCTGTCTTGGGTTGCTTATCAGAAGGGTCGCAAAGTTCTCTTTGGGTCAGAATATTTTTATGTTGGAGGGAGACTGGCTCCAATTATGAGATAATATTAAAAATATAATGATAATATTGGTAATGATTTATGCAAACAAAACATAGGTTTCCAAAATATTTATAATAAAGCAAATCAAGTTGGAACCCAGTACATCCCAATCAATGCAATTATCTTTAGTCCTCAAAGTAGGAAGGCCAGTAATTATCAGTTTTATAAAGGATCAATCGTGGGGTTACTGAGTAGAAGCAAACTTTTAAAATGATTTGTATCGTCCCATTTTGTCCTAGGTTATTTCATTTTCAATATTATTAAACTTAAGAAAAAACATGAAAGTGATTTAAATCAATAATTTTTTTAATAAAAATCACTTGATTTAAATCATGATTAAAATCGTCATACCCTGTTTTCTAGTTTTAATCTACATGTTTTCTTGTTTAAATATCTACAGAATAAGTTAGAAAATATTAGTGATATATAGATTAGCTTTCTTTTTATCAAATGATAAGTAGTTATTTCGTAGAAACATTACCGAAAATATTTGCTTTTACCTGTAACAATTGTGTAGCCTTTATCCTGTAATGACTTGGCAAGTGTCTTGGAATTTAATAACACTTGCTCTTGATATTTCCTGAATTCTGGGCTCTTAGCTTGTTTTAGTGCAGTTGCAATACCTTCAAAGAAAATGTTAGTGTAAGAAAATAAATAGTTATAGAAACGATCTTAAATCTAACTTGGGTCTCAGGTCTTCAGCAAAACTTTTTGTAATGTGAAACAAATATAAACTAAATCAAAGATTAAACAATTAAGAGACAAAAATAAAAATTCAGATCATTATATAATACAGTTAATGTGAATCTGCATAACAAGATGTCAGAAGTAAAATTTACTTTCCTAAAAGCAAATTTGCATAGAATTAGGTAAAACAGCATTTTTAAAGTATTAAGGCATAACTGACATAATTTGAATATCCATGAATTTACAGTTTAACTGGAATTTTCCCCAATAGATTTTGATTCAGAATACTTAGAAAACTGATGACATGCTTCATAAAAATTATGTTAATCTCTGAAAAAAAAAACGCCACTCCAGAAACAATGATGCAACTTAATTTTTATATGCATGGTAAAATATGACTTTATGACAACTGCTTAAGGAAATATTGCATGGCGTTCACAAGTATGTAGTCAATGAAATCTTGACATTGCTGCATAATTCTACTTTCGACGAGTTGCAAGTTGTTAAATAGAGCATTTGCAGGAGTACTTGGCAATTTTGAAGAAATTATATATTATATAGGATGATTCACTTGGGACTCAACCCAAAACAAGAGCTATAATTTTGAAATGGGAAAACATTTGAAGCTGAAATTTGAATACAAAGTGCATGAACTGTAACATGATATGGCTTTAGTTTACTCATTTTTGCATCCTTCTGGTAAGTGGAATATAGTTCTATTTCTTGAGACAGCCCATGCAACCATTTCTTTGGAGACTAACAAGCTGTCTCACACACTAGTGTTTTCTGATATTGTATTGGGTTGATGCAAAATTTTGTCCCTTTTTTGATAAAAATTGAAGAAAAATTTTATTTATTAAAAGTTACATTTAATCAATATAGTATGTGCCGTTCTGTTCGATGACCTTTTTCCATTTCTCCGGTAGCTGCATAATTCTGCACTCAGAAGTTCTGAGGTTTCTGGCTTTTTAATGCTTAACAAAATTTTTAAAATACAACCAAATAACAATTTTTTCCCTCAAGTACTCGCTGAAATTCCTTCTTTTAAACATCAAAACTTGACGTGTGAAGTAGATAACACTTCGGTTTTGCGATGCAATGCCATCTATCACAGAAAACAGGATGAACTTTTGCATCAACCCAATAGGTCCTCAGGATACATATCAATTAGGCTTCCTGTCTACTCAAGTTTCTTTGTGAGACTCGAAACCTTCAGAATTGTAGATGGTTCCTGTGAGGTTCTCGACCAGCGTAGCAGATGAGGTGAAAGCAAACCTCCAAATCTAGAGCACCAAACAGTTAGACATCAGCGAAATTAAATAGGCATCTTTAGAATATGGATTTTTTAAAATGAACTTGTGGTGTAATAAACTCTTTTGTAAATAGCGAATGTATAGATTGTAATGTCCTCGTCTAACGTTTAAATGTGCTGTCCTCAAAGCTCAGTGTTCTTAATCAGATGCTAAAGAAATAATCCTACATTATGGATATGAAATCCATTGAAATTCCACCAGTGTATTGGAAAACACAGCGTCTCAGTTCCCAACTAGGGAATTTCTTATTTCTTTCAACAATAAACTAGCAGTCAGCAATCATGAATAACATCATACTCGAGGCTAACCAACAGACAAAGGAAATGGTGTGAGATCGTTCCCACCAAACACTGCATTGGAGCATCATCTGGGCATATGAGCAAAATGGTGCCAATTTGGATGTTAGAATGTGTATCACATTTTGTATTCAAATTACAGTTTAAAATGTTTCCCCTTTCAAAATTATAGCACTTTGTTTGGATAAAGTCCTAAACGAATCACTATAATCCAGTAGATTTGTATTATAGGAACCTTGAAGAGATTATCACTGCAGGGACTGGTACCAATGGTCATAGAATCTAATATTGCCTCTTCCAATTCTTTTAGGTGCAGTGAGAGTTACGAAATCAAGCATACATTTTTCAAATTAAAAACACTCCTAACATGAAAACTTTTATTTTAAATACAAAACAGTACCAAACAAAATATGGACTATAGTGAATTAAAAATTTTAAAAGCTAAAAGTTAAACATCATACAAAGTAAAAGATAAATTACAAATTAGCTGCTATTAAAACAGTCTAGCTTTTGAAGAAACTGCTATTCTTAATTACTTAAAATTCTGTATGGTGTTCAAAATGTCATTTCCTAAATGTTAATTTTTGTAATAATGTATTTATCGCCATATTTTATTGTTCACCTTTAAACCCTCTGAAGCTTGTTTTACACTAGAGCAATGCAGACCTGGACCAGACATGCAGGCCAATCAGCAACGACAAAAACGGGAATATCTGATCCACTCCGCATTGCTCTAGTGTAAAACAAGCATCACAAATTTCCGAGTAGTATAGCATTACTTTTTCCCCACAACTTGCATGACTAAACAACCATATCTATTGGTCGAAAGAATCCCATGAAAATTCTATTGTTCAAGGTCAAAACAGGTAAGTCATGCAGGGAAGATTGCAAGTTGCAGAATGGATATATATGTATACACCCCTTTAAATTGTGAGGGTGTTCAGTAGGTTTTTTCTTGTTTGTGGGAATCAGTAAATGTCTATAAATGAAACGTATGACTGAAAAGGCTCAATCTTGAAGTGTTAACAGGAATATCCATCAAGTAGTGAAGGAAAAGGATACATTTCTGGACATAAGGATGTTATAGCTTAAATTGATTTCAGTAAGAATTTCTAGAAGTAGATCCCACATCTATTACTTAAGTATTGTCGACAGCAGCTATTTTTCCCCATCTACTGATTAATGTTTCAGAAGATTGCTACGATAGAATTCTGTCCTTTTTCAGTTGTAAAACCAGCCTTCTCAATTATTCATTATATTGCGACGAGTTATTGAATTGAGAGGTCACTATGGAGCAAGTATATTTAAAAGATACCAATTACATCTATTCAATGATTATTTTTCTTATATCCAATTAAATGAATGAGATTAACATGATAAAAATCTACCTTAAATTACAACATATCCTCCATTTCTATTTTCACCCTATACTATGAAACTACACTGAGGTTGCAAAACTGAACAGCAAAACAAATTGAAATTGTTATTAAACTACTTTAAAATGTTATAAACTTTTTTTCACATGATAAATTCACTTTACATAAATTTAAAATATTCACATTGAATAAAAGCAGCAGATCCAAGACAGAAACTAATTTAGCAATTAAATAGCAGTCAATTCAACCCACATTCCTACAAATTACGATATTTTAAAACACAAAAGGAACCACAGTAGTCAGAGGGTTTTTGGAAAAATTATGATGTAATATATGAAAAATTAGCATTATGTCTGGACTTCTGGTTTAACAATAGCTTAAAAGTATTGAAATTAGGTACTGATAAAAATGCACTGAAAGTTTCCTAAGAGCTATGTGAATTGATTGCAATTTTGTGTAACTATAAAACAATTTTTTCTCTAAAATCTCCTTGAAAATAATTTTTCATGAGATTTTATGTTTGGTGAGTTACATACATACTTTAATTATTCTGTAATATTGAATAATTAATGTACAAAAAGGGCAATTCTATTTTTGTTGTTCAAATAGCCCTTTTAAATATTCTTTTAGAAATCTGCAGGAATTATTTCTTTTCACAAAATACATTCGTATACTAACCAGCTATGGCATTATTATGCGGTCCACCTTGAAGTCCAGGGAACACTGACTGATTAATTTTATCTTCAAGATCATATTTCACTTCGCCTGCTTTTGTCACTTTGCGAACACCTGAAAGAATCATCTTTATGAAAAAACTATACAATTTTATTAACTCCCTGGCATAATTAAGTGTTAATACTAAATAGTTTCCACATTTAGATATTAGTTGTAACTTGGATTTTTAATATTTTGAAAATTGTAAGAACTTAGATATATAAAACTATAAAAAATAGATTTAATATATATTAGCTTCTGGTAACAGCAATGATCCACTCAGAAATTTTTCATCTACTATGAAACTGTAGTCAACTCCTGATTGTCTATGGCATGAATTATGCAAATAAAATGAGCTATTTTACTGGAAGTCAATGGGACTGAAACATGCATGTGTAGAATCACTGTTATGTGGCAAGCCCGTAGTTATTATTAAACATATATACCTATCGAAAACTTGTTCAAATCTTTAAATATTCAGAAACATTAGTATTTAAATCTTTAAATATTCAGAAACATTAGTATTCAAATATATGCAGAAGCAATGTGCATCTTCGCTCTAATGAAAGGTCTGAAAACAGGTCATTTTTGTCACAATATAGATCTGGTAGTGGCAATTTCGCTATTTACAAAGTTTACTGATAAACCACTTGTGGATAATTGGGTCAACTGTATTGCATTTCAGAATTAAATCAACTTTTTCATTTGCTAATTTAAATCTGTTTTAAAGATTAAAAAAATCAAACTGATGGTAAATTTTAATTAAAATTGTTAAATACTGTGCATTATTTTCTTACTACTAATTTAATGATTCATATACACTCACTGCCAAAAGTTAAGCACGGAGAGGAAAATATTAATTTCCGGAAGCCAATCTGAATTTGAGGCTGCATTTCGCTGCAGAGGTAGATGGAAGTATGCAAATATGTTCTGTAACAGCCAATCACGGTTTCGTGTCGAGAAACATGCAAAAAGGCAGTCGTATAAGAAGCCAGCATTGTGAAGGGTTAGAGGAGTTTCATGTAAGTGCTGATAAAAAGTGTTAAGAACTTTCGTACGATTAGTTTTCAAGACAGACCTGTTTCTATGGCTTCCAGAAGACGAATGGCACATAGTGAGCGCTGGCGTTCTGTGGGACGCCTTGAAGCAGGACAATCAATCACAGATGTTGCTCTTTTCTTTGGCATTCATCATTCCGTCATTTCACGATTATGGAAACAATTCCAAACAAGCCAAATAGTTGTCTGAAGACCTGTGGCCGGTCGCCCAAGGGTTACGACCCCTGCGGAAGATCGATATATTGCTGTTTTAGCCAAGCAGAATCGAAGAGCAACCACCACACGTGTGACAACTATGGTTGCAGCGTCCATTGGTAAGACGATATCTGCCACTACTGTTCACCAAAGGCTACACATAATGGACTGTACGCCCAGGTATCATGAGTTTGTGTTCCTCTATCCGTTCAATCCAGAGGGGCACAATTAAATTGGTGTCGGCAACATGTGAATTGGATTGTGTCTGATTGGGCCAATGTTATGTTCACGAATGAGTCGATATTTGCCCTGGAGCCAGATGACAAGCATGTAAGGGTCTGAAGAGAATAAGGCACATGCAATCGACCCAGAACATCATCGAGCATCACGCATTCCGAAGTGGAAGCATCATATTGTGGGCAGGGATTTCATTGGGACACCGCACCGACCTGCATATCCATAGATGGGGTTCTGTGACGGCTGTCCGGTATCGGGATGAAGTCCTAGAACCCACTGTGAGATTGTACGCTGCAGCAGTTGGTCCTACTTTCATTTTAATGGATGATAATGCGCGTCCCCATCGAGCCAAGATCGTCGACGAGTACCTGGAGAGTGAGGGGATTGCACATATGGATTGGCCGGCGTACTCGCCCGACCTTAATCCCATTGCAAATCTTTGAGATGCTCTCGGCCGTGCTGTATCTGCACGTTCCCCAACCTAAGTCACTCTCAGAGTTGCAAACTGCTCTACAGGACGAATGGCGATTACTTGACTCTGGGGTGGACTCGTGGAAAGCATGGTCACACGCTGTAAACTTTGTATGAGGATAAGGGGTGGTCACATACCCTATTAATGTCGGTTTTGTTTGTTTTGGATTTAAACATCATTTTGTTAATGACTCCAATGACTTCATCTTATAATTTATGAATATTCAATATTGTTTTCATCTTTGTATGTAATTCTTTGTTTTGTTTCATGCATAAACATATTTGCTACTTTCTTGCCACATTTCGTGTCAATCAAAGCTGTACTTGATTTTTTTGCATTTTACCGCTTCATGCTTAACTTTTGGCATGAGTGTATATGGGCAAGTCTAAGAATTTGTAAGGAACCATTCTCTTATGTTTGTGCCAGTTACTGAAAGGAAAAAACATAAAAGTTGGCACTTTTGATTTCTAAGACTAAAAGAAAAATATTTGATTCATTCAGTTTTATTTTTATAACTTATAAAAGTATTCTATATTTTACATATAAATGATTTAACATAATTTAAATTTAGTTACATTATAGTTGGCTTTTGTATTAATCACAAGTGCTATAAGAATTAGTTAAAAATTGACTCTCAGAACAATTTTTATGCTCGACCAGATAATATTTAAAATCGTAATAATCACTTCTTTAGATCCAAAGATCTTGTGCTGGCTAAAAAGTAAATATTTTATGAAATAAATTAAATATCTATATATAAAGCAGAGTTGGGCATCTGTCTGTCTGTTCTCTATACAAATCTATACAGTAGTGGTATATATATTCTTTCAAACCCTGAGGGTAATGTAGGCTACATATTAACACCCCTCTATTTTTCCCAGGTGTGCAGAGGGGGGCTAAAAACAATTCAAATCCCTGTAGGAATAACAGAGTATAAGGTGATTATGGTACACAACTCTGTTTGTTTTACCAGTATTGGTAGAAAAACAATTTTTTCCAAATTAAATTCTAATATTTATGTCGCAGCTGTGATTTTTTATTTCTTTTCATTTTTAAAATTTATGAATATTTAATTGATATAGGGTTGCATATTTAATTGAATTATTGAATATGTAATTGAATTATTGTATATTTAATTGAAAAAGGATATTTAAAAAATTTAATTTTACATAACTTACATTTGAACACAAAAAGACCAAACAGAAAGCTCATTGATCATAAAAGCGTAATTTTGCTATTTGGTATCTGGCAACACCAAAATCAATGTTTTATTTTATAAATTTGATTTATAGAATTCCGTGTGTATTTGAGTTAAGACAGCAAGATGTTGCGGTCATATTTGAGCATTTCAAAGTTTAATAAATTTGTGGGTTTTTTTGTAAATAAATCTTTATTGTCCTTATCAAAATGTTTCAAGCGTCTTTTTCGAATTTCTCTTTTAGAATATACTCAGGAAGTCGAAATTCGATACGCTTGCTCATATCTTTCATTTTTCTTAATTTCCGCATGTTTTCAATGATGGGAATTTTGTTTCTGTTTGTATTTATGTATTCCAGTACTTTACATATTGCAGATATATTATAATATTTAGGAGTTAAATTTTAATGGATAATTATTACTTTCTGCAAAATATCACTATACATGTGGAATTTATTGGCGGGATATGTATATTTGGACCAACTTTCCTCAAGTTTTTGGTTGAATACATTTGTAGAATTCTGTTTCATAAAATAAATGAAATATACAAAACTTACTTTTAAATAATGTATTCAACTTCTTATTTTAAAATGACCAGCAAAGTTAAAATATAATCATTTAAAAAAGATAGGTTATGTTAAATTAAAATGGGTAGCCATACGTTGTAGTATATAATCTAAAGGAAAGAGCTCATAAAGTACAATACATTATAAATCAACTTAAAGAAACACCCACCTCTTCTGTAAAATATCATTCCAGCTCTAGGTCCACGGAGAGTTTTGTGTGTTGTTGTCGTTACAATATCACAGTATTCAAATGGACTGGGAGCAAGCTTTGTAGCTACCAAACCACTAACATGAGCCATGTCACCCATGAGGTAGGAATCATTCTGGTTGGCAATCTCTTTGAAGCGCTTATAATCTAAATGTCTAGGGTAACAACTGATACCTGAAATAATAGGTATCAAAATTGTATCACAAATAATAAGATATGACTCTTGTAAACTTTTCTATTGATTTAAGCTTTATGTGAAAGCTGAACATCTTAGTTTTGATTAGTCTTATGGTCATTTTTATTATAAAAGCTAATTGATTAAGGCTTACTATTAAATCTGAAATCTTACTAAATTTTCAAAAAGTGGAGTTTTTAGTCTAAAATCTTAAAATGCCTCTGGAAAATAATTTTGCTAAAGTTGCAATTTTACATTTCGAAGAGACAATTCTTTCACAAGTTCCTAAAGCAAGCACATACATATAATTCTATTTAATTAGAAATGAATTTAAGTTTATTCAGTTATTTTTCTAACATAGTCACAAATATTAGTGAGAATTCGTCTATTTTTAACTAAAATTTTGAGTATAAACAATACAGGAAAATCAAAATGTATTCTTTAATCTTTGGACTCTGAGCAAGTTTTGATCTAGCAATTGTATCCTCTTTCTTAGTTCATACTCACAAATGAGTTTTTGCGAACCTAGATATCTTGTATCAATGAATTTGACAGTAAAATATGTTAACTGTTTGCACCGTCACTGTTGGAGTCCTCAGTTAAAAGTTCTGGCAGGTTCCCATTTAATACAGGCTTGGTGAGAGAATGATAGATAAAATTCCAAACAAAAGAATTCTGAGAGAATTTTAAGTATTATAGATTTCCTGTTTACTGCATTCTCTTGGAAATTTTTTTCATTTTATTGAATTAATTAAAATTTGTTTAACAATTTTTAAGGTAATTATATTCCAGAGCAGTCAAATTTGGTTTCTTCAATTTGTTTTCATATAAACTAAACCTAAGTTGTTCCCTTAAAACAATTGTAATCTGTATCTATGATTATGAGATTATTATTTGCAGATTTTAGAAATAAGTAATAAAGATATCATTACCTGCAATAATTAATTTGGGCTTAAACAGCTTAGCGAGCACTTCTAACTGATCATAATTGATAAGACCAGTAGCAGGATCTATTTTGTAAGGCATTGACTCAAAAAACATTGATGTGGCAGAAATTTTCTTCTTTGCAGTAAAATAACCATGGGTCAGATGTCCACCATCAGGCAGATCAAGACCCATAATCCTGCCATGGGGTTCCACTATACCAGTATAGACAGCAAAGTTGGCAGGAGATCCAGAATATGGTTGGACATTGACACCCCAATCTTCTGGGCTTAAACCGTAAGCTTCCAAGGCTCTTTGCTGGCAAAGCCGTTCAACTTCATCAATATACTCATTGCCTCCATAATATCTGAAACATAAAAGTAAAGGGATAAGAAAATAACTGGGCTACCACAGACAAAGTGCTTGTAAAATAGTAACATAAATCTTTAAAAATAGTGGCAAAAAGTCTCCTCTTAAATTCTAGTAGCAATTTTAGTCGCTCAGATACAAAATGAATTGGCTAAAACCCAAAATGTGCTACTAAATATGAAAAAGATGAAGATCTTGCCAAGACATTTAAATTTTAAAATTAAACTAAATACTTTCTTAATAAGGTTTTCATGACAATTTAGCAACCACAGATTCTTGTTTTCTTTCATGAATGCCACTGTTTGGTGTCAAAATTTTGAAATTGGTATGTGTAACTTAGGATGTTTTTTCTGAAGAAAAACTAAAAAAATATTTTTTCTGTCCACTATAAGTTAAAAAAGGGGGGACTTAATTTTCACTGACATTTAGTAAATTTTCAAAAAGTCGCCAAAATTTTAAATTTAGTAGCCTTTGAGAAAATTTTGCTTAAAAAGATAACCCTAGTTGCCAAGGTTGAAAAATAGTAGCAAAAAGTCGCTTGTTGCAGCCCTGAAATGGATAACTCCCAAATTATATCTGCGATCAGATGTCAGAATTTGATGTTCTTTCTTTGTAACTTTGTGTAAAATTGAGATCATATTTTCTTCTATGTACCTAAATCAAATGTGGAACTTTGAAAAATATCATATATCTATGCCATGTAGTTTAGAATAAAGAAAAGGTGGCTAGAACATTTAAAAATATCATTATTTTTTTCACAACTGAGCAAAATCTTAAATTGCTGTACTTAAACAATTAAGAAATAATCACTTTGCCCCCCATCTGACCAGATATATATTATCATCATACTATTTAATTCTCAGACTTGAATATAAAAGTGGGGAATATTTATGTAACTAAAGAGTGGAAATAAAACTAAACATTTTATTAATATTTATTTCAATTATTAAACATATTATACAATTGTAATGTGAAACCCAGGAGTCTTAATTTTTTACTAAATTTCCATCTACATTTAGAAGTATCCAAAAACATCCAGTTATATCCAGTAAATATTATTCCTAATTTTAAATAAATGAATCTTGAAAACAAAGTTATTCTTATTCCAAATACTTAAATGTAAAAAGTAAAAATCCATATAATGGATCTCTATCCAATTATACTACAAAGTGTAGACTAAAAGATACCTTTGTCCTGGATAGCCTTCAGAATATTTGTTGTGCAAACAGCTACTAAGAGCTTGAAGAACACTGCGGCTAGCGAAATTTTCAGATGCAATCATCTCCAATCCACGAGTTTGGCGGGATTTTTCCTTTTTGATGATCTCTAACAGCTGAGGATCACTTTCACTCAATGTCTGATTTAAAGTCTCCATATCTAGTCTTTAACTAGAAATGTAAAACAAGATAAAATGTAATACAACCAAGGACTAATTAAATTAGTTGTCACATTGATTTAAATATAAAATTAGAATTGTAATTTACTCTTAAAACAGACCTACCAAAGATTCATCATATTTTAATGAAAGAATCAATCAGCTAGGCCAGTGATTTCAACCTTTTTCTTTTCATGGCACACATAAACTAATCACTAAAATTTCGTACCACACCAAAAACTATTTTATTATTTTTTTGCTGATCAGACAAAAGTAGGTATAATTGTGATTGATTTACAAAAATAAAAATAGTTACCTACCCTTTTAGCTCCAAAGAGATATTGTTTGAAAATTCTTGAAACAATTTATACTTTGTAATAAAAAATACTCAAAATTATTTATATGGGAATTACTTGTGAACACACTTGTCAAAATTTCAAGAATAACCATTGAAATAAATCTTACACAATATAAATAGTTTCACCACACATCTTTGTCTCAAGGGCTGGATCAGTCACAAGGGTCATATTTGGCCAAGCTGATCAAATCACAAGAGACATCAAATAAAATCAAACACACAAGTTTTACTGATATAGACAGAAATACACCCAGGGCAAGTTAGAGGAATTGAACCTGAGCTGTCTACAACTTGCAGGTTGTTAGCGCAGTGGGTACTCTCACTGAGCCAGTGTCCCTGATTTCCATTAGGACATTCCAGATAACTTATATAAATATTGCATAATATATATATTGCAACTTCAAATAACAGGCTATACAAGAGAACTATCAAGTTTTCAAATTTAATGGGCAATTTTAATGGATCCCTAAATGAAACAAGCTATGAATCTTTGTTATTTCAGTTCAATTTGAAAAAAAAATGCAATAAATTTGCACTTTAAAACTAAAAACTACATGAAAGTTGTTAAAGAAAATTTAAGATTTAAAATATTGGAATGTTGCTTTCAGTAGCCATTTTGCAGATTCCACTTCCTTCAAAGCATATGATGAGGAAAATTCTAATTTTAAAAGTTTAGCATTAAATAATTTTAATAAATGTATAAAAGATTGTACTGGTTGGATAGTTGGACTTAGACATACCAATTGAATGTCTTTTCACAAAATGTTAAGACAATTAGTAGTTGTATTCCAATGAAAAGGGTATACAACCTAGATCATAAATATAGCAAGATATTGAATATTATGAATAGAATCTAAGGGGAATTGAATACATCCAATAACAAATAAGAAACCAAATTTCACATTAACATTAACAATAAACTTAAATAAAATCATGGAAATTAATAACAATAAACTTAAATAAGTAATCAAATTGGTTATTTCATATAAAATAATTATGTAAATTAAAATATACTGAGATACCTCAGTGGGAACTTGATAAAAAATCACTTGTCTCACTGGAAGGAAAATGTCTAGATAAAATGTGAAGAGCTTTTAACTAGAGACTACACGTGCTGTTATCTTATCTGTTAATGATTTCAGCAAAGATGACTACACTTGTCTTATCAATGGATAAGAAGACACTCAACAGCGGTCACTTTGTACAGCAAGGAAAATACAGCACCTTTTTACTTTATTACTAAGTCAATTTAAGCATATTAAACTAAAGCATAGTTCCCAAAGTTTTATAACTCAATGCCCCTTTACAAAGACAGTATATTTCAGCACTTTTTATGGAAAAATAACTAATAATCAATTTCAAGTGTAGTTGGGCCTATAATTTTAAAATTTTCAAAGCCCTGTAATTCTAGAATTCAGAAAAGCTAGTTTGAAAACAAAGCTGCTTGGAATTGAAAAATGAATTAAGTATTTACTAAAATGAAATAAAAAAATAAAGTGGGGTACAAAAACATACTAGATTGCTTACCATTATTAGCAATTAATATCAATAAAGTCAGAAAAATTGAAAATAATCACTATTGAGAAGAATGAGTCTGGTGTTGTGCCACCAATTTGTGTCTGAATTAAGCTCTAATTTCATCAGCAGCATCCTTCAATTTCCACTGTTAACCATTTGCAGTCAGCTCTACTTTTTCATTTAAAAAGATGAATGACAATCACTGTAGTGAGACTGATATACGGTTAATATACGACAATCACTGAGTATACGGTCAAGGGGATATCTTTGCTTAAAATATTTATAGGCTACAAATTTTGTTTAACATCTTAATTTCACAGCACACTCTTGCTCCTCAATGCCCCCCCCACACACACTGGTTCCTTCAGCTCCCACTGACAAACTATGCTTTGAAGCATTGAATTTCAGTACACACTAATGATAAAAATTATAGCAAAGTTGAAATGCACTCATTTCCCAGCATTAGTACATAGAATTTGGATGCAAACGTAAAACAAAGCAAATATGTATATATATCACTGAGTATATGTATATATATATATATATATAGTACCTATCTAGATTTTAAGGGACCAAACATCACTTTTTTGATATTTTATAAACATTAATATCATAAATGCTTTTAACCTGAGATTTATTTGCATTGTCCTGGTTTTTTTTGCATGAGTGTTGTTTCAGAAATGACAAATTCTATGGCAATGCTTGTTTGGCTACAAACTCCGAAGAGTTGAGATCAAATTACATAGGCTTGTCTGTGGTTAAAAACATTCTATTCAAGGCTTCATGGTTAAAAACAGTTTAAATAAAGAGTTACTTTCAATTTTATCTTAAACTCAAACATTTTTTACTTTTTCTAATGCCCAGCCAATTGAACAATTTTTAAAGGAATGAAATCATTTTCCTCAAAACTGTTTTCAATCTTCCATTTACTTTTCAGAAATAATAGCTGAAATATTTTTACAAAATGTTCCACACTACATATTTTTTCTAATGATCTGCTAATTGAACATTATTCATTATGGCACTACAAGAGCGGATTTGTGAACCACTTTGCATTACCCTGATGCACCAAAGGCATTCACAAGGCAAGTTCACATTATACTAAAAATTTAGGCACAACCCATTTTTAGAGAGGCTAGACTGGAAAAACATCCATACCTAACCCCCAGATTCGAAACCGGAATCTTTTGATCCAGAAGCCAGCACCCTGACCATTAGACAAATTAGTCAGTCAGGATTTTTACATCATACCAAACATTTTAGAATTACTACATTCAATGACCCAGATTCAAACTCAAGTCCAGTTGTACCAAGAGTGAGAACTCTTAAGTACTTGGCTACCAGTAGTTAATAGTAGGTCCCACAAGACATATTGCATGTTTCAGTACACATTACAAAAGCAGTATAATAACGTTTTCCAATTTTTTTATAGATAATTTTTAATTTAACTAAATAGGTTGAGTCAGGGCTCACATAAAAATACAAACTTTAGTGGACTGTAATTACGTTTATTTACATTGTTTGCTGCACTACCCCCCAAGTACAAAGAGATGTACTATCCTATGTACACAAAAGAGTTGTACAATCTTAATACACAAATGATTCCAAGAAAGAACGCTAGCGATATCGTCTTATCGCGTCAAGAGATCAGGTAAACTGAGAAGTTGGAAATGTTCGTGGCACTTGCCAAGTACATGAAAAGTAACGTCAAATCTGGAGTAGCACCAACTGTCATGCAGATACGCATGACAGTTGGTTAGATTTGGACAGGCACAAACAGGCTGGTTAGGTTTTATGGCACAAGGGCCATTGCTGCCATAAAAACTGCAATGAAAGAGATTGGGGAATAGAATAATGGGATGAAAGCAGAAAAAGATCACTTGAGAAACAAGACATGAAATAATGGACATACACATACAAGGAAAGTTTTACTGACACAGAAGAAATACACTACAGGAATTACACAGGTACACAACAGGAATTAGACCTGTACTGCAAGTTGCTTATGTAGTGGGCAAACCCACTGAGCCTCTTAACTGAATAGGACTTCCTAAGCCCTTCAACCCTGGTACTTATATCGGTACAGCTGTATGTAGCCCCTTGTCCAGTGGCAACAGCCCTTGGCACACTTTTAGTAGCGAGTTAGGGTACGTGAAGGCAACCCATCTTATATTTTTTGTAAGATTTCTTTCCTTGGTGACATAAAAAGTGCACCAAAGGCTGTCGACATCAGGCGAGGCACTACATACAGCTCTGTACCCTTATATCATTGCTGAAGTTTGAAGAGAATGGCAACAAAAAGAAATTATCTACCATACCTAAATATGTCCAAGTTTTTAAATATTTTAAAGCACATCTGTCTGAAACATTTTAAAATAGCTGAATTTTGATAAGTCTGATTTGATACTTCATTGAGTGAATATTTTCAATTAAGAAATTGACAAATGTAAAAATACAAAAAATTGAAGCAGAGGTAATTAATTATAAGTTTGAGCAGTATGCAGTTTAGTTTTTAAGGCAAAAACATGAGGTAAAGCGAAAGTTACTTTAACAGCTATTTTTTAAATATTTTTAACGATTGTTTTATAACTACTTTAAACTTTAAGTCATTTAAATATTAAGTAAATAACAAAACAATATATTATTTATAAACAATCTGAGAAACTCCCTTTATTTCCCCCAAGAAACAAGTATGATCACCCTAAGTACAATTAATTGAGCATATCAAATTTTTACTGGGAAACAAAAACCAATGTCCGAAAAATGTTCATTAAAATAATTATATTGCAAGGAATGTTTTCAGAAGAATCTATCTTTTTTAGTCCTTGCTTCCCTTAAATCAGTGGGTTATGAAAACACGAGAAACATCTTGTAAAAAGTACTTCCAAAGGAAGTTTTATCAGAAGAGATTAACGAACCTTATCTTCCAAATATGATATAAATAGAACTTTACCCAATTCTTAAATATCTATATCTCTTTCGTTTAAATAGATACGAATCTCTGGAAATTGTGAAATCAAATTATAAACTTTGCTTCTCATTTATCTCTGGAAAGAGATAACACTTGCAGGAGCCGAAGATCAGACGTAGTTGGTCAGATTTCGGTTTTCCGCGCATTTCTTATAAACAACTATATACATTGCCATTTTAAGCAAGAAAAATGTAAGATGAAACTTTAGTGGGAAAATTTATAAAATTCAATCTATAAAGTAATATTTCAATGCAACTATTCACCAAATATTTTAGTAATTTATTACACAAACAATAAAATAGTGAACGAAAGCGCTAACTAGTGAAATACGTATCGATTATTGATCTTAAGATTAGGAATCGGCGATTTTATCGATGAATAATTCGATAACGAAAGTAAGTGTATCGATTTTCTAAAAATAAACCAGCCGTTCTCTCGCTGTGCATGGTGGTCCTTCTTGGTAAGTTCCCGGCGTTCATTGTAAATTTTTCCCAACATTCTTAACGATTGTAAACAGCTGGTGCATGTTGCTTGTTTTGTGTGGTCAGAACTCTTCGGAAAATTTAGTTGCAAGGCTTTCACAAGACAAGTTTAAACGATGTTTTTTAAATTTATGCATCTGTACTACCGATAAGATTAACTTCGTGACAGTCATTAGTCGCCATTTTTATTAAAAATAAGTTTTCTGGTTAGCTTATGTCATTCACTTTCACTGGTCATCTCATTATAATAGCTTCTTATTTTACTCTCAAATTTATTTTGGAGAATAATTTTCAAGTTTTGATTCCGTATTTTTGTTTCTTTATAATTATGATCAAACCTCACCTTTTTTGGTATTGTGATATCGGAAGTGTGCTAAAAAAAGTTGAGTGTAAAACGATACCAGTTCATTTGCGTTCATCTATAATAAGCAAATGGGACGATAGTTTTGCAAGTGGATAATTAGAATGCTGTAATACTCCAAAGAGTGATGTAGTTTTGTTATTGACGAATGAATGCAAAAGAAGGCTGTTATAGATGATAAACGACATGCATTGCAGGTAGTAAACAATAAGTTTTTCAATGTTCATTAATTATATTTTTAAATTTATTGAAAATGTTTTCGTTGTTATTTTCATGAAATTTAATGAATTTTATCAGTTGTAGCTAATAAAATGGTAAAATGTCATTAAAATTAGATTAGCAGAAATGGAAGCTAATCTTTTGTTATAAATACTAATTCCTGTTTACCGCCACTTGAAATCTACATTTTGAATGTAGTGATAAGCTAGCATTGAAGCTTAAGGTGTCCGACTACCTTCGGAAAGGATTTTTTGAAATAATTTGAAATTTGACTTTTTTTGTGCATTATATTATAGAATATGGTTAAAAACTTAGAGAATAACATATAAAAAAATAATTAATAATTTTTTTAAAATTTAAACCCCAAAAAGGGGTGAAAAATAGACAAAAACTAGCACCACCGCAAAACATGATAACTTAAATTTAAATTAAGATATTCTTATTTTGTAAATTTTATTTTGAAGATTGAAACCTCCTTTAGGGAATGTACCTCTCACATCATTGTAAACCAGTTCTTTTAAAAACTGGAGAGGTTCAAGTACAACCAAGAAGAAAATCTTCCATAAATTATAGCAACGCATAACTTTTATAATTAAAAATAAAAAAACTAATTAATGCACAATTACAGAAGTGGTACATTCCCTTTATAAACTCTTTGAAAGTATTCCTACCAAATTTCATAACATTTGAAGCATAACTTTTTGAGTTTTCATGTTTTGCGTAAAAGCAAAATTCTAAAATGTCAATTTCAAGAAAAAGCTAAAAACAAAATTCAATAATGAATCTTACCTTTAAATGGAAAATGTAGCTCTAAAATGATCCTGATTTATAAAGATCACCTTCTATAGAAGTTAAATCAACTACTTTTTTTTTCCTAATTGCCCTCAAAACCTTCCTGCGCTTCTTTGAAACGGGTGTTGTATGGCGCTTGGAATCACTGATTCTAATGCGATCCAAACTTTGGTAACCTTTTAATGTGAAGTAACCAAGATTTTCAATGTTCATCTTGCTTAAAACACTGGTGCAACCCTCAAATCCATCATTATATTGTATTACTGCATCATAAGCCCCTAATTTTACAGTTTTTAGGCTGACGAAAACCTCCTTCGGAACTCTCTGCCAAATAACACCATTGAAACTTTCATTGGCATTTTGAGTTTTGCCATGCAGACACTTATTCAAAAGTTCTCTGGTGCAAAGCTCTAAATACACTGGTTTGACTACATTTAAAATATTGTTGGGCAAACCAGAATGCTTGAGCTTTTCTGGTTCTTTCCCTTCGCTTACAGCTCGCTGGTAATAGCACCAACTGTCTACACCAATAGGGCACTGGCCATGCATCGGTTTCTTTGGTGATGAAGCACAATGAAACAAAGCTGCAATTACATTTTGCTGCATCATTTGTAAGTTGCCCACGTTAGAGCGAATCGCAATGCCATAATAATTTTGTAGTCTGTCGATAAAGACATCTGATAACTTGCCTTTACCAGACAGACCTTTGGTTTTGTTTTTCAATTTTCGCAGACGTGTACCCACCCGTTTTTGAATGTGCCCAATGCATTCCAGTTTTGAAACACTTTTTTCGCCATATGTGTTTTGGACGCACAAATAGCCTTTAGAATCCCCATCACCGTAGTATTTCGTGTACTTCAGCTTCCGAGTGCTCACTGACCTCTTGAAAATTCTGTCGACACCAACAGTTTCCATCTTTGCTGATGACCCTTTAAAATTGCACTGGCATATATGGTCAGCTTCCTGTGATTCAAATGACGGGTTTCTCTTCAGTTTCTGTAATCTTTTGCAAATTCTGCAGTATGAGGACATGACTTCTAAATCGAGAACCTTTCCCGTGTCAATTGAAATGGCAGCAACACAACCATTCAAAGAAGTGTACCCTCTACGCTGCCACGTTCCATCTACAGACACGCCGCATTCACTGTCTTCTCCCTTTGAACCAACTTCATCAGCTGCTTTTAACATTGAAGATTCAGCAACCTCGGACACAACTTTCAAGAGTTTCTCTTCATGGATGTTATACGCAGCTTTAGAAATTGGTGGCAAATTCAGCGTGGTGCACAGTTTATACGCTGAAGAAAATCCCTTTCCAATCTGCCTCATCCCATAAACTATTCTAGAGTTCACTTCAGGTACATTTTTGTTCTTTTTGGAGGAGGCAAAGCCTTTTACAAAATCACAATTGTGACATTTCAAAGAGAAGTGTGAGCACAATCCATACCTGGAGTCTTCAACTAAATGCAAACCAGAAGCAAAGCATTTGGGACATGGAAGCACCAAAAATATATTTATTAAAGTTTCCAGGTCGAAAATCCGATTACCACACAGTTCCTCATTCAAAACTTCGAATTTGGAAGAGCTAGATGCTTGCAGTTTTGAAGCACTGGCTGTGCACACTGGATCTTCAAGACTGTTAGTCTTCAGTGTTTTAGAGTGTTGATTACCTTTGAAGTGGTGTTTCTTCTTCCTGGCAATACTCTTTCCCATTTTGTAAAGAAAAATCACTTTATGCAAGAAGAATTATCAAGTTGTAGAACTTTTTGAACGCACGATCGAAAATCACGAGTTCAAATTGTGTACAAACTGAAACTCAAGTTTGATGCCAGATTGTGAAGTTAAACATGATTGCCAGATGTATTTTTGTGTAAAAAGTAGTTTTTTAATTAATTTTTTTTAATTAATAAAAAAAAATCCACACTTCAGAGCAAATTTTAACGCTTTAATTTGTTAAAATAAGAATGTAAACAAACTTTTACGTTCACTTCCTGTTTGCAGAAAGGCACTTCCGGTTTTAAAAAGTGTCGACTATGTAGTATTAAAAGACCTGTATCTTACGTTCTATGCATGGTAGGAACAAAATTTAAACAGATTTGGAAAGATAAGAAATCGGGCTTTCATATTATATCAAATTTGGAAAATCGCAATTTCCGCCGAAAATCGCGTTTTAAAGGTAGTCGGATACCTTAACCATTAAATGTTTAATTTCAACTTTTATTATGAATTATTGTGACTTAACATAGCATGTGAACAATTCCTTTATTTTATTAGCCAAATGATTAACACCCTGGCTCAACTGGCTCTGGGTTTGAATCCTGCTCTTATGGTGGTTTTCGGAAAGCTATAAGCTCCAATCTGATTAGCCTTTGTGTATCAAACAAATTACTGTAGGACAAATCAAACTTTTGTTGGGTATAACCATCACAAAATACAATCGCGTGCAGTCTGGATTTTATCAAAAAGTTGTAGTATCACTAAGAATTGTTTTAATCATCAAAAAAGATTAAGTACTCATTTGACGTAGATTCACTGTTGGAAATTCGAGAAAAAATGGGTTACCCTCACCGGCATGAGTCGCTTATAACTATGCCAAAATTCCATATATTTAATCCATATTTGCAGTGTTTTTCTAGTCAAAATGTTGTTTAATTCAGATTTACATATTTCATCCGTACGTATGCAGTATATATTCAATGTTGGAAGATTTCCGTGGCGACATAAAAAGTGCGCCAAAAAAAAACGCGTTGCCACCGCGTGCGGCAGACTGCAGCTGTACCGATACCTTTTGGTAAAAGCTCCTCAAATTACACTAAATGGCAAATTTATAGGTGTAAGCAAAACTGCTGGTTCTCTTCGTTACGATTTTAGTAATATACAGATTCAAATTAGTTTATCTATGTATATAGATATATATAACAAAAGATGAAGATTGACAAAATTTGAGTTAAAACTGTTTACCACTTGATCATAGATATTAATTTGTAATTTTATTTTTCAAAGTATGTAAAAATCTCCATCTTGCTCCAAAACATTCTGTATAGCCCGTTGTGTTGCTCCAGTGCAACGTTAATTAAAATACATACCAAAACATTTTGAAACTCTTAATGTGACATTTTCTATTTGTTTCGTGTTAACAGAGGCCATGAGATTATGGATAGTATGGTATCGGAAGCACCCACTGAGTCCAAAGATGATGAGCTAGAATGCCAAAAAGCCCAAGAAGTTATTGGACTGCTTTTGAGAGTAAGTGCTATTCATTCAATATTTACTTGAATTACTATGGTTGATAAACATTCTGGGATAAAGTCAATCTGAACATTTTCCCATGTTTTGTGCCATTGTTTTAGGAATCTAGCTTGTATGTTATTTTCTATGTGAGTATTATCAAGAAAAGTGAAAATTTTCTGTCATTCTAAGATGCATCTACTTTTCATAGGAGTATCATGCAAATTGCTCCCTTGTTGACCCCGAGATCAGACTAGGGTTTAAGATTAAAAAGTTCTCTGTCATTGGCTAAAATTGTTTTTGCGTTAGAAACAATCCAAAAGTTCTTATAAAACTTTCATTTAGATGGTAGCAGCCTAGTAGTCGAATGGCTAGTGCTCGGACTGAGTTCCAATCCCAGTCAAGGCATGGATGTTTGTAGTAGTTCATACTCTACTTAAAAACAAAGGTCCTTGTCTATTTAGCCCATTTGTAGCAAAAAGTGACCATAGAGTGACAAATGAAATGAATCATTTAGATGCATGCATAATTAATTATGCTGTATCTTGTCCAGTTTGTTACCATATTTCCCAAACTAAAAATGTAGGCATAGTTTTTTTGTATTACTGCAGCCTGAAGAGATGAATTGCTCACTTGAATAAATGAACATGTATAATTATTTCTAAATAAACTCCATGGTTTCTTTTGTTTTCAGAAATCTGATGACAGTGAAACAGTTTTACAAGGTGACTTTTCTGTGAATAAAGCCATACAAGATTTATCTGGTTCCACAGTAACAGTCTCAATTGCAGGCCCCTCTCCCTTAAACATATGTCATGTATCATTAACAGATTCTGGAATGATTCTGGAACCCAGTGAAATCATTCAACAATCTCTTACTAATTCCCCCTCCATACAACTGGAGGATGGGACCACAGCATTTGTACAGAACTTTGAACCTGTAGATGAATCAGATAGTGGGGATGCCACTACAAAGTTTGTAGATGGGCAGGCCGTCCAATTAGAAGATGGAAGTACTGCATTTATCCATGCAGCTCCTAGAGGTATGTTGACTGGGTTTTCACACATATACATGTATACAGTAGATCTTCGATTATCCAAGGTAATGCAGTTCATCTGAGAACCTGATCCGTTATGTTCAACTTGCTATTGTATTTTTACCGTTTGACACATTTTGACTGAATGTAGGGCTTTTAATAGCCATAGACAAATCCAATTTGGAGTTTCAAATTCAACCCTAAAAGACCTTTTGGGAAGTCCTTACAATAAAAAAAAAAAAAAAATTATTCATCTGACATCGGTTTTGTGAAATTTATTTAGATTTTATACATTGACTAGTTTCAATTCAAACTTGTAAATAGATAAATCTTATGTCTTTATTTTGTCAAGTTTTGTGTCGTGCAGCTTGGCCATGTGTGGCTCTTGCATCATAAAAACCCAACCAAGGTAATGCAGACGTAGTACCATGAAGCAGCCCCACAAAATACAGAAAAAATTTACATGTTTCTACAGCTACTGATGAAAGATTCATAAAGCAAGGATTGAGAATAATCTATGTTCTGATTTGCTTGATAGTATGTGTTGCGATAATTTTACAACAAATATGGACGTGAGTTATGTACTTAAACTTAAGTCCTTCTGTTTCACAGCATTTTATCGCCTCTGCACACTTAAAGCTTTAATACTTTAGTACTTGTGTAAAATCCCATCAACCATTTTTGCCAAACCAGAAAAATGTCGCCAAACGATGCGATGTTCTGCCAATAATGAAAAGTGTGAAATCAAACACGGTTTTTACTATTTTGCTCCTCGCCATAGCGACTTGACGTCAAACGCACTTGGTTTTATGTAACCTAGTTTAGCCATTTTTAAACAAGAGTTCTATCAGGTATTAACTGCTATTTCTGTTTTTCCGCTTC
Organism: Meta bourneti; assembly: GCA_933210815.1. Lineage (NCBI taxonomy): Eukaryota > Metazoa > Arthropoda > Arachnida > Araneae > Tetragnathidae > Meta > Meta bourneti. The sequence goes on along the minus strand of OW119928.1, from coordinate 36,796,582 downwards.
ACATTTTGGAAAAAATGCTTAAAATCTGGGACCTGCCTACTACAGAACAGAATGCAGTTGACTATTTTCAAAGTTATGGAATCTTGGCGTAAAAAAGTCTTAATGGCACAATTTTTTTCCGCCGAAATGTTAGGAGTTAGTTTGGCTGGAATTGTGCCAACTTTCATGGTCAACGGAATTTTACACAAGTTCCAAAACTTGGTATCAAATTCAACCCAGATAACATGGACTCTTGGATAATTCTAGGTTCTACTGTATTAACTTTGGTGTCTAATAGTTACCAAGCCCCCTTGTACCACAAAAGGCTAACACTTGCAATTTATGTGTGCTAATTTTTTCCTGTAAAAATTAGGGCCTAGATAAATGCCTACTTAAAGTTAAGTTTAGAAAAGTTCTTAAAAGTTGATAAGTTTTTATAGAAGTTCAGTATTCTTTGGCTCGCATATTTAATCACTTTTAATGTATTGCTCACATCAGAAAAACTACCCCACAAATGGCTAACAACAAAACTAAATTATTTATAGCTTAATCTAGTTACGAAGCTGATTAGTGGCTAGCTGATAAGTTAGGAACACTTGAAAGGTGCTGAATTTGCTTTCTCATTAACTAGGAATTCTTTATGGTTAAATGTACATTCATGTCTTTATGTTAAATTCTATTGAATAGAAATTTTATCTTCCTCTGCAATAATATGTAATTTTATTATTTTTTATTCTTATATAATAAACTTCTCAACATACTGAGAGATCCATATTTAAGTGTCTTCTGTCTTTCTAGAGGGTCTTCAGCCTGTCCAACTTGAAGATGGTACTATGGCTTACTTATCTCAAACTGGTACTGAGCTTTTCAATGGAGAAGCCACTGGTTTAGATTTGGAGCAGCTAACTAACAATCCTCAGGTAGCTTAAAGTGTTGCTTTTTAAATAGTTTTAAAAATTCTAAATCTTTACTTCAAAGCGTTGAACTGATAGAGGCAAAGTTGTAAATTTTATTCGTACAAAAAACTGTTTACCTATATTAATAAAATTGGAGTGTATGTTTGTACAGAATATTTTTCAACCCATTTCAAGTTATTTATCACTTTGCAATGCACTTTTTGCAAAATTTTATGCAAAATCAGTGGTTTCTGTGTATGTGTGTGCCAATACTATGTCCAAATAGTGGAAAAAGTATATTATGAAATTTTGTATACTTTGAGTACTTACACTAACTTAATGACTGAACTTAACAGCATCAGTCTGTTTTACGTTTGTTTGCAAGTATTTTATTATACAAATTTATATTTTCATAAAATGTTATATATTTTATAAAACATATTCTAACTTAGTGAATACGTTATTTAAATTAAATTGCCTTAACCTATAATTTTAGGCAAGTTTCACTTTAAAACAGCTGAATACTCATACTTTAATCATCCTAAATTTGGGAGTGTTGGAGAAGCTGGGATATAAATTTAGCATTGTGATTACTCAGATTGTTTTATGAGTACAGCTGGAAAAGCAATTATTTTTACAGAATTTAAATTTTAATACTGTGCTACTTATTTTTTTCTTTATGAAATATAAATAATTTCCAAATATTTGGGACAGATGTTATAAAGAGAATAAAACATTCAAATTTGCTCTAGAGCTTGGCAGAAATTAGATATTTTATAACATTAAAACTTTCATTTCTTTTCCATGTTTCAAGTAAAATTACTTGCTTTTATTGAAAGCTGCACTCAATAGGCATGTAAAACTATCATTCTGATCCAATTTTTTTTCGTTTGGAACAAAATTTTAAAATGCAGAATTTGTTGCATTGCAAAAAATGCTCTATTTTAGTCATGAATATCTTATTCAATTAATCAGTCATCCTTCCATAAGAAAATTTTGAAATGTTGCATACCAGATTCAAGAGTGTTTCATATAAAAAATATTGATAGAAAAACTAAGTGCTAGAGTGCCATAGATTCGTCACTTGTACGATTTGAGTTACAGCAATTTTACAATGAAGCGAACTTAAAAAGGGGCATTCATAATCCCCAACTAAATCTACTTTTGTAGCAGTCATCTTTCATAGCTTTGCCATACATACAAGGATGCAATGTGTATGAAATATATTATATGGATGGATATGATTTGCATCCCAAGTAAGTTGTAGAAATTATAAAAATGTTGAAATATGGTTAAAAACTATTTTTCTGACACTTAAATGACATCAGTATTTTTCCACAAAAGGAGAAAATTGATTATTTTGGTCGCTTTTTTAATCTAGTTAACCAATTCAACCTGGGTAGGGTTGGGTAATTTTGCTAGTGCAAAATAGTTATGGATATTTTTAATTCATTTCACATTTTGTTATATAAAATATATATTGTATTTAAAGCAAACATTGTGTTTTGTTATATATATGGGCAAATTAACTATTCTCGAGTTAAAATTTCAGTAGGCCTAATTTTATAAGAATAAATAAAATCGTTTTTCTCTTCCAATAAGGAAACAAATCATTTTTAAATATTTGAAACTAGTTAAATCATCTGAATATCTGTAAATCAAATATTTTACGCCCTTTTTCATGTAATTTGACAGTATGTCTAATTGAAAAATTACAGAAACCGTTTGAAACCATTTCTTATAATCTTTTTCAGTTACAAATAAATTACATAAATGTTTAGACCAGTTTTTCATATTTTTATTTCTAAAGTGATGTCATATACAAGGAGAATGAAATTATTGGATGTGATTTGTTCTATTTAATAATCTGAATAAATTAATTTGAATTTTTGTTGAATTTGTTTCCGAATACATTTCTATCTATATAAGTTGCCAAATGTTTTGTAGTATTGCTGCTGGAAAAATATGCTTGTGGGAAAGATTTATTCACAACAAAATATATAAGGCAACTTGAGTTCTTATCATCGACTTAATGAAATCTTTTCCCACATGGGAGCATGTTAGATAACTCAGAAACTAGAAAACAAGTGGGTGAAACATTTGGGTTTGACAGAATTGTAGCAGCTTTTATAAATAAATGCTTTTCTGTCTACTGTTGCATAAAAACTGGTTTAATAAGAACCTTTTGGTTATAAAAATCACATACTTCATTCCCAAGCCTGTAAGCAAATTTTCATTAAGTGGGGAAAATAAAATTTATAGCTCCATGTATGTTACCGATATATTGTCTGTTCCTATTCTAAAAATTAGAATAATAATTAATAAATGCTGAATACATTTTTTAAATGTTGCTTTCCTTTTTGTAGGTGATTGATGTAGCAATGAAAGACCTGGATATGAAAGTAGTATGTAATTCTCTTAAGATTTATTAAATGCTGGCAATGTTTCTGTTAAATGTATCTAAATTAAGTATATTGAATTTCACTTTTGTGTGAAAAATATGTTGAATGAATTGTGACAAACCTTGACTTAATTTTACTCCCTATATTAACGTGAAAAGAATAAGTTCACTTTCAATTTCAAGTCTATATCTTAACTTTAAATACGCGAGCTGGGAGAATTCAGTTTTGCACAAGTTGTGGGAAACACAACTTACTTGTGTGCAAAAGTTTCAGTATAGTCATTGAAAATAACCAAAAGTCAGTTGTGTACTTGTGAAAACAAATTTTAATGAACTGTCAGTTGATAGATCCACTAAAGAATCTTTTTATAACATAAGATAGAGGTGGATAGCTTATCAGTAAATAGATTAATTATCTACATATTGTAATCTCTAATTAAAAAATGAATTTCATGTTTTGTAAGACTAAATACATGCTGGAAACTTGCCACAACTATAGACTTCAGTCTTTCTACTCATAAAACTAGAAATTAATCTTTTAGTTATGACGGAATTGCATCTAGGGTGTTATATCACGATCATCACAGGGAAATACTCCCTTTGCTGCAAGTTCAGTTGCTCATTTGTGGAACAGATGGGACACTTTTACTAATCATTTTTTGGGAATATTTCTTTTTTTAAAAGTTCAACATTTTGGCTAATGAGATATTGATTGTTTTTTGCTGATTTCCTAAAATCTTGCCCTAGACCACATTTTGGGAACCACTGTTCTAGATTATTTAAAAAAATTTTAAGAATTGAGGCAGTGTGCAAATGGAAAAGTTACAACTTTTAATTCCTTTTAACTGGAAAGAAGGCCTTTCTTGATCTCGGACATCTACAAGAGAAAACCAGTTCAGATATAAATGGTAGATATTGTTGGAGGGCCATTGCAATATATTTTGCAGTAATAAAATAAAATTTTTATTAGTGAAGTCATGAAGGAAAAACATTACTGGATTCTACTTTGAATTTACCAGTATTCCAACATTTGGAATATTGGTAATTCAAAGTCAATTATGTTAATGCTTGTACTAATAAAATATGCTTTCTTCCTCAAGACTTAAGAACATAGCTTTTTAAAAGATTACCCTTCTGAGCAGTGCAATTTCTATAAAAACTATGCAGGATCATAATTTTACTCTGCAGTTGGTATTCCAAGATAACCTATGATCGTCCTCCCCTTTTTCTACCCTTTCCTGCCTTTTTTCCTCTGATTACTTGATGTCTATCTAGTGTTTGGTGCATCTTGGCCAAATATGGTCCTTGTTCCATAATACCTAAAACAAGCAAACCAAAAGTTGATATGTTATGTATGATTGAGGAAGTGAGTTCTTTGTTTAATATCTTTTTTTTAATTGAACCTTATGATCAATGGAATTTCAATATACTTTCTGAGAAAAAATATCCTTTATTACTAATGCATAAGCTTCAAAACTAATTTTCTATGGAACAGCATTTTTCAGGTTAAATATTTGCTGCTTATGTTGGCAATGTTCTCTAGGAAAGGACTTTTCAAAATTCAAATATTCTCAGAATATTTCAACAAAAAACATTTACATAAAAATGCTTAAAAAACAAAAATCACAAATTCCAGGAAAACCTCACAGCTTGTGATAATTGATGCCAGGACCTGGTACCTAGCAGTTGAGAAACACTGCTAGTGCACATACCATCATATGGTGAATATATAGAATGAGAATAAGTTCCAATTTGTAAAGATTGGTTTCTCTTTTTTTAGAGAAGTGCGCACATGCTAAAACAACTTTTTTCGTGTATCTTTAGTTTTCTGTTTAAACATTATTTTATGTTTTTTGTTTTATCAAAAACATCTGCTTTATTTTTAAATATTCTTTCGTTAGAATGACAACTTATGTCGCATAACTACAAATCGAGCTGTGGAAAAAGCATTTCGATGCGAGTATCCAGATTGCCAGCGACTTTATACAACACTTCACCATTTGAAAGTAAGTGCTGACTTTACTTCGCCTTTATTCATTTTAGTTAGTACTTAATTTGTGTCAAATTATCAAAATTTTTCAAGTTCTATTTATTAACTTAATAGCAAGCATTGAGTTCAAATTCATACTATTCTCCCTTGAATGTAGGTTCATGAAAGATCACATACAGGTGACAGACCATTCAAGTGTGCTATCAATGGATGCACAAAAGCATTTGCTACAGGCTATGGCCTAAAGAGCCATACACGTGTGCATACAGGAGAGACTCCTTACAAATGTCCTGAAGAAACTTGTATGAAAGCATTCAAGACTTCAGGTGATCTGCAAAAGCATGTTCGCACTCATACAGGTAAATATGATTGGTTCCTGTAAAATCTCATCACATTACCATATGTAGTTCACAACCACATTTATCATTGATCTAGTAATAATTAATAGTTTTAATTTTAAATTTTTTTTATTGAACATCAGTTTTATGATATCTTTAACTTTCAATCAGTATCATGTTTTGCTACATGGAGAATAAGTAATAATTTAATTGACCACATGTGAGAGTTTGCTCTTTAAGTAAAGAACTAGAAAGAATTTAGAACTATAGCTTTGTGAGATTGCAATCTCAGTATATGCAGTTTCTAAATGCACACTATCAGAAGAAAGATGGCAATGGATAAAAGCTAGTGTGCTGTAATTATGTTTTGGTAATAAGTCTTGGTCTACTTTTTCTGATCTTTTATGCCTGTATTTCATCGTAATCTAGAGGTAGATTAAGTAACAAAGAAAGGGGGAATAATATTCTATTTATTTTTCTTCCAAACAAGAAAAGCATTAAATTTGTTTTCTTCAACAGGTGAACGTCCTTTCAAGTGTCCTTATAGTGGTTGTGATCGAGCTTTCACAACGTCCAATATTCGAAAAGTTCATCTCAGGACGCACACTGGGGAGCGTCCATACATCTGCACTCTTGAGGGATGTGGAAGAGCTTTTGCCAGTGCCACCAACTACAAGAACCACATCAGGATACATACTGGTCAGTCATGTGTACTTGTTCCCGTTTCTTACTACGTAAACTGAAATGTATTTAAATTACTGCATCTCTTAAAAGGCCTTAATAGTAATTGTACTTTATATTGTATTGAGTTGAAAGTCTGTTTTACACTGGCTTGTTATAGTAACAATGAAATATTTCTGTTGGTAAGACATGATTAAAAATTTGCATGTTTGTCATTCTTTTGATGTTTTGTTTTATTATTTTATTTCCAATGGCCAGAGCAAGATACACACAGACAAAAAAATACAACATTAGCTACTACAATAGAACACAGATGAGTACAAAAAGGAATCTTCCCAGATTCATCGCCCTAAAAGTTTCCTCAATCTCCAGTATCGGGAAACCTGAGTATCTCCTTGAATTGCTTTGTAGCAAAGCAAGGGTGTCCATAGGGTCAAGCTGTTTACAAAGTAGTCAAGAGCTTGGCAACAATGCCAATTTTATGCAGATGCTCAATCACTTTAAAATTGATTAGTAGTTTCACCAAGATCCCGGTTCACTTCAATATTTGTTACTGTCAAAGGATTTCTAAATTTTAAAAGGGTTGTACAGATTGGGACAGCTCTAAATTTTTTCTAATATCCAAA